>JAFBJR010000101.1:180171-537410 GCA_016785285.1 Brachirus orientalis
CTCTCTCTCTCTCTCTCTCTCTCTCTCTCTCTCTCTCTCTCTCTCTCTCTCTCTCTCCCACTCACAGTGTGTGGCGCCATGGTGAAAAACACTGCAGTTCTTTCAGCCAGTCAGTCAGAGCCACTAGCTTATACACTCGCTCCCTCTCTCCCTCCTCATTCAGCACCTGACTCACTCTCTCCGCACTCAACACTCGCTCATCGCCTCCTCACTGCATCTGTCCTCCTCTCTCTGAAATGATGTACCATGCATCCTCCAGTCTCCTCCTCTCCGCTTGTCCATTACCATTTCAGGGTCACTTTATCAAAGAGAGTATTCTTGCTGCAAACCTGGGAACCATAAAAGCTGTGTTACTTCCTTGCGGACTTTGGAGACAGAACCAGGCTCTCTGCCCAGTCTGAGGACAGCTGCTGGATACACTGCTGTTGCAGCTGCTGTTGCTGCTGCTGATGCTGCTGGCTCCTTTGGGATGTGGATCTTTGCAAACCTCTGATTTCAGTGTAAAAAAAACTGTCCGATGTCTCTAAAAGTTGCAGGGAGACACACAAGAGTCAAGAACCTCATCCTGCCTCAGAGTGCTGACATCCCACTGTGTGTAAGAAGCACCTGTATCCGTAAAAGATTTGGTTTGTGTGTGCACATGCGTGTTGAGTCGATGCAAGTGCAGCAGTTTGCCAGAGAGAAATTGTTGGTGAACAGGATTTGTTTGCAAGCTTTTGCATTACTGTGAAAGCATGACCTTATTTTAAAGACATATGACAGTGGTTAAAGGCGTTTGGTGTGTGTGTGCGCGCGTGTGTGTGTGCACAGTGTTAAAAGCACAGCATGTTGCTGCAGTGTTACTCTCTTCCCTCCTGGTGTTTGACTGGATAGCTTAGCTGCAGTTTGAGGGCAAGGAAGAGTCTCCAGACACACACAACCCCTGGCAGCCTGACAAAACCTCAGAGACACCCTCAAGAGAAAGACATTAAAAGAGACACAAGAGGCAGTAATTGTAAACAGAAATACACAAGTGAGATTTCAAAAAAAAGAGAGGGCAGTTCAATTAGGACAGAAATAGAAAAATGAGACAGACAGACTAGAAAAACCAGGGCAGAATTGTTCTTCTTCATCATATTGCTGCATCGAAGCTCATTAGAGATGTGAGCAAAGGGCATTAAAATGGAGAAAACGGCAGGGAAAAATAAAATAATACTTTTTTTTAAGTAGTGTTATTTCTGGTTTAGCAGATTATTTCCTCTCTTTTAGTCACACTTGTAAGCCTGTCTCCTCTAACCCTCTGTGACACACGCACTTTATTCCCTCTTCCCAGTGGGCAACTCTTCAAACGATTCATCCAGTTCCTATTTTCCTCCATCCTTCTCCCTCCATCTCCATCCTCTCATATTTTCAGGTGGTGTCAGCCCAACTCTGTCTCCACACTCCACACGCCGAACCAGGACTGCGCTGCTCTTATGTATCAATTTTGACATAACCCCAGGTCCATCTTCTTCCTTTGAAAACTGAACAATCTCATGCCCCATCATTCCGACCTGTGATTTCAGCAGCACCAGGTAGAAAAGTGTCTGGACCAGTGACATCCAGCTTCACATAAAATCAACAAGGACACAAATTCCAGACTTTTCCAGAGGCAAGAAAAAGACTGTATACGACTTATTTGACTCGGAGCAGCTCTGTGGGCCTTAGACAACAACCATGCAGGTGTCCTTTGCATGTACAGACCACGGACTGAAGGCCCCACGTAATGGAGAGCACAGCAAGCAGAACTCCACCAGCCCCAACACAGCCAGTCAGGCTCGTGCCCGCTTCCGCACCGTGGCCCTGATCGCTCGCAGCTTGGGCTCCTTCACTCACCGCTACCACCACAACCTCAAGGAATCCACAGCCAAGCTCACCGGCATGAAGTACCGGTACGTAGACTGACATGGTGGTGGAGACTGTGTGAGAGAGTTGAGTGAGGAGAACAGAGGGGGTGTGTGCAGTACAGTTCTCTCTCATCTGCCCAGTGTATGCAGTCAATGAGAAACTAGAGGAGAAACAAGATACTTACAGTGAAGGGTTGGAATTTTAGAAAGTCCTGATGGAGACAATAGGGATCTATGAGCAGTAGTGACAGGTGATGAGTGGGACGCAGTGTGAGCATCTCTTGTGTATGTGTTAAGAAACATTTCCAACATGTAGTGTTTTTAAATTTACTATTGTTTAATAAATTTGATTATGTTACATTTAGAAAATAGTTTTAATTAAAACAATTGTAAAATATATATATAATTTGAAGTGGTTAAAGTGGTCCTTACTCAAAAAACAGAACTAGATATTACACCTGGTAGTCAACAGTCAATATTCAATCACATAATCAAACAAGAACGAACATTAAAAAAAATACCTGTCACAAAGATATCATACAATATCATGAAAATAAGATAATAAAATTAGGAAGCCCATAGGAATCCCATTATTTGATTAAAAGTAATATATTTTTTGTCAGTAAAAGCAACCAAAAGGTTGAGCCAGCTCTTTGAAATGAATAAGTCAGTTAAGAATGACACTCACATGCTGTACAGTAAGTGATGCTGCAGCATAAGTATTAATGCAGTAAGAGAACTGCAATATTAGACTAGATGTGGCTTAACAGTATAACATTATTATCACTAGTAGGGATAGAAATATATTTTCCTACATTAGAGAAAAAACATTTACAGCATTTTTTTTCTTATATTTTGTGCCATTCATAATATTGAAACTGACAATCTAACAGTGGAAATATAAGTAAGAAATAAATTCAACAAATACAGCATTTGCGACAAATCAAAAATGGAGATGATCAAACCACAACACTGAAATACATTTTGTAAAAAAAATATGTTATTAACATTATAATAAAGTGTATTCCAGATCACAATATACATTATTAATACTGTTCTAAATTATAAATTGTGCATTTTGTGGCTGCACAGTTAAAAAGAAAAAAAAAACCATTACAATATACCATTTTATAGTATATTGAATTAAATAGAATTGCTATTATCAGTCTATTTGCAAGTTTGTATGAACTCATCAACCCTTGCCTTTTCTTTCATTCATTCATTCATTCATTCATTCATTCATTCATTCATTGTCTGCTGCTTTAACTCTTTATACATGAGGGTCGGGTGGCTGCTGGAGCCAATCCCGGCTGACAAAGTGCAAAAGGTGGGGACACACCCTGGACAGGTCACCAGTCCATCGCAGGGCAAACATATTGAGACAAATTGCTCTCACACTCACACCTACAGTCACTTTAGAGCAATTTAGAGTTTTTTGATTGTGGGAGGAAACCAGAGAAGCTGCAGAAAAACTACACGTACACGGAGAGAACACGGAAACTCTATGCCAAAAGGCCCTTGGTCAGACTAGGTCCCAAACCCAGGTTTTATTTGTTAAGTCTTAGTGTTAGATGAACGTGTGGAGATTAAAATGATCCTGCAGGCTATTCCAAATAAACCTTGCAGAAAACAAGGTGGCCTCCTTACCCTTCCTGTTCAGCTCAGTCAGAGCTTAAAAGACAGTCATAATATTCTATCAACTTGATCCATGAAGTGCAAATGTTTTTGCAACTTAAAAACAGTGAAGCAGTCCACTGAAAGTGGCCTTGTGTACAGTACCACTGGGTTAGCAGATGAGCAGATTTTAGAATAAAATTAGTGCTTGACTTGGGCCGGTACTGTCCAGTACGTAGTACCGGCACTTCTTAATTTTACTATTTTGAGTGCCAGCACTTATATTGGTGTCTCACAAGATGCCATTATTCTACTTGGGTTATCTTCCTAATTCATTATCATGGCCCAGAGTAATAATTTCTCAGGGTGCACTACAGTACATGACATTCACATTCAGGGTTTAGTGTTTGTTTCTAGTGTCTTTAAGTTTTAATTTTTATTGTTAAACAAGAACAAATATCCATCCGGCAGATGATCCACTATGGCGACTCCTAAAGGGATGAGCTGAAAGAAGAATAATATCTATAAAGAATAAACAATATCTAAAATTATCAAAAAAATGTCACTGTTTAGTTATATTCAGTGACATCTTGCCACACTTGGAGGACAGCGTAGTAACAGGACACCAAATACTTGAAGTTTAAATCATTGTTGGAAATGTTAAATATAATCTAAATATGTGGTACAAGCTGGCAAAAGGTGTAACACAAGTCCAGTTTTAGTTGTTATTTTAAAATGTGAACTAAATGTTTAACAAAGTAGATGTTACATTACTAACATCTTCTGGTATCTTTTATTTACCAGAGATTTTCATAGTTTAGTGTCTAATGATTTAGTAACACAAACATGCCTCATACGGATAAAAGGAGCACTGGCACTTATTTTTTTCCACTTCATGCACTTTCATTCTACAGTGTACAATGTTAACTGTACTGCAGAGTTTTAAGGTTTTTCAAGAGTTCATTCAATCCCAACAGGATCAATTGAAGCTGCTGCGACTGTTTCACTTACAGTTTTCAATGACTGGCCACAAACACACAATCTGGAGCCTGTGACATTAAAGCCGATCTGTGCTGTACAGTAACTCTCCATGTGTGTCTGTGTGGGAGTTGTAATAAGGCGGAGCCAAGTAAACAATGCTCTCTTATCTCAGTGAGTGGGCTCTTAAGCCAGACTGCTGGAGCAAAATAGTAACTTGCATCTTACACTCTTCAGTCAGTGTAAAGGGTGACATCACTCCTTACAGTGACGGGATCCGAAGAGACAAATGGGGGGAGATTAGAGAAGGAGGGAATGATTAAAATAAATGAACAAAATCAGAGACTGAATGAAAGAGAAAAGTGAGGCTCTTTGGTCAGTTCACATAAAAGAGGCAATTGACAGATTCTGAGCAGATTAGATGCAGAGCAGCTAAATGTGATAAGAGTCTGCTTGTCACGCGGTCTCATCCCGTTTCCATAACAACATTGAAACGGCCACCTTCAATCTGCTCCCAGCACCAAACAAGCCCGATGACTTCATTGTGTTAACCGTTTCAGATTTGTTTGTTTTATTGTTTTTGTTGTAGTTTTTCAGCTGAAAATTTTGGTGCATCTTAGGAAAAAGTTACAAATAACTTAGTGAATGAAACATGCTGCTTGTTTTGCTTGCACTGTTCCTTATATTGTTTGAACTGTTTCACTTTTAAAATGTGTGTCTTATTCTTGATTCTTGGAGCTCCTTCTAAAAATGGGTTGAGGGTGTTTGCAGAAGAAAGCCTCTTCCAAACCCTGAACAAATCCCCCGACTTTCACTACAGCGAAGCAAATATTGAGAATCCTAACTGTCACATCCCACCCCTGTTCAATGTTTGCCTGACATTTTCCATCTCACTTTCTCTCTCTGTATTTCTCTCCACATCTCTATATCCCTCGCTTACTTTTTCCTAAGCCATTGGTTTTCCTGCCTTGTGACAGAGAAGCTCCGCCTCTCGACGTGAAGCCCACGGCATCTTTGAAATGTTCTCAGTAAGTCAACAAATGAGAGGCACTTTCCTTCTCTCAAAGACAGGAGCATGTGCCTTTGTGGGCGTCTGCACTGGTACATTGCATTACATACGGTATATGAGTGCATGCATGTGCACTTGTGTGTGGCACTGAGGCTCCACACTGGGCACAACTGGAGGCGTAGCGATTTGAAGCAGAGGATGCAGAGTGAGCAAGCATGAACTAATGATACCACCATCCACGACCGCGGCATCATAGTTGTCATGGCGATCCAAATATAGAGTAGTTATAGTTATGGTTTCTCTTTGTTGCATCCTTGCAAAGCATTTGACCTCTTCTCGCTCTTCAAGGTCTGGTGGTGTGTATGGATTTACAGTGATCCGTCAGCTTATATTGAATATATTGAATTAATAATCATGGTTTTATTGTTTTAGCGCACTTTAACCAGGTCCAGCATGCACCTCAGCTGCTCAGGTGAACATTAATTACATGCCGCACCATATCAAAGTAGCATTTAGCATGAAACAAAGACAAAGACAAAGAAAGAAAGAAAGAAAGAAAGAAAGAAAGAAAGAAAGAAAGAAAGAAAGAAAGAAAGAAACTGTCAACACAAAAGAATACATTTATAATTAACAAATACACAAGAATTTCAGCTTAGGATCAGAAGCTGCACATTTCAGTTACACAGATTTTCATCAGTGTTTTGAAGTCATTTAAGGAGAAAAAGTCAATAAGTCTGTATGTGCTCAGCAGATCTATATACTAACAACATAACAAAATGGTCTGCATAAATACACACATAACCCGGTTTCAAACAGCACAGATGGCTTTATACACAACTCCCAAATAACCCAATCTCCTATACACTGCTTTCTTGTGTGTGGCAAACACACACATTAAAGCTGCAATAGGTTTAAGATTATTTGAAAAATAATAGATTGTTCAGTTTTAATGAGCAGGTAATTCAAATTCTCCTGTTTTGAAATTCTCATGTTTGCAACTCTTTGTCCTGAGTTTCTCCCGTCAGATGAGCGTAACAGACACGAAGCAGCAGAAGGCCATCTGACAGTCCAGTAGGTTCAGGGTAGATTCCGCGTGGTTGGTTCAGAGTTGTGCTGCAGATGGGCAAACAAAAATCCTTCCTTTTCATGCTGAGGCACCTCAGCTGCGTATCGTGGTAAACTGTGTGCCAACTGTCTTAGCTTATTTTGTGCTTGCAGAAAATATAGGTTACTTGGTTTGTGAGTTTCTTCTCTGTGTTGTTTGTGTGAGTAACCGCACAGCAAGTGTCACTGCTGCACACAAGCATGATTCTTTTGAGCCTCAAGCATGATCCTTTTGATTAATCTTTTAAGTCCCATTGTTGTAAATGGGCATCAGACTATCTACATGTGGTAACATGCTATAGTTAAACACTATCATTTCTCCTGAGTGAGATTTTTGATGAAAATGGGAATTGTTTGTTGTGGAATACACTGGAGATTCCTTTCTGTGACAAGCAGCAAGTCAGCAAGAAGGCTGCATTCTTTCTTTGTGCTACAAATTATTCAGTGCGGTTAGACAAGGTATATGGATGACTGTGACGATTACACAGCAGCGGCTATAGTAACTGATGCAACTTTATCCTGCACCTGCTTATCCACAAAAAAGAAAATAGAAGGATATTCTGCTGCTGTGGCATATGTTAGTGATGAATGAGCCATAAATTAGTAGCTTACTTGGCTGTTGCTCTCTGACTACATACATTGTCATGCTTTTGCCCTAGTGTGTTTTTGCCTTGGCAATGTATCCAGCTCTTTGATTTTTTTTTATTTTACTGTATAAACATCTTAATCACTCTTTGGGGAAATAGTTGAATTCCATGTTCCTATGGCATTTAGAACAATTTGTGTCACAGCCGTTCAGCTTTGATGTGTTGGTCTAATAATGAGCTGGGGTGTTTCACAACAGGAGCCCTGTATCATGGAGCTCCACTCTTCCTAAATACCAAACAAACCCCAAGGATAAGAATTGCCCAATCCCTCAGTTGAACAACTGGGGAGTTTGCATAGATTCTGAAATTTAATTAAAGGTCACAACTAAAATGGCTTTCTGGAAGCATGATGGTTTTGTAGAAGTGTTGTCTTGAAAATATAGTTTTGACTTCAACCCCAATTAGAGTTTGTGAAGCAGGGAAAAAAAAACATTGTATATGCATATGTATACAATATGTGTAACACAGCAGAATAAAACCACACAAAATTTGAATAATCAGATCTTGTTTTGGCCAAATAAGGCAAGAAAACATCAACTGATCAGATAAACTCAGCCCTAGAATCAGTCGCTGCTGGTGGCAAACTGCGTCCTCCCTCCTATTTCCAGATGGCTATGACCCTTTTTTTTATTGCACCATTTAATTTTATAATTAGGTTTGGCATGTCATGTTACTTTGTATTTTGTTTACATAAATGTAAGAAAGCTATAATGTAGCCAGATTACCTCCAGACTTATTTGATCAAATACTTAAAATGCACCCAAAAAATTTAGGAGCTACATTTATAGACCATGAAATACTTAATATCATTGATTTCTTAGATTTTCTCATATGATCTAGTTAAAAAAAACATGTTTAAATAACCTTCCAGAGCACAGTGATACAGTGAAATAGCAGTGGGTGAGTGTGTGTGTGTACCTGGTATTCATTATGTTGTGGGGACCTAAATCTGTTTTAACACTCATATTATGAGGACTTGTCTTCCTTATGGGGACAAAAATCAAGTCCCCCACAACATAAATTATTACATTTTAAGGTAAAGTCATGTTTTGAAGATAGGCTGAGATTAAAGTTAGGTTAAGGTTAAGGTTAAGGTCAGGGATAGGGTTAGGGCAATGGTAATTATGTCATTATGCCATGTTAAGTCTCCAGGAAATGAATGTAAGTCAGTGCAATGTGCTTTGAAGTCATGGAAACACTGTGTGTTTGACATGATTTGTTTTTTTTACAGGACTGAATTCAACATTATTTGATTTTTTTTTATAAACGCGTTTTTTTATTATTATTTTTTAATAAACGCACATATGCATATTGTGCAGACCCCTGTGCGGAGCTTTCTGTCATTTCCTGTTTCCCATTCTATGTCACATATTATGCTTTATCTGTGGAGGGTATTTGATCTGCTCAGACCCGGGGCTTGGACTTGCAACTCTCTGTCTGTTGAATATCATGTCTTGGTTTATATCTCCTTTTTTTCTCTTCATAGCAGTCTCTCTCTCTCTCTCTCTTGCTCTCTTTCTCCTTCTCTCTTCATCACTGTTGTTTCCACCCTAGCAACACAACTGCAGCTTTTCTTTCACATTTAATCTATTCATTTTCTCTTCAAATTCCTTGACTTCACTTCTATACTTTCTTCCCACCTTCACAGGCCCTAGCTTTGATATATTTAGAAAATAACCTGCCTTTCTCCCCAGCACTGAATTATTTTGAAAATAACATTATGGTTGCCATCAGGAGAGCGGAGGAAACCGAAGAGGTGGGTGTTATTTAATCCCTTCACCCATCTATAGGTGGCCTTATGTGGGTTTGCTTAGTCTACATTAATCCCTGGTGATTGAAAAGTTTTTTAGTTTTTTTTTTCTGTTTACCCACAACCCAGATGAAAGTACTAGCTGACAAATATTGATTTAAACAATCAAACACCGGGAAATCTATCATAAAAATTGGGTCTCAAGAACCATATGATTGCTATTTTCCAGGAATCCTCCCACAACGAGAGGTCATAAATCATAATAATAAATCAGACAGATGTTATTTTGATATTTTCTGAGAACAGAACAGAGCCACATGTAGTAGCAGCTTGTAGGATGTTCGTACAGTGAATGGTGACAGGTTTATGCGAGGGGGCGTTTTCAAATGACTCATTTATCATTTTTCTTCAAGGCTTCTTTTGGGCAGCATTCAAGCATGAGGGACCAAGCAACATTCACTGCCTTGCAAAGTTGTTTATGTGCAAGTCTGTGCAGACAAGTCGTCATCCCCTCCGTGTGGTACTGTGGTTGCATTACTAGTTACAAGGATTTATATAAATGACTTGCACCTTTATATCCTGGCAGCCCTAATTTCCTCCCACAAGCAGGCATTTTCCCTTAAATACAAAGTGTTTCATTATCTTTCCTTTGTTCCAAATGACACGCTGTAATCCCTTGAATCATTAGTTCCTTTTGCAGTGTGCCTCTGCTGGCAGCCCACAGCCCAGACCTGGACAGGTCTATAAATGCATCATTGCATGCTGTCTGTGGTTAATGATCAGTTATGGCCAATGCTGCTGCTTGTCTGAAGAAAAAACAGGGCAGCTTCTCTAGTTGCTTTGTGTCAATTTTGTTTGTGTCCTATTATTATGGTGGTATTTAGAGAAGTACACACACCACCAGTGTATGTAATGGAGGATAAAGTAGTGTCTGCCATAAGAGGAGACTAAAGTTAGTATTTTCCTAAGGATGTGCAGCTTTGTATAGAAAAAGAGTGAAACTGCAGGATTCATTTTAAATAACCTTTTTCTGCAGATACTTTACTCAGAGTGACTTTTAATAAATCCTTTAGTGCCCAATCTTTAACATCAGTGTGGTTTTACAATCACAGATTCAGTGAGTATAGTGATTTGACCCTCCCGCCAACACTTTCATGGATCAGAGGATAAAATCTCCAAACTCCTCCACCACATCAGAGACAAAAACATCCTTGCTTTGTTACTGCAGTGAGATCTACCTCCCAAACTCCCCCCAGGTCATGCTATTATACCACCTCAATTACACAGTACATCATAGAGATTGTGACGTCATTGTATCACTCAATGTTTATGTGCTAACACGTTGATTAATATGTTTTGCCTCTTTATCCTGGTAGCTTGCTGGAACCACTGACTAACTGACTAATGTTTCTTTGTGTCGGCCCCCTAAGTGAATCAGCTGAGGGCATGGTTAGATGGCACAGGCTTAGATTAGTCTCCCCTCACAGTGACGGGCACAGGCCATTAGTTGTCACCAGAAAACAACTGCAGGCATTTTTTACAACCTCATTTATTGTAATGAGTAATTGCCTGCACAGCCAGGCAGAAAGCAAAAGTCCACACATAATTGGAGATTGTGTCTGTGTCAAGACAAAAGGATTTGGACCGTTCTCGCACGATGAAGAATGTTGCTTGTGATAGTCTCTCTCTCTCTTTCTGCGTGTGTGTTTGCTTGTATTTTTTTTTACTTTTGAGGACCAGTAGTCCCCCATGGAGACCAAAATCTGGTTGTAATGAGGCAGAACCTAATTTCTAAGGAACTGATTGAGTTAAGGGCTAAGACTTGAACTGTAGTTTGGTTAAGATTAGGGTAAGGTATTGAATAGTTAAGGTTAAGGTGAATAATAACACCTTGTTTAGGCTGTTCAAACCAAACCTGTGTGTGTGCATATGGCTTTGAAGTTTGTGTTAAACAGATATGTCTGCGTTTCACAGTGTCGTCTTCAAATCTTGCCTTTGATCTGAAGAACATAGTTGTTTTTGCAATGTTGTCAATGTTGCACATTACACTGAGGAAAGACACCTGTGGTGACTGGAGACAGAGCAGTCTGTTGTTGTCATCGTCGATGTAAAGGCATTAATTGCTTGCTCCATGTGAGTTCCTGACTCTGTTGGACTTTATGTGGCACAGATTGTAAAACTAGCTATGAAGTGAACTCTGGTGTCTACGTCTTTTCTCGCACTGTGTTAATGAGTTTGGAAAGTGCTGCTTTTGTATTGCAGCAGATCAGCTGGAGGTAATAAGGAGCCATTTAACATGAGGTGTACACAGTTAATATGTAGATTAAGGACGGAGAGAAACACATACAGTATGTGTGAGGTGCTATCCAGAAAGATAGTGCTGTGATACAGCCTCAGTGCTTGAGTCCAATTATGGCTGCCTGGAATTTGTGGGGGGAAATAACAGTAACAGGAAAAAGGTCTGTGGATTGAAGTGCTCCAACGAGTGTTAGACAACATAAGGGATGAGGGGAAGAAAGAAATACTTGCCAGAAGGTAAAGCAAATTTCTCACTTTTTTTTTTTTGTTCAGTGTGGAACATGGGGCATGTGGCTGGCACTGGTGTTGCACAGCAATTAGATTGCAGGTTCGCATCCTGGTTCTGGCTTTTCATGATTTTGCATGTTCTCATGACTCCAGCGCCCCCCCCCCCCCCCCCCCCCCCCCCCCNNNNCGCCCCCCCCCCCCCCCCCCCCCCAACCCCAACCCTGATGTGCAGGCAGGGGGTGGTATGGTAATGAAGATAATGAAGGAATAAAAAAAAATTTCAGAGAGCCTCTCTTTTTCCACCATTGCGGACATTGATGTAAATGTTACCCAAGCTATGACTTTATTTGCAGTCTACTTTGTAACTGGTCCCAATTTGCTTAACTACCATTGGCAGACAAACAGTTTTTTGTTGAACACCTCATAGTTTCTGAAATTTGAAAGGTTTTGATACCATCCTCCCATCAGGAAATCAATAGTGCAATCTCTGCAGCATGGTCCTCTCCTGCAACTTGAATGGATGCAGGCAGATCTGTTGAAATAAAATGTTGAGTTACACAGTGGTGTCAAAAATGTGAGGCAGTTCTCAGAGGTCAAAAACAGGTTAAACAGAAAAACAGATTAAAACTTGTAAGAAAAACACTAGAATGCTCACACTGGAGTAAAAAAAAACTGTGGGGCACAGAAAAGATTGAAAACACATCTGTATATAAATGGGGAGTGAAACACAGGTGCAAGGAATAAGGGCAGAGAAAACACTCACACAGCCAGGAATCTTGACAGGACATGAGGACAACAGGAAATAACAAAAAATTAAATCAGTATCTGGCTTGACCCTGCCAGTTTGTTGATTCAGATAATTTTGTTTTAACGGCTCACTGTGAAGACAATACTTTTTGCAAGGTATTAAGGTTTTATATAAAGTCCAAGTTGTGTTGTAACATTTGACTGAAGAAGATGACATCTTCTGCAGCACTGGTTTTGTTGATCATACTGTGTTTTCTCCTCAGGAACTTGGGTAAATCTGGATTACGTGTCTCTTGCCTGGGGCTTGGTGAGTACATTTAATCAGCTTCAGAGGTGAATGTCTAATGATATAATAAGCATCCAAGTGCAAAGTCAACTCATCTGTGCATCTGTGTGGGTGTAGGGAGAACAGAGACCCAGCTAAAGTGTTGCAGTAAAAACACACCGTACATTTTATTATGTCACCTGATTTTCAACATCTCTGCATATGTGCATTTTTCACACATATGCACAGTCAGAGAGTATACAGTATGTTTCCCCTGTTAATACCGAACCAATAGCATTGGTTTCATCCAAAAGTACTTATTGCACATATCCAATTCATCCTAGAGGGTTAACACCTGCTTTCATCTTGACAGACCTTATCTTTTTATGCACATGTGTGTATGTAAGTTGTGTGATGGGTTTAACTGCAGGTAAAATAGCCAAACAAAATAAGAATAAGACATAGACCTAGCTCATATAAATACTGAAACAAATGTAATGATGGAAAATCTGTGAATGGATTAGTTAATCATCTCTGTAGCGATTTTAGCTACAATGTGATGAGCAGCAGTGAGAAACTGTTAAGGGGGAGATCATTTAAATTAACATTTACAGTTCTACATTGGCAATTGGACACTCTAAATTGCCCATAGGTATGAATGTGAGAGTGAATGGTTGTCTGTCTCTATGTGACCCTGTGATGGACTGGCGACCTGTCCAGGGTGTACCCTGCCTCTCGCCCTATGTTAGCTGGAGATAGGCACCAGCACCCCCACGACCCCTAGTGGATAAAGCGGTAGAAAATGGGTGAGTGAGTGAGTTCTACATTGGCAAGTCTCAGCCATGCATTTGTGCCCTTGAGCGTGACATTGGTTCCCTCTGTACCAATATTTTGGTAGGGGTGCAAAAAAACACTGTGATGTTCAAAACAGGTCACCTTAACATTTGATTCTGTGGTTGTTTTTTTTTTGTTTGTTTGTTTGTTTCCCTGTTTGAACTGCATGTTATTATGGTGTTTTTGAAAGGCTTATTTGAGCAAAAGCAATCCCAGCTGTCTGTAGCCAATTCCACCCCACTGGCATCTTTAAAGCTCTTATTTATTTAATCTTTACCGACAAAGTCTTTTTAGCTCCAGGCAGTAAAATCACCTGTAATTTACAGACAAGGAAATAGCAGCCATTCATTTTTTACTTTATGTTGTGTAAGTCTGAGTTTGTGTCCACACAGTGTACCAGATAATATTTCAGATTATTAAAGCAGGGAGTTCAAAAGAAAAATAATTATTTATTTAACCAGCATTACCAGATTAGAAACTGTGGGCTTAGTCCTCACCCGTCACCTCCCACCTCTTGCACCTCGTGCAGTTTGTTCATTACTAGCTTTCGTAATAATTTCCCATGACTGTATGTTTCTGAACTCTGCATTGGTGAATTAAACTGTTTGAGGGCGATTCCAAATCTGGATTGGCTTTAGTGGCACAACAAATAAAGTATCACACCAGATTTCTATTACTCTGTGTACTGTGTACATCAGAGGGATGGCCTGTGAGGAGATGCTGTTGCTGAGTGTAAATTTTAAACACGTTGTAGCTTTTGGCAGAAGGCAGTTGTCCCTCATGCTGACAACATGACAGATTAAAGCTAATTTCTAATCACCCATTCATTCAGAGTTTTTTTTTCCTATGACACATTTGCAACATTTATTTATATGTTGCCATGATTTGAAATATGAACAAAAACTAGATGAAAATGAAAAGCACATGAGCATGTCCCTCAAGTAATAAGATTTATTTATAAGTAAGATTTATTTATGCTAGAAATGCATTGATCACATCCAGTGCCTTCCTTGTTCACAATAGCAGACAAATTGCACTAATTTTGTGTATGACTGTCTTCACCAAATATTCTGTTACACTGCCTCAACTATATAGTTACTTTAGTTGTTTTGTTTTGTTTTTTTTAAGTGGGCAGAACATAATCATTTGCTAGGTTGTTTTTTTTATTATGTGACAGCCATCCTAGGAAAAAAAAATGAGACTGAGCCTATACTGTTTCTTCTGCATTATTTCTTACTAGTGGGATATGACACACAGCATGTGTCAGGATCAGCCAACAGAAGATTTGGGGGAAAGGAATAAAAATTGTAACAACTCTATGTTCCACTTCAACATATGCTGTTTGATAGAAGAATACTGGGATTACTTGATCTGATCATAATATTCAAGAATATTGCACATCATTGCAGTCAGCAGTGCTCAATTATCAACATGAGCTGTAAATGACCTAAAGCTTACAGACCTTACGAAGGCAACAACAATACAATAAAACAACATGTTATAAAAGTGATACAACATAATGGTTAAAGAAGAATGTGTGAGTTTACGTTCACAATACCTAAGTAATGGTATACTGTATGTTCAAGGAAGTCAAAGGGCTGATGAGGACAAAGCAATTGTGAGTAAACACCAGCCCGAACTGTCCTGTATGTCATCAGAAATTATGATGTCACAATACAAACATAATGTTCTCACAAATTTACGAACAGAAACAAACACCAGAGGCATACGAATCCTGAAATTCAACACTCTGCTTTTGACACAAAAAAAAGTAAAATGGCAGTGTTTTGCAAAAATGTCAAAATGATAATTGAAGCATGACTAAAGTGGGAGTGGAAGTGGGTGTACCTCTACACAGACTGTGTTCTGTATGTATAAACCGATTTGTTTCACACTAATTTGACAACTTGGCAACTTTGACATTTCCTTCCACAGGCACATGGGTAACATTTGGAGGTCAGGTCTCTGATGAGGTAAGATTTTATGTCAGATCCATCAGTCAGGCATGAATGATTCAGTTTCATGAGCAGATGTAGACTCTCCTCATTTCAGACCTCATAAACATGTGAGGAGTAGTGACAGTTTGCAGCACCCAATCTGTAGCCCACAAGGGAGATGTGTAGCGTATCAATATATAAAATGGTGTGAGTGTGAGTAAACCCCATCCTGGTATGAGTCTTCCAACATCACAGCAGACTTTATAGACCCTATTGATTCCATCAAGGCCGAAGTGATCAGGTCTTATTCCTCCATGCCATAAGTTGCTAAGCAGAGGACCTTCTCTAGGAACTTGATCTGACTGTGATGGAGGGAAGCAGAGAATTAGGGACAGCTGATCACCACATGATGACCACTGAGACCAACTGATGTATAGAGAAAAAACAATAATTACCAAAACAAAACAGGAGCCAAAAAATGAAATCTGAATGAAATGCTGCCATAAGATTGAACTTCAGTCAACAAGCCTTTGCAGTTTTCCTGTTGATGTGCAGCAGGTTTTTACTTTTTCCTTCTGTGGAGGAGTGATTTAAATAATATTTCCCACCACACTGAGGTCAATAACTATTTTTTGTCAGGTGGCAGAGCAGCTGATGACAATCGCCTATGAGAGTGGGGTCAATCTGTTTGACACAGCTGAGGTTTACTCCGGAGGAAAGTAAGTGATGCCTCTCATTTGTGATTGTGTCTCACAACCGCAGAGCACCTTTCCGATCTTTGCAGCTTATTTTCCCATAGGACACAAGATGTTAACATGGTTTAGCCTCAGAATAGAAATTACTCAGTGGATAAGGCCAAAAATGAAAGATAGCCATGACTCCAAAGTGATTTGCATAATATTATTCATCGCTGGAGGCTCCCCATTATGTTCACAGTTCAATCTAACTTTAAAGGCCTGGACATTGTTGTAGTGAATAATGCACGACACGCTCTATCTGCATGAGAATGAATATTAATTTCAAGGTTCTTGGAGAAGTTCAGATGCACAGTCTTTATCATAGGCCTCCTCAGATTTTTATACAGGCATTCATATTGTAGATGTTTGGCAGATAACAGTCACGCTCACGTGGTCTAAGAAATGTCAGTCTGACATACTGTGTAATCCAACCATCTTGTGTATTTGTTGCTTCATAGAGCAGAGATAATTCTGGGAAACATCATCAAGAAAAAGTGCTGGAGGTAAAGTACAGTCTCTTTCACACAGCAAGAGATTCTAAATGTGCTCTAAGAATAGGTATAACTTATGCATGTGCATGCCAGCTACAGAACTATACAGACAGACAAGCATCATGGTCATGTGTCACTGCTGAAGATCCTATTTGAAACACATCAGTGTTAAGATGAGGTTGTGCAGCCTCCACACTTCTGAGAAGGATTTACAGAAGATTTTTTGAAGCTTGGTTTCAGGGATTTGAATCCAGTCGGTTGAAAGAGCTTTATTGAGGTGGTGTATTACTGTTGAGCTATAAAGTATGGCTCATAGTTGGCGTACCAATTTATCCCCAAGGTTTTGGTTTGGAGCCACAGTCCCACCTTGTCTTATGCTTGAGTCCACTTTCATGCTGGAACAGCTGAAGGCCTTGTTAATTTATCACACATTTCAGCTTGTTTTTTTTTGGATCATGACATGCCTGCATTTGTTTGCCACATTAATATGTAAATATTCTTTTCAACAACAAAAAAAAAGCCTTTGACAAACTGTCAAAAACCTTTGACAGTTTGTGCTTGAAAATTCCTGTAGATTGGCAATATTTGAAATAATCAGACCTGCCCTTCTGACACCAACAACCATGCCACATTCAAACGTCACTTACTTTCTGTAGGTCATCTTGACCATGTCTACATGCCTAAATTCGTCCAATTGCTGCCACGTGATTGGTTGATTTGATATTTGCATTAAAAGTAGTTGTATCTAATAAAGTGGATGGTGAGTGGATGTGTTAAACCGAGAAAATCAATGCCATAGAGCAAGCCCATTGTGGCTGAAAATGTATTTAATATTGTATCACAGAAATGTTGGTGCAGAATGCAAGTTCCCTCATGTGTACATTAGTTTGCTCTAATACCCCAGTTTCCTCTCATAGTCAGAGACTCTAAAATGCCTTTTGATGTGAATGTGGGTGTAAATGGTTGTTTGTATCTATGTTGGTCAGTGGTGAACTGTCTGTGGTGCAACCTGTCTCTCTCCCAGTCTCAGCTTAGTTTTTTTCCAATGTTTTTGATGCATCTGTCTGTCTTTCCTTAGGAGATCCAGCCTGGTGATCACCACAAAGCTCTACTGGGGAGGAAAGTGAGTGTGGCAAGTGTTTTCCTTCTCATGTTTGGGCTTTATCGGCAACAAAGGGCTACTCTTTTGTTCCTTCTTAGTGTACCTCTGATTAGCCATCTTGTCATATCTGGATTATTGTTGTGCTTAAAAAATCCTGCTATCAATCTACATTAATCAAATTCTCTCTGTTTAAAGTCTTCAAACTTATACTGTGCCCCCACTGGGACATCTACATATGTGTTCTGGTTCTTTTTAAATATCTAAAGTAGCTCAGTAGAGTAGGGCCCTTGTGTAATAAATTGTATAAATTTAATCTAATTGTATGCTCTCATACAATAACAAGGTATCAGATTGGTCTCTCACCTGGATTTAGAGAAGAACCTGTTCACCTTCATCTGAATGAGCTGTGAGAGTGTCTACACAGGCTGTCAAGCATTTAATTTTTAAAAGACTCAGGAAAACTTGAAAATATGGGGAGTGGGATGTGGGGGGCGGTACTGCATGTTTTGTTGTGTATATAAATACATTCTTATTCTCATGATTGACCATAGCAGGCTGCAACTCCACAGGAAGTACAGAGGCAGAAAGAAAAAGTGTGAAATGAACCAAGGAAAACAAACAAATGAAAAAAGGCAACCGAGCAAACAGAAAAACACTGAAGCAGAAATAGAGAGAAAAAAAAAAAGAAATGAAGTGGAAAAGAAGAATCAGGAACGCAGAAAATCTAGATGTTAAAAGTAAATATGGATGAGGCTATGGGCTTATCAAAGAACAAGCAAGCAAAATAAATGCAATAAACACAATTTGCCTCAGGTGCTTTGGGTTTTACAGCTGACAGCTATAATGTTTTGGTTCTTTGATACAAACACAGTTCATTACATACTCAGCACTTCAGAAAGGTAGCAGATATAGAAGATAAAGAGACAGGTATTTTCTTCAGTTAATGGTGGAGACCAAAGCACACTTTATAGGAGAGGATGTAATATACTTCAGTGCAGTCAGGTATCCAGGTGAATAAACATTTTGCTCCACAATAAAGTGGTGGAGTTAATTACTGACTTTGTCATGCCTACCTGTAAAACACCTACTACTATGCAATAAATCTTTTTTAATGTTTACCATAGCAATACATCACACTTTTTGAATGTAGCATAACATGCAGCCTGTTAAATGTCTGAAAACTAAAGATACATGTAGGAAATTATAATCTCTATCTCTAAATGTTATAAGAATAAATGTATAAAGTTCAAAAAAGGAACTAATCAAACAAAGCACCAGTACATAAAATGCAGATTTAGAGGCAACAAGCAGGTTGAGAATAAACAATGTGTTTGCTCATTGCTCACACATACTGCATATTTATGTGACTATGAAAACCCAATACTTTGTGTTGCGCTGAAACGAACTGTATGTATGCAGAACTACTGTTTAGAAGATTGTGCACACAGGCAGGATTGTGTATTGAACCCAGTGACACACCTTTCCGTCCCTCCTCTTTCAGAGCAGAGACAGAAAGAGGCCTCAACAGAAAGCACATTATTGAAGGTAAGAAGGATTCCACTCCTCTGCTTTGTCCTTCACGTCACCCCATCATTTACATCCCTACTGCTCTCCTGTAATCTCCCCTTTCATCTCTTTTCCACCCCGTTTGATTTTATCAGCATGTGCATGATACTGAGTGTGAACAATTCAGAGTCAAACCTCAACAGCTGTTCAGCTGATTTGCTGCACATACATGTGCACGTTGCTTTAATGCTTAAAGAAGTGTCTGTCAAGAGATGCCAATGTTAGTAAAGTGATGGTGATGTGATGTTCACCATGTCCACTATTGTTGTGTGCACTTCACCTAACAAAAAACATTGGTAATGGGGAAAACATACTTGTTACAGAGTTCCTTTTGAGCTGAGTAGTGTAACTCATTTAGTGGCTAACCAATGATCAAGCTGCAAAAAAACAGTACTTTAGATGAAAATGCTGTAGTTTTCTTGTATTGGGTGACTTAAAGTAACCTTGGTTTTCCCCTCATGCAAATGAGAAGCGGTCAACCCGATGCCCCATGTATTGAAACACAGTGTTTCACTATCATGAATGCAATTACAAAAACGATGAATGAGACACATGGAAATGTTACAGTCTTGATTATTACAAACTTTGCAGCATCTCTTGTTCTCCTCTGCTTGTCTTGTCTTTTTGGAGCCATATGGCCTAGCTAGGGCTTGTAATGGCAATCGTCTTTTATAACCTTGGCGCAGACCACCTTTCTTAGTGATCAACTTTCTATCCAATCCACAACCCAGTGCACCGTCTGCAGTGACTCAGCTCTCTCTCTCTCTCTCTCACACACACACACCCTATTAACATGCACTGCAGCTTCTGCAACATTCCCCCTAAAAAGAGAAGAGAATACACCCAGCGAGGGCTGGAGGAGAATGATTTAAGGAAGAGAAAGTAGCAGGGAGCTGAGGACAGCGAGGGAAAGGAAAGGTGTGAAAAATGATAATTAGATAATCTAACTTTGCCTGCCCCAGTGATAGGTAGCATCTGTGGGGGAAAGTGTCCCTGTCACCAATGGTGTGGCACATGTCACATCAGGCTAATAAATTGGCTGAGTAAAATATATGGTCACTCTGTTTTCCCTATTACTTTTTTGTATGGGCGACCACATGCCAGCCAATCATTTGTTTGTTTGGTGAAGTGACATTAAAGATTGATGTAGCAGACATCAGTGCTGATGAACTCTGAGCTCAGACCTACACGTGTTCAAAAGAAACAAATTATAGTGTTTGTCCGAATATAATAGGGGCTTTTAAAATACGTGTAAATATGTAAGAATGTTTGATATTGTACGGAAATGAATTTCTTGACAATGGACTAGTCTGTAGCTCAGTGGTAGAGTGATTTGTCTTTCAGTTGGAAGGTTGGACAATACACTTACCCCCCACATTGCTCCTGTCACTGATAGGTATGAAAGATGTGTGACAGAAAATGTGCTGCACGTACAGTAGACGTTCTGTAGGAAAATATGGGTGTGTGAATGGCAGGCCCTGAGGTTGGTGTAGTGGTTAGCACTCTTGCCTTTGCAGCAAGAAGTCCCAGGTTTGCAATCCAGTCAGAACAAGGGCCTTGCTGCATGAAGTGCATGTTCTCACGTGTGTGGGTGAAATTTCAACTGGTTCTCCAGCTTCCTCCCACAGTCCAAAAACAGACTGGGGATTGCAGATTTGGGGATTAGGTAAATTGGACACTCTAAATAGCTTGTAGGGGTGACTGTGAAAGTGAATGGTTGTCTGTCACTATGTGGCCCTGCAATCGACTGGCAACCTGTCCAGAGTGGCCTCTCGCCCTATGTCAGTTGGAGTTAGGCACCAGCCCTCCCCCCCGCGACCCTCATGTGGAGGACAAAGCGGTAGAAAATGAGTGATTGAGTGTGAATGGTATCTTTGATATATATAGAAAGGCACTATATAAATACATTTACTAGACACTCAGATAATACAACTGAGAGTTGTTTGCATTCAGCTAGATCCAAATTGGCCAAGGCACTCTATGTATGCTCCAGAATTCCCACCCCCTTGCTTTGGCCTGGAAATAATAGAATGGCTGACAGCTGGCCATCACCTAAAGTTGTTTTGGTCTGTGAAGTAATAGGTCAACAAGCTGAAAGGGGGCATATCTTTCTAGTGTAGTGAAGGCAATCATGCTTCATTCAATAAATTAATTTCCCGCTATTGCTTCTATACTTGGACAAGGACAGTGGTGCAATTAAATGGTATAGTCCAGTTACAATGTTACTCATTAAAAAACTTTAACCATAGTTTACCATAACTGTGCATGGAAATGCACTTAGTGTAAGAAAGTGTCAAAATCACTGGAGCAACCAGCAATAGTTTCCTCCATAGGACAAAGTAATTCCTTGACAATTTAACAATTTTCATGTGGACTTTTGCTGAACACACATGAAATGCATTTTTCATCACAGACACCAGTGGGATAGCTTTGTTGTTTGCCATCTTTTCTCAGTTACAAAAACAGACCAAGAGACAGTAAACTCAGACTAATCCATGAGACAGCGGAAACTGCTTGTGATGATGGTGGAGACTCAGATTAATATCCTTGTAAAGGGTGTTTCTGGGACTGTGGGAGTGCAGTTTAAAAAAAAAGACATGTGAGAAGTGATTCAAACTGTAGCAGAGAGAGAGCAAAACTCTCAGCTGGGATTAGCGGGCGATGAAGAGGACTCTGGCACTTATCTGCCTCGCACACTCACACATACTCATGAGTGCACGAGCGCCTTGTCTCTCTCCTACTCTGCTGTCCTCCTTTGTCACAGTCTCCTGTGTTCACTTTACATTTTTCATCTATTTAGAGTGAGCGTGAAAGGAGGACTGATCAGCTGGTAACTGCGTGTTTGCCCTCTTATCCTCTCCTCACTATTCAATGTTACTCCTCAAACAAACACTAAAAGCTGAATGACAGAGAAACAAATAAGCGTGACAATTTTTCTTTCTTTTCTTTCTTATTGTCCTCCTGTCTTTGAGTCGTTTCTCACCTCATTAACTGACAAAACAGTATTTATTTATCTGACAGTAACAACGCATGTTGCGCAGGTGAGGTGCTTTTTTCTAATTCTTGGGTCACATTCCGTCAACTTTCACTTTGCTTTTTTAACAAACATGCTGATTTTATATTCCCCAGGATCCACTTTCTACCACTTTCCCTTTTAAGTGAAAAGAGAAAATAAACAAAGCATTGGAATAAATACTGCTGTTATACGAGTTGGCTCACATTGGAAGCTTTGACTAACAGGTATAAATAAATACATTTATTTGTTAGTACAAGGTGTTGATCAGTCCTCTTTGCAAATGAAGACAAATGTGTCTATGAAAACATCAAAAGAGAAGATTTCTCACTTGCTGGCATAATTGATATTGTAATACGTCTCTTGAGACCATTTGTATCAGCAGTATTTATGAGTTGAAGATAACGCTCTTGGCTTATGTGAACTACCTGGAAAGTCATTCTTTTTGAAAAGCAGAAATATAACCATGTGTGGACATAAATAATAATGGCAGATATGTGTATTATATGGTTGTGAGTCTTTTACATCTCACAACTTCTTTCCTCCTTGCTCTCCAGGCTTAAAGGGCTCCCTCCAGAGAATGCAACTTGAGTATGTTGATGTGGTTTTTGCGAACAGGCCAGACAGCAACACTCCGATGGAAGGTGAGTGAGGCCTGAGCAGACCCCAGAGGGCCAGTGGAGGGGCTGGTGGCAACAATGCTTGTTGTTCTGTAACATGAGAAGGTGAGAAATACTGTCAAGTCCACTGTCCTCATTGGACCGGCAACCTTTGACCAAAGGAGTTTGTCTGTGTGTGGGTCTCATCTGACTCACTTGCACATTTCAAGTTCAATCTTGCCTCATCTCCTCCTCTACTTTAGTCTCCTTGTCTCCCAGTCTTTCTGTCTCTATGGGATAACTAGTTTTCACAGGGTGTCTGAGCTGCACCCGCTCCCAGCTCTCCCTGTTCTTCAGAAGCAGGATTATCTGCCCCCCCAGGGGAAACTGGTGTATTTTTGGGTTAGTCTCACTAGATACAAGCCCTACTGTGCATTCTGTTCCTTCGGTACTCCAGTGCTGCTTTTTCTCACACATCTACCTTATGTCGCTGTTAATTTCTTTTGCATACTTTCAGATTGTTCCTCAATTACTCACAGTGTGATATGGACAGCACTGGTACTTGGAAACCTCTTCTGTCCTTCCACACAGATATTCAAAAGAGCTGGACTACTGAAAAGATAAAGTACCACCTGTCCCACTAAAATATTTCCCATTCTTTCCCCTTTCCTCATGCTTCCTCCCAGATGAGCCAGCACACTAAAGCTGTCAGCAAAATACTTTAGTAAAACTTTAATGTTAAATGGCTCTATATTCCAACAGCTATCACCAATTTAAAGTGTTTGTTTAGTGGCATGGGACTCTCAGTCTCAGTGGTCTGGCACTAAATAGGACAAGGTTTTTAAGAATACGACAACACCATTCAGGAGCCAGAACTCCTCAAAAAAGCGGTCTGTTGTGTCTTGAGAATAGGCTGTTTGTCAATAAATCCTCTGTCTTCACCAAACACCTCCATGATGTGATGAAGGAACAAGGTAAGGGAGACTCCAACAGCAGCAACAAAAATACCATCCTAGTACTGTTTAAAAATGTATAAATTCTTTTCTTTCATTCATTTTAGAGCCCTAAAACAAAGTTCTGTTAAAACACATGCTGTCTGTGTCACCGCTGTCAGTCTTAAAAATAATATGTTTATACTTTTAATAATATATATGTTTTACTATAAGAATATGTTCTACTTTTTACCATTGTTATTTGTTATTCTCTGAAACTAAGCAAATTGCAGAGGATAGAATCCATTTCCTGTGTGCCTGAATGGTCATGTGATATACATTTTAGGTGTAATAAAAGGATGCAAATCATGCTTAGGTGAAGTTTGGATGGATGTTGCCTTTATGTGTCAGGGACCTCACTATCATCGGTGTAGCCGGCGTGACAGGCAGACAGATCCTACAACTGCCTCTTCACAATTGATAACTTATGTCAAATTTAATTGGTAGACTGATGAGAGTATGGTAACAAGAAATGCCTGACTGAAAGGAGACAATGATCAATATTAATAGAGATAGTGTATAGAGTGTCAAACAGCGCTGCAACATATCTGCTCATTAATCAGCGCAAAGCATTTGGACATTTGCCTTTTCCTTTGTTACAGTGGAGCAAGGACAGTGTCATTAATCATTGTCGAGGGACAGTCACTTAACTACCCCTGAATGCACACAAAACGCACAAAGCATCAGTGTGTTTCCTAAATATCTTCACTTAGAAATAGATGGGCCGTATAACCATGCAGAAAGTGAGACCTCAACCTCTGTAGGCATTTGCAGAACAGAGGGCATGGGAGGTATTGATTCAAACACCCACATGTTCCAGAAGCGTAAACAAGATTAACAGCATCAATAAAATGCACACAAAAAAAACACATGTTCCATCTTTGTTAACAAAATGAAAGAGTTGAATCAAAAACAGGAGTGTGTTTGAGTGAGTGCATTTTGTAGAATTTGCATTTGTGTGTTGTTGCGACTTTTCTGCTTATTACTTTGTGTGAGACAACTTGTGTCCCCTTGAGGACAAAAAGGTGATGTCATAGCGGCAGTCTGACTTTGTTACCATCACGTCTTTTTCCCTCTCCTATCATGCCTCACTGCATGTTTCTCTTTTTTTTCTCTTTCCTATTTTCATAACTTTCATAACTGTGACTTCATAGCACTAGTTTTTCCTGGGGTCAAAGGCCGTGCTGGCCTTTAAGCTGTCACAAAACCATGCTCTTCATGATGTACTTTGCTTTATAGCAAATATGGTGAGATGGTGTAAAAAAAATCTGGCATCTGTGTCATAGAAATTTGTTTTTTAATAGGTACTGCATCCTACAGAGCAGACCATCTAATTCACAATAGTTCAACACAGTCATTCAACTTGATTTATTATTTGACAGTGCAATATCAAGCAAATTGAATCCACTCAACTGAGTGAAATGAATATGAAAATCCCTCAAAGTGAATAATGAATAGGAAGTGGCTTAAATTGACTTAAAGATATAGACTTCATTATAATCCCCTGAGCCTACACTGGAGATAAATCAATGGGAATCCAACAGCATAAAAAACACAAACCACAGCCATCCAGTCAGGACATTCCTTTAAGTGTAAGCATATCACCTCTGTCAACAAATGTTTAACACTAAAGCACGGCCCTAGTGCACAGCTCTTCTTTCCCACAATCTTTGGACAAAGATAAAGCCACTGAAAATCACTTGTGATCACAGCCCTGTACTGTATGTGTGCAGGTGACAGATCATTGGCATGACAGAATCATTGGCATGAGCTCAACACTGACAGACACACAGATCTCCACATAAACACCTGCTTTTCTCATATATGGATTTTAGAGTGCGTCCAGTGTTGTCTTGCAGAACGATGCAGAAGGGCACCAGCTGAATTTGACCACAGTTTCCTAAATTGGTGGCTTATTTCCTCATTTTGTGGATCCACATCTCATGCAGGTGCCCACACAACAAAATGCATACATG
The DNA here is from genome assembly GCA_016785285.1 of Brachirus orientalis. Lineage (NCBI taxonomy): Eukaryota > Metazoa > Chordata > Actinopteri > Pleuronectiformes > Soleidae > Brachirus > Brachirus orientalis. The sequence continues at coordinate 205,924 of JAFBJR010000101.1, forward strand.
AGAACATGAAATAAAAATGTACTTTATGTTTAAAATGATTTAATGTCTGAAAATTGTGTCATTATATACAGAAATACCTACACAGTTGTGTTTCGGCACCTGCACGACACTTTTATAAATGTTTAGATGTGACACGTATGAAACTGTTTGCTCTATGATCTGTAGAAAAGGAAATTAGCAGCATTATTTTGGGAACTTTACCCTCACCATTACCCTTCTTGAGATGTTGCCATGGGTGTTGTTTGGATTTCTCACCTGAGCTTTTAACACAGGCTGATGTCTGCTGTTGGAAATGAAGATTCACTACGTCCTGGTGGAAACTTTCTGTTCACACTGTTAGCACGTTTACACTCAGGCTGACTTCCTTTCCCACCCAGCGTTGAGGTGGATTACTTATACTATATCATTTTCAAATAAACAGTCCAAGTCTCTTTGGTCCCTATTGGCTTAACAAATTGTCCTTCTGTACTTGCATCTTTCCAAATCCCTCTGTCCCTCCTTTCCTCTCAGAGCAGATGTACTGTTATTCCTCCACTCTCCCACCTGCTTCACCCACACCCACACTTGCTCTCTGTCTCTCACTGAGCTACATTTCAGTCCAGAGAGAGAACTGATGAAAAAGAATTGCTCTTTTTTTAATCAGTCTCCTGTGGTCTCATCTCTTCACCCTCATTTTCACTCTTCTTGCTTCATATTTTCCAGCCAGAATTTGCATTGTGCTACTATAGCAGATGTTTCGTTACTGGACTGTAAGTGCCATCACAAGCTGAGCAATTACAGACAAAATCAATCGGACAAATTACTTGATGATTCTGTTGTTGTTTTTATCATGAATTTGAGAATTTGTGCACAAAACACAACACATAATGCAATAAGCTGTTGGATAATTGCAGATGTCCTTAGTTAAAAACTCATTTGAGAATTTCACAGCAATTATTATTAAATTCAATTTAGTTCATCTACTATTGCTGACCTGCTGCATCCTTGTGCCTAATCCCATCTGACAGGATGAAGACAAACCACCATTCACATTCACATTCACACCTACAGGCAATTTAGAGTGTTCAGTTGGCCTATTCCCCATATCTGCTTGTTTTTGGGCTGTGGGAGGAAGCCAGAGAACCTGGAGAAACCATGCACACACATGGAAAGAACATGCAAAGTCCATACAGAACTTGTTCCACTTGGGTCTTCTTGCTGCAAAGGCAAGAGTGCTAACCACTACACCAACCATGTGCCCCTCAAAGTCTTTACACTTTAGAAAAAATGCTCTGTGCATGTTCTGTAAAAGTTGTAATTGTGGCGCCATCCACTGTTCAATAAGTGACATTGTAATTGTCCCTGACGTTTGACAGAGATAGTGAGAGCAATGACACATGTAATCAACCAGGGAATGGCCATGTACTGGGGGACATCACGGTGGTCTGCCATGGAGATCATGGTGAGTGATGGAAAAGTGACTTGTCATGAGATTAAGACCAATTTTGCACAAAATGCTTAATTTAATCCCTGTAATGTTGCTAAAACTTTAATTCAAATACACTGACTATGTTAGCAATGAAAGTCACAGTCACAGTAAAATTCAGTTAAATATGAAAGCAATTCTTGTAATATGATGAACACAGTCTTACAAAACATGCAGTGATCACAGAGTGCAGTGATAGAGCTTCTGATTCCTAGTGTCTGCTTCTGAAACTAACATTTTAAAGACTTGCCATGTTCCTCAAACCGTTGAAGAGAACAACAAAAACCAAGATGATCTAACTAATGTTTTTAAATATTATAACTACCATAAGGAGAAGTGAAAGAAGAAAAAGAAGAAGATTGTTCAGTCTTAAAGCATAAAAGTCAGTAATTGTGTTTATTCCTCATCTCTTAAACATGTCTCTCTGTCATTGTTTTTATTTCTTCTTCATATTCTCTCAGGAGGCGTACTCTGTGGCCAGGCAGTTTAATCTAATTCCACCTGTGTGTGAGCAAGCAGAGTATCATTTCTTCCAGAGGGAGAAAGTTGAAACTCAGCTTCCAGAGCTCTACCATAAGATCGGTAAGTCAATCATAGGTTTCTCATAAGGGTGAGCATTTTCTTTAGAGCTGAGATTGATTTTGTATTTTGCTGTTATCGCCACCAAGGGAGTCGTGTTTTCCACGTTGTTTGTGTGTTTGCTCATCTATTAGATTTTATTATTATTAGATTATTAGATTATAGTAATGATCTTGACCCAGATCCGAATTTAGGATTTTTTTTAAAACAACTGTTAATCTTGCAAGACTGGGGAGCGTACTGACACAGTTGGAAAGTGAGTGGCCTTGCCTGAGGTTTGCGCTCTCTGAGTGCCTCCTCTTGTTGATTATTATTATTTTTCAATCTCAGGCGTAGGCGTGGTCTCTTGGTCCCCTCTGGCTTGTGGAATCATTACTGGGAAGTATGAAAATGGCATCCCAGAATCTTCCAGGGCCTCAATGAAGGTAGCAATTAAAGACACAGATTCATAATATGTATGATATTATGTAGAATGTTACACCAAGTCCTAACTAATAAAATGTGTTATGATATGCATTGTTTTATTTAATCAGATTTCCAATCTACTGCCATGGGTTCAAACATTTAGTCAAACAGAGTTGTAAATTGGAATGAGAATTCTAATTATTTCTCTTTTTTCTGTTCCTCTAGCCATACCAGTGGCTGAGGGAGAAAATAATGAGTGAAGATGGAAGAAAACAACAAGCCAAGCTTAAGGACCTGGCTCAAATCGCAGAGAAGCTTGGATGTACTTTGCCACAGCTAGCTATAGGTATGGGACAACATTAATACCTTATGACCCACAATCACCTCCATACCTGTGAAATAAAAGAAAGAACATTGTGCGAAATGCCAGAATTATTTTTTCTCTATGTACTGCTTCATGATTGGCTCCTACAATAGCAATGTAAATATTTCTGATGTCCTGGATCTTTAGCCTGGTGCCTGAGGAACGAGGGAGTAAGCTCAGTGCTGCTGGGATCCTCTAATCCAACGCAGCTGACAGAAAACCTGGGAGCAATCCAAGTATGAAGACTATTTCCTTGGCCCAAAAGACAATAATAATGTCACTATGTGGTCACGCCAAAAAAGCATTAATTGCTTGTCCTTCCTTTGTTCTGTGCAACACAGGTTATTTCAAAGATGACAGCTGGCATTGCCTCTGAGGTTGATCATATTCTGGGAAATCGTCCTCACAGTAAAAGGGACTACCACCATTAGGATGAACCACCTTTTAGTAAACTATGCTCCATAAGCATATCAAAGCTCACTTTTCACAGCCATGGCACTATAATCTTGTGCCCAACTTTGCTTAAGTGTGCACAAATAACTCGTGTGTGTGTGTGTGTGTGTATGTGTGCGTGTGAGGGAGAGAGAGAGAGAGAGTGTCTTGGCTCCTTGTCCGTATGAAGTTCAATGAGTACTCATTGTTGTAGAGTGGGTAACTTGAAAAAGCATGCATGCCAGAGCTATAGCAGCCAGCCACATAGACACAGTCTGTACAACAGTCAACAGCAAGATGATTTCTGGATCAAAAGTCTCCTCCACTCAAATAAACATCTGCAAAAGTTGCTGAACAGCAAACATGCTTCTTTCTTCTGCCTGAAGCAAAAGTGTGAAATAACTATTCCACCACTTAAATTGCCTCTGTGAGTATGGGTGTACTGAATAAAGAAACCTTTAGAAAAACATTTCTGCTGCCAAAAAAGCATCACACTTGCTAATCCCAGTGCAGTAACTACTAAATAGTTTCTGCATCAAAACATCCAAATATACCCAGTGTTTTGGAAGACGGCGCACACCGTTTTAGATGGAGCTACTCTGCCATTGTGATGAACAGATTTGGGACAGAATTTCTGCACAGTTTTGCCACCTTTACCATGAGAGTGATGAGATGAAATATAATTGAAAATGTCTTTACCAACTGTTACATATTTTCCTTATGAAGCAGTTACTGTATGTCTGAATGAGCCTTTTAACATTATGGTGTTTTTTTCTACTCATGCAAAAGTAGAATATATTGTACTTCTCCTTCTGTGCTCCAACTGGACTTTACTAGACCTTTTTTCGTCAGTGATGTTAATATCTGATTAATTTAATATCTGTCTACATTGTAGTTAAATTGTTTGTCTTCCTTCCTTCAGGGGAGCTTGTGTAGCTACTGAAGAAGCATATGGAAATGGACACCTGCAGTCATTGCTCATAGAAAACATTAAATTCTTACCTAATGTCTCCCACTTGTCAGTTTTAGATAATGTGGTAAACTTTATGTTCATTTTGTTCAAAGGTGTGTTTTGGAGTTGTTCATCAGATGTGTACATACAAATAAAGAGCTTATAACTATAGTATGTTTGAAAGATCTACAATAAATGTCAATACAATGGATATATTGTTATTTTTTTTAACCCAGTAAAATAAATAGATTAGCCAAACTACACTTACTGTTTTCTAAATTACCCCATAAATTCCAGCTAAATGACTCTTAAAACATTCTGAGTTGCCATTTGCTGTGGTTTTATTGTGCTTTGTTGTTTCATAATAAAACAATGGGTTACTTATTTATTTGACATAGCTGCTTATCCACCTGCTTATCCAATATTTTCCATGTTTATTTCACAGATTTCTATTTGGTTTCATGACATTGCTTCTGTGAAATTTGCATTTTTCTTTTATTTAAAAAACATTGAAAAATGCGTCACCTACGTCAAGACTGTTGAACAAAAAACAAAAAGGTGCAACTGTGTAAAAAAGGAGAAAAAAGGAAATAAATAAATAAATGACTCGAATAATAATAATTAAGTTTCACTTTTTTAAAACCTTTATATAAGGATTGAAATGACCGGAAAATCATTAAATTAAATCATAAAATGACCGCAAAATCTATTTATCTATCGTCACTTGGGGCGGGCGTTTCTTGTAAAATATCCAATGAGCTCTCGCACTCTGGTGGCATGATCTTTGATTGGCTACAGCCCACACGTGATCGAAACTTCTACTCGAATGGCGCTCTAAGCCCGCGGTTTACAAAAACACAGCTTTAACCAAGTGAGAAAATTGCAATAAAACCCGTTTCTTTTGAAGCGTGATCCATTAAGATGGTGTCAGGAGTGTGCCAGCGACACAGTAACAACTGTGAATGAAGTCTTCCAAAGTTGCAGCGGGAAATCCTGTTGCATTATTATTGCCTAACACGGCACGGCAGCGTTTTGTTTGTGATAGCGTTAGCACTCGGCTAGTTAGCAAGCAGCTAAGGGAGGTAACGTTACCTTGTCAACTGGCGTCAACTCAAACGACTGTGCCCATTATCTGTCCACACAGCGTGGAAACAGGCTTCACGTTCCTTCTCTGCGATTTGGGGTAAGTATTGTTTCGGAATTTATTATTTAATCAGACGCTAACACTTGAATGTGATGACATTTATTTTGTTTTGGTTTCAATGAACAATACAATATACAACAAAGACAAATGTAATCCTGAATTCTCAGTCATAAACTGAAAGGTAATGGTGGGCTAAATTATTATCATTTTCTTACTGTCGTGCCTTTTACATTTACCTCTCTCGCCTGACAAAATCATAAAATTCACAGTGCTGTGGCGATAACAAACGATGTGTGAAATGTCAGTTTATGCCATAAATCAGTCACTACTATTAAATGTTTTAAGTCAATACAATATTGTTTTCTATGAAGAGCCTCAAAACACAGTTCCCTTGGATCTTCAACTTTCACTCAGAAAATGTAACCTAATATTTAATCTGACATCTTATAGCAATAATTGTCAATACTGACAAACATTTTTTAATCATGATAACGTTTTTATTTTATTATTATTATAAAGTTTAATAAGCCTGATCGGTGTACATTGCAGGACATGTCTTCTATAGTTTGGCCCACTGACAGACAAAGATTTTAAATGTTTGTTTGCATCTTCAGTTTTTAAAATATGACTGTCCTTCATTTTAAACAATCTCAGGATACTTGGTGGTAATACTTTTTTGCCTCCTATGTACTTTGAATCATAAGCTACTAAGTCTTTACTAAGTTTTGTTTGATTACTTGAATAAGTAATGTTATCAATGAAAGAGTTTATCTACTAACAGGAACTGTTATAATTAGATAACTTGTAAATTGATGCCACTGTTACAATATTGCAACCTGTTGTCACTTTCTGTATCATTGTCAGTCCTGGCTGAATAACATAGGGCGATGTTACTGTCGAATGGGACTGGTCCTGGAGTGAGCCAAAGCATCAGATGTAAAGGAGAGACTATTTGTGTGGTGCCCAACTTCAGCTATAATCTCCAAGAAGATGACTTTGACCTTAATAAGTCTTACCCAAACACCCAGAGACCGTTGCACAAGAGGAGCCTTTTGTCACTGCAGCGTCGTTATTGTCTTGGTTCCTTATCAAGTGAGTGTACAAAACATATACTGCTCACTGGTCATGTATGACCACCAATGTCTTGGCTGTAATTGTAAGTAGCCTTGTAGTGAAATATAGAAATGCTGAGTCAACAATTGTCATCTACTGTATTCTTTATTAAAGAAACAGTATACAGGCAGACAGAGACACAAACAGTGAGAGAATTCAGGATGCCCCACTCCACATGAAGATTTTGAAGACTGGCATGGGCAGACACAAAAACATTAATTAGTTACAGCACTAATTTAGGAGAAATGACTTTCCCTGTATTTCTGTTTTTAATTTTTGCTTACAGGTGAACATTTAGATGTTTTCAGTTCTGCTGCAACAAGAAACCACCAAATCTCCAGCTTGCATCCTGCCTCTCCAGTTTCTTCTGTCTGCCTGCCACACTTATCCACCCTGTCAGAGATGACAAAAAGCCTGTACTGTCAGCTAATCTCTGGAACATTTGCCCTGAAGGGATCTCCATCTGTCCCAAACCCCAACAAAGCCATTCTTACCATCAACCGTGAAACCAGAGAGGTACATTGTGGTAGAAGTGCTAGTGGATTAGAATTGGTAAAAAAAAATACTGCAAATAAATCAATAAATCAGAGCCTGTTTTATTTGAATTTTTTAGATACTGTCAGTGAATGAACAAGCCTGCAAGCTGTTTGAGTACACCACTGTTGAGGTGGTTGGAAAGAAACTAGATTTTTTCTTAAAGAAAACCAGTCAGGTCTTGGAGCAAGCATTAGAAGAAGATTTTCTGCTGGAAGATGGAACTATTGTAGCTGTGTCTGGAAAAGTGGTATGAAATATGCTGAAAATGTTGAAATGAAAACAACTACTACTTAAACTATTTAAAAAATAAAAAAAAAAGTTGATCGTACTAATCTACATTTTAGTCACTTGTTTTTTATGAACTCATTGTGTGTGTTTGTGTAAATACTTGTTTGTAGGTGGATATTATGACATTATCTGGAGAGGTGCCAGTGTCAGTATGGACCCACAAACCATCACAAAATGAAGAGCACTGGCTTGTCATTATGGAAAATGTAGAACGCTTGTCAGCTTTTCTCTCCTTTTCACAGGATGTAAGTACACCAATATTTAGGGGTTATAATAAAAAGAAAATGCACATTTCTGTTTTTTTTTCTTTTTGCATTTTCAGTTATATCCAGTGGTCTGAAATTATTTTGTAATTTCTAGGGCAGCATCCTAACCTGTGATCTGGCATTTGCCCATCTCCATGGATATCACCATCCTGATGAGTTAAAGGGGGTTTCTGTTAAGAAGCTAATCCCATATTTACAAATCCCTCTCGATACTACTCATGTATTGCCCAAAGTAAGTGGTTATAGCTAAACTTTTCCCAATCAGCACAAGATGGTTTCCTGTCTTAAAACTGCAGTTCTGTAACTAATAGACATAAATGTCAATTAGATTCAAGCCATTGTTAAATGAGTTCACACAGCGTATAGCAGTTTTTGGTCACCTAGCAAAATTCCAGCACTGCACAAAGGTTGAAAGCATAAGGTTGAAAGCATAAGGAAATGCCCACCAAAAAGTTTTAGAAGTGAATTAAAAAAAAACAAAAGACAAAAACCTGGTCATTCAGCTGTTTGCAAGGATAATAGCCTCTTGCCCCTGCCCACCCCTGCTCGGCTGGTATATATGCACACAAACGCTGAAGACCGTACGTAGAATGAAAAGAACAAAAACCAAATGTTACATATTGCAGCTTTAAGCTTTTCTTTTCTTTTTCAGTATGCGTCTTACATATTTCAGTAACATAGAGAGGAGAAATTTTATCCTCAACTTTTTAAGGGTTTGACGTTTCTTCAATTCTGTCATTTTTGTCTTGATTTTCCATTATTACTATTAGGTGCTGAGGGTTCAGAGATGGTGTGCTAAAAGCAGGAGTGGTGCACTTGTCCCACTGTGTATCAAACTCCAGGGGGCAGTTGTATGTGCAAAACCCCAACACCAAAAGGATGATACTGGTTGCACCTGCCCAACAGATTGTCTTGAAAGCTCAGTTTCACAGGACCAACAACCTTACTCCCCTCTCAAGACTGAAATAATCTGTGAGCAGCATCATGGAAAAGAGCAGTCTTCTGGTGAGTTTAATTAGATTTTAACAATCTGTCATCTATGGCCCTGTCATAGAGGGGCTCAATCAATAATATTATGAGTAAAGAAGAGCCTTCCTTCCCAAACATCATTAGAGTATGTGCCTATCAATAATTAAATGCTGTTTTTCAAAATTAGATTGTTTTAGAAACTATATGCAAGTAGGATGGCAAGAAAGTGTTAACTTGGCAGCTCATGAATACTGACAGATCAAGATAACAACAACTGAGGGTTCAATATTTTGCTTACAACCCAATATGACCCATATTGTTCTTTAATGACAACAACAAATCAATCATCTTAGAGTAACATTGTGCTCCAAAAATACAGTAATTTAGTAGAATTATTGTGCTTTTTCATAATGTACCTGGACTCAAAGTGGACCGAGGTCCCATCTCCTTGAACTCTACAGTGGAGTACTCTGGAACGGTTTGGGTGTTTTCTCCTCTGAGTGGCCTTCTTGTGCTCCACCCTGATGGCTCCATCTCCAGCATCCACAACCACATGGCTCTTAGTCTTTTTGGCTACAGCAAGGATGAGTTGTTAGGAAAGGTGAGCCAACCTGACCAGCAGGAAAGACCTGTTTGGATTGATATCTGTGCCAACTCATAAGTCTGACACTGCTGCTTTTTTATCAACAGAGTGTCACTTTCCTGATGCCTGGTTTCTATGACCTGAACAGAAAGGCTTGTCCATTTGCTGATTCTCAAGTTGAGGCTCCTAAATGTATAGCTTCATCTAAAATATCAGGAAAATCTGGTGAGCATTTATATACATTGTAATTTTTACAAGCTGAGATGGAGAACTTCAAACTGTGAGAGCTTAGAACTGTGGAGGGCTGCATTGCACCTCTAATTTAGAGCCTGACAGAAATAACTAGAAGACAATTATTAGTTATTAGGACTGAAACAATTAATCTATTAATAAATTAATCATCTATTGTAGCAATCATTCAGTATGAGCATTTTTTTTTCAAGAATTAAAACAAGCTTTCTGATTTCTCAGCTTTTTATGTATGAATATTTTCTGGTTTCTTTACTTCATATAACAAAAACAATTGTTAAAACTGAATAATTGTGGTTTGTGGACAAAACAACATTTGACAACATCAACTTCTTTTGAGGTAGAAAAACAATGATCAACATTTTCTGACATTCTATGGACGATTACTCCATATTTATTTATTACTGTGTTATTTAGTCACTGTAAAATCTTTAGACCTTTTTTTCTAAGGAAATAGTTTACGCTGCTATTTTACTCCAAATGTATGGGTTTCTTTTTTTTTTTTTAAAACACAATGTTTTTAGCATTATATGTAATTTAATGGTTTTCTTTCAATCCTAGACCCATCTTCGCTTGTAGCTGGAGATATGGCCATGGTGCATCAGGCTGTCATGGAAAGAACACCGACAGGGAGAGGCAGGATCTTCACTGGCACCAGCACCAGGCTGGAAAAACAGGGCAGCGCTTTATCAACTCTTTCCCCTCCTGCTGTCACCTCTACACGTGTAGTTATGTAAGAAAACGTCCCTGTGGTCTTGTTATATGTGCTTTAAGATGTAATGTTAAACATACATATTTAACTTCTTGATCATGAGCTTTTCACTTTGACAAAGGGTTACACTTGCATAGGGATATCACAACACTACAATTTCAGTTGCTGGAACCACTATAAAACAAAGGTGTTATACTGGTGTAAGTGCACATTCACACACCTCAGCGGCCGCAAGTGGTTTACTCTCTGATCGTCTGTGTAAAATACAAAAATTTAAATCTCTCAGTCAGCATTTAGTAGTTGCTGGTGCAGTTATTTTTTTGTCATAGAAGTAAAGACTGCAGAGGATGGAGATACTTTTTGGGATTTGGTGGGTAACGGTAATGGTGTGTAATGAAACACAAAGCTGTAACAAAAAGTGAAACCTCAAAACCACACTCCCTGCAATTGAAGCACATATAGTCCCACCTGAATTTTGAAAGTACTGTACATTGCCATAATTTTTTTTCCAGATTTTGTTCTGTTTCTAGTTTGACCATTAATCAATCCTGGCTGAAAATATTTAAAACCCTGTTTGTCCCTCAGGGCTAATGACACCATTGAGCTGATGGAGGAGGCAGCCCAGGTTGCTCCTTTCTTTAGCCAACTAGACAGTGCAGATACCACTCAGGCACTTCTCAAGACATTTGCATGGGTAGAACCTCCAGGAGATGACACCTGCTGCCCCGTTGTCTACGAACCACCACCTCACCTTGACCTCAAAAAGCAGCTCTGTTTCAGGGCCCAGAAAAGTAAACCTGACATTGAAATTATCCCAGGTGAGAAAATTCACAGTTGTGAAAATTAGTTTTCTTGTTTTTTTCTGTTTTCTACACAGCCTTTTATTTGCAGTTTTTTTCATGTTAACCGTTGAAATATTTAAAGGGGTACTGGGATGACCTCAAAGGAAAAATAACATAAAAATAACAATAATAGCCAAAAAATGACAAAATTAACTTTTTTGGTGTTTTGACCTGTTTAGACACTCCCGATCAGAGAGGGCATGCTGTTGAAAGGTTGAGTGGCGCATCCTTTGCCAAAGGTAAACTCCACCAGTCATGTGCCTCTGTCTTCCAAGACTCCAGCTTCGAAGTCATTTCGCTGGAGAGCAGGTGATCACCAAATATACAACTGGTTCATAGCAATATTCATAGCATTTTGTTCATAGCAATATTGTCAAGACAGGCTGTTGTTTGTCGGTAATGAAGGCTAAAAGTAAAGAAATTATTTAGTTTTGTCTTTTTCCTTCAATGCAGTCGTTCAAATTGTTAACGACGCCTGCCTATCATAGGTGGGGGTTTGGGATTAGATTGTAGTAATAAATTGACAGCTTTTCCACTTAGCTTCCTCCTCACCCTAACAGTCCATTATAGCATACACATAATTATAGACTAGACACTGCTCCAGTCTGCATGTCAATAGTAGGTATTGTCCAATAGGAGCCTTGTTGCAGATGGCCTCTTTGAACCCCCAGTTCCAAAAACAAACATGGTGTCGGTCAAAGGCTTCACAACGGAAGTTTGTTTTGCAGCCAGTTGACTACGTCCAAAACTTAATACAGTGTATGTTCTCTACCAATGCTCACATTTCCCCACTGTTTGAATGAAATAGAATAATTTGATTCAAAAACAAATGCTGTTTTTTGTAAATAAATTTTTTGGGCTAAATTTCCCAGGTCTTCCTCTGGCTTCTGTGAAAAGTTTGCTGGTCATGGGGGATCTGACCCGGGTCAACCAGAGGACTCTTGCCCAGCACACATTGAAGACTCAGCCAGCTGCTTCCTGGACATCAACAGTAATGGGGACCTTGTGACCCGGGCACTGGCTGACCTAGATCTGAGTGGCAGAGTTGGCAACGATGACAACCAACACTCAGTGACATCGTGTGATACCACTGAGCTCCTGCGGACCCCCTCTCCATGTGAGGTTGGGTCTGACCAGTTTTCTGAGCCTGTTGAGAACAAACATTCTGTTGTAGAAGTCAGAAATGGTTCAAATGAAATAAAACAAGTGGACACAGGGGAGCAGGATCAGTGGGCTGCTCTCTCTTCAATTCATAAAGGAAAGAGCCAGGAGTTCTGTGTGCAAATGAATGGCAGGATTCACACAGTGGCTGACACTCCTGCTACATCTACACCTAAAAAACAGAAGGTAAATGGACACACTCTGTCCTCAAATGTGACAGAAATACTCGAGGGGAGATTTGAAGGAAACGTCTATCACAGAGATGGCACAAGAGTAGGTTGGTACAACTGAAGTGTTCGTAGTTTTCCTTTTTTCTTTGTAATAAAATCTGCATATATTCCTGTATAAAGCAAATAGACTTTAACCTGAGTTTTAAATTTTCTCAACAGATGTGCAATTAGATGTGTGCAGGACTAATCTCCCTAATGGAAGCTCTTTGTTTTGTGTATGGATGAGTAGACCTGGCCAGCAAAGAACAATATTACAGACAAATAGTTCGCAGCACAACCGATCAGGAGCCAGTCTAGGAGAGGTCAGTGGCAGTAAATATCTTAGGCCAGTCAATCTTAGTTTTTTTTATATTATTTTATATGCTGATCTAACTGGAAATGTTGTTAATTTTTTTGGATTTCTTCTATCAGAGGATTGCTGAGGCCAGTCATGGGGAGGCATTACGCTCAACCATGGACTTGGAGCAGTCTCGAGCCTGTGACGGACAGTTTGAAGAGGAGTACCAGCCTGTCAAAGCTGTGGGTAAAGGAGCCTTTGGATTTGTGTGGAAGGCAGTACGGCGTTGTGATGGACAAGAAGTAAGAAATAATTTTTATCAATGCAACTTCAAACCATTGGGGAAAGGAAAATAAATAAATTGAAGTAGCATCAATGACTAAGGCTGCAATTTCCATGTAAAAGTATAGATTTTTTTTAAGGGGTCAAGATTGTGGTGTGCTGGTGTAACTTCATTTATTTGTCCAAATTTGCAGGTAGTAGTAAAGTTTATCAGTAAATCTAGAATAGTGAGCGACTGCTGGGTAGATGACCCCATGCTGGGAAGAGTCAGCCAAGAGATTGCCATACTCACGCGAGTGCAGCACCATAACATCGTCAAGGTAACTGTCATCACAGCACAACACTCAAATCACAGGATCTTTTGAAAAAAATGGTTTCCTTTGCTTTACAACATTCATAATGTGTGTGCCACCAGGTTCTGGAGGTGTTTGAGAATGGAAGTTACTTCCAGATGGTGATGGAAAAACATGGAGATGGTTTGGACCTTTTTGAGTTTATAGACCTGCAGCCGAGACTGGATGAGCCCCTGGCCAGCTACATCTTCAGACAAGTGTGCATTTTCCTGAGCGATGTCATTGAAAAGGAAGTGAAGTGTTAATTTGCTCCTTTTTAAACTCATAAACTTCTTTCCATTTCACAGCTGGTGGCTGCTGTCTTCTATCTAAGGACAAAGAACATTCTTCACAGGGACATAAAAGATGAAAACATTATCATTGACAAGTGTTTCCACATTCGACTGATAGATTTTGGCTCTGCTGCCATGATGGCTCCTGGGAAGCTGTTTTACAATTTTTGTGGCACGCTTGAGTACTGCTCCCCAGAGGTGCTTCAGGGAAATCCGTGAGTATATAATACCTGATATTTCAGCCCAACTGCCGTACTTAAAGCATTAAATCTGACTGCAGCATTAAGGTCAGAGCACTTTTTGTTAGCAATCTTCATTTAAATGATTTTAGTTTATTACAGATTTTAGTTAATGGATGAAAAAATTATCTCTGGCGGTAGTTATTTGTTAGGACGGAACTGGAAGAATATTGAATTGTTTGTGTCTCATTTTTGGTGTTTTTCCTTTAGCTATGAGGGGCCAGAGCTGGAGATGTGGTCTCTGGGAGTTTTGCTCTACACTCTGTTATTTAGTGAGAACCCTTTCTGTGATGTAGGTGAGATCCTGGCAGCCCAACTCAAGGCGCCGTTCCCCCTCTCCTCAGGTATACCTCAGACGTTTGATTTTGACAGAAAGTTATAACTGGCCATTGGATATACACACACTTATTTCTCCATCTACTCGCTCAGATCTCAGTGGTCTGTTGAGTGGACTGCTACACCCTGACCCCACTCAGAGGACTACACTGGATCAGCTGCTGCTCCAGCCTTGGATCAGCCAACCTATTTCCCTTTCAGAGTACAGCTGGACAGAGGTGGTTCCTGCAACTCAGAGCTTTGGTGAGTAGTCTTTACAACCAGGCTGAATACAAGTCTGCTTACAATTACCCTTCTATTTTAATTTGCATATTAAAACATCTGAAGAGAAACACATTTTTTAATTTTTTAAATTCTTGCATTGAAGTTTTTACGCTTGAGGGAGGTGTAAAAATTGGTGTTTCAATAAAATTTTGATACATTTAAGTGCAATGGAAACTGTTTTGCAAATAAAAGAGGACATTCATGTGACTTAAGCTTCATTTTTTACTGTACTGGTAAAAACCACTGGGTATAGAGGGAAATATGAGAAATGTGTGACTGTTGAACATTTCATTAATTGCTTTTAACACTCTTACGTCATCAAGTTGCATCTTATCATCCCTCTGTCATGACATAGACTCTGGCACCACCTACTGCCTAATGAATTTACCTCCCAGTATTCACTTTACAGCAGTTGATGAAAACACACATAAATGTGCATAACTTTTAAGCAAATTTTTAAATATATTTAAATGGATCAAAATCAATAAAAATGTATTTTCTACAAACCTTACACTTGAGTTTTGTACCTTGTTTTAACAAGCTGCTTGACATATTTTATTTGCTTAATTCAAAACAATTTATATTTTTTGCATCTAGTGAGTTTGAAAGGTTTAATTCTGCTAATCTTGGCTGTTAAAATAACTGACCCCAACAGTGGACAGTTCATGTACTCTGTACTCTCTTCTTTTAACAGACTCACCACAGCACCACGAGTCAAGCGCCAATGTTTTCAAGAAACAAGTCTTATTTTCTGACCAAGGTGACAGCACTCTGCCTGATGAAGATGATGAGGAAGATGAGGACGAGAGGTTGGCCCTGGAGAATGAGCTTCAGAAGTACCTCCAAGATGACTAATGTCTGGATTTTAAGGAAGTGAAGTACAAAAATCTGTCCAACATTTGATCTGCAGCAGTGCAAAGACATGAAAGGATAAATTAGAAAGAACAGTGAACAAACACTACTCTCTCTAGATTAAATTCTCTGGAAACTACTTTTGTGTGTGTACACAGTTTGTGTGTAAAATGCATATTTCATCAGTTGTGTTAAAAAGTACTTGTGCAATACTCGATTGAACAAGCATTAAGAATGTAGTGGCACTGTTTTATAAGTAGACCATTTAATTTATTCTTTTGATTTGGGAAATTTTGAAATGATCTAAATCACTGTACTAACTCACAGGGATCTAGCATCACCATCTAAATCTATGTGACCACCACCTTGTTATGATGAAGAAGCTACAAAAAAATTATTATTATTATGAAGATGGATTGAAGTATTTTGTTTTTTGTTGATACATTTCTTGATTCTTTTAATAAATGTGTTCTGTTCATGATTTTATTCTCAATATTTTAATTAAAGATTGTAAGCTTATTTACAATATTTAATCTATTTTTATATCAATAAATATTTCACAACATTTTCTTTCTATATTGGACCCTGGTTTTTATGATATTAATATGACAAATATTTCTAATTTTTAAATTACAAATGTGTGAAATTTAAATGAGTGTTTTATGTGATAATGTATGCACTGTTCAATAAATGAGTGAACATTGACAGGTGCTTATTTGCTCATGTAATTTTTTTTTAAGCTCCATTGCTGGAGCTGCACAGCCATAGTATCTGTGGCTTTGTTTCTATGACTCTGGTGATCCCAGATTAATGTGAGAGGATGATGGAAGTACTGAAAGCAGGTATTTTGAGGTTTTATGTCATGCAGATACAATGAGGTCACACGCACTGACAGATTTCGGTGCAACAGCGGAACCTTTCTTCTCTCCATTCCAATTTAAAGCTGAACGGACGGGCGTATATAAACGACGGACAAGCATGGCCACCAAAGCTGCGACACGACAGGTGACGTAGAAAGGCAGCCAATAAACGTATTCACTTAATGAAGAGTCGAATTATAAATGTGTTGTTTAACGTTAGTGGGTCGCATATAAATGTACTATATATAGCTCATTATACCCCTCTATAACCTTAACGGAAATAAACAGGGACAATGTTTCATGTCACACAGCCTTGGTTGATAACTTTCTCCTTTTTGTTCGGAATAGTTCAACTCATGACTTAAATCACAGACATTCTGAGCTACTGATTTACTGGCACGTTTTCTTTGTTGAAGGTTCTCCAGATGATTGTGAGAACTACCGCCGCTTCTTCTCTGCCCAGTCCTCTTCAGATGGGGAGAAGCTACCTCGTATCCAAGCCCAGGTTGTTCTGCGCCTCCAGCAGACAGATCTCTGCGCAGTCAGCCGGACACGCATCTAAAGTCAGTAATGTATCTGATAAGCCAGTCACAGAACTATCCCTGCAGACTTTAGTAGACATGGGTTTCACAGAGACCCAGGCAGAACAGCTACACGAAGCTGTGTCCACAGTCAAAGGAGGAAGTGCTGCCAAACACGTTCTGTCAACTCTGACAGCTCTGTTCGTTTTGGGCTTCAATGCTTCCAGTATACAGAAGCTGTTGCTGAAATGTCCTGAACTGTGCACTGTGAAGGAGCCGCAGCTTCAGCAGCGGATAGGTAACCTGCGAAAACTAGGTTTGGTGGAAGGTGAGGTCATCTTCTCGCTGCAGCATAGTGCATGCAATTGCTAATGCTTTTCTTTAGGTAGAAGCATTTCATGCCAAAATCAATTCATACTTACCTTCATATCTACTTACTTTAAATATGAGTTATTATTATGGATTTTATAAAAACTTCTTTTTATTGGAAATTGAGACCAGGAAAATTGGACTGGACCAAAGAAAGGAAACCACAGTACATACAGTTGTAAAATAAATGCATATACACTGACAGTGTAAACCAAAGTAAATGAATGCCAGTTTGTTTGATGAGGGAGAATGTGACCTCAAAGCTCAAGAATCACACACCTTGATGCAATGCTATAGCTTCTTATATGGTACACTGAAAACTTTCCTTTTTAAGAAATATTTGAATCTTTAACTCCATCATGCTTTTATTGTTACATGTTGCTTGTTTTGATTTTTGTTGTTTTTACGCCTTGTTTTTATTGTAACAAACTGGGCACTTTAAATTGGATGAATTTTAATGTGACAAACATATTTTTAAAATATCATAGGCTTCAATGGGTGTAAATTTATTAAGTGAACTTTTTATTAAGTGGTTAGCATCTATTTATCCTTGTGTCCCGTTTGGCAGCCACATTTTCTATTGGGTGACACATACACTAAATGAAATGCTGAAAAACAAAAGCTGTCCATTTAAGACCTTATTCTATCCTTTCCCCTCACAGGCAGTCTTCAGAGAGTGGTGGCTTATTACCCCCAGATCCTGACTGTGCCTGCAAAGAGAGTAAATTATGTGGTGCTTTTTCTCAGAGAACAGTGCCTGTTTACTACCCAACAGATCACAGACATCCTCAGAGACAGTCCAGCCATAATTATGGAGGATCTGGGTCAGGTGGAGTACAAGTTTCAGGTCAGTCAAAAAAACGAAAGTATGCTGATTAATAGTTTTACAACATTCAAGACACTAATAAATAACAAATATTTTGAACATTAGTTGGATTTTTACTTATTAAATTTGTGTTTTTTTGTAACTTTTGTAAACATTTTATTTATTTAAATCACATAAAAGCTTAAATATTGTTAATGGCAGTTCTAATTGTAAACAGATGCACATTTATTGACTTTACCTTAAACAATTATCAGACCTGTCAAATGCTACAGTAGATATGTGAAAGACAACACACAACATTGTCTTTGTCACAGTTTCCAACTACTTTTACAAGAAACAATCCTACATTATTATTTTATTGTACAAGAGAAAAATAATTATTTGTCCTGAGCTAACATGTCAAACAACTGAGCTTTTGTTTCACCACTTTTATTAATATTTTGATTTCACTTTAATCACACACTGCAAGTGCTTTCATGTTTATGTACTATTTCATAATTTCATTTTATTTCTCAGTAAGAACATTTTGCATACCTTAAACCAAAACTGATACAAAAACATATACAGCTGTAGTATTTCTCTGGTGACCATGTGTGAAGAGGCAACACTATTTGTGTACAGATCCATTACATATATGTCAAAATATTTTGTAACTCAAAATGTCAACAGCAATAATTACCAATTGTATCTATTAATTATTTATCCATCTTCCCACCCACAGTATGTCTTTTTCCGAATGGGTGTTAAACAGGCAGAGATGATCAAGTCCAGGTTGTTCCGTTTCCCTTTGGACGAGGTTCGCTGCCGACACTGTTTTCTGGAGCGTAGAGGTTTGTACCAAACCCCCGACAAGAAAGGCCAAACTACCATCGTCAACCCTACGCTGGGCAGCATCCTTAACGTTGACCAGGACACTTTCCTCACAACAGTTGCAAAGGCATCATTAGAGGAGTATGAAGTCTTCCAAAGACTTATGGCAAGAGAATGGCAGGAGCAGGAGAAAGAGTATGGCAGTATTGAATATGACAGTGAGGAGGAGGAGGATGAAGATGATGAAGAGACTGGAGGCAAGAGTGGATACAGAAAGGGGAGAAAAAAATGACTATGAAAGAGGACTGGAAATCCTTTTGAAGGGGCAGTTCATTGATTTGCAGAAATGATATCTGATGACGAATGAAACAATAAATTTTTTCCTGTCAGCTTTTTGTTTGTTGAAGTCAGGTTTATCATGAAGTGGTAGAGAGTATTCTTATCTAAAACACACATTGAAATATGGTGTGATGTTGTAATTGATGTACGTATGGTGGCAGCAATGAATGGACGGAGTGAAACCTCTGATTTGGGCTTTACTTTTGCTGTTTATATAACTATGATGTTATAAATGTTCTATGTAAGATGCTGTGACGTTGCTGTGACGTCAATGTGCCTTCAGGCAAATTAATGAGCAATCTGTATGGATGAGTCACAAATGTCTCCCACCAAAAGGTTTTGGGCTTTTCTTAAACTACCCAGTAATTTAAATCAAACCAATAAGTTTAACTAGTTAAATTCAAATTTAATTGATTTATTTTAGAAGAGAATTAAATTTGGAGGAATATCAAATAGGTACGCAAGTTGAGAAAGCAACAGCCTGAGAAGCAGTGAAGAAGATAAAATGCTCCACCCCGTCACTATGTTACAGCCAAGTGGCTGCTGCTTTCTCCATCCATGTTACCTATGAGAGTCAACAAAAGTGAATTAGATAAGGCTGTGTGGATGAGACAAGGACCACAAAACACCCATTGATTTATGGGAGTGCTAAGCTTAATGGATGCACAGCACGGAAAAGTTATTCTTTTGTGAACAATCAGGTAAGAAAACTCACCTGTGGCCAATCAATAGTTTGTCAATGTACAGGTGTGTGCAAAGTTTAGACTGGACTAATTGACTTTACGTTGATGTTTGAAGTGTTTGAGTTTGTAAGATTTGTGGGAAGTGATTGTGATATTATCATGTTTGTGTTATTCAAAAAAAAGTCAGTTTTATTCATGTAATACTGATGCCTCACCTCAGAGTGTAGGTGAATTTATGGGTTTTAAACTCAGTACAATTGTTTCACTCAAACTGTGACTAAGGTCTGTTGTATTTTTTTTTGTCAGTATATTATCTTTTTGTGTGTTTTACAGTGAATTAATTATTTACAACTTTTGCTTCATTTGTATTTATTTATATCATTGAATTAACCTGAACTGAAAAAAAAAAATTAAACTGGGTTATGCGTTTATTTAAGAGTAGCCTTTCAAAGATGATGAGAGAGGGTGTGGAATGATTGCATAAACACAAGCATACTCTAGGTATGTTTGCTAAACCTACAACCCATCAAGACGACAGACATGAGAACACCTAGTGATTACTTAAACACCATAATTCACAATGTGATTAGCGCTATTGTTCTTTCTCGTGTGCAGTAGATAACCATGTTTGATCAAATTAATTTTGGATAGCATTAGTGTATTGCAGTTATCTTACAGTCTCAAAGAGAGGTCACACACTGTTAATCTGTAAAAGCAAAATTGTGAATAGGGCTTCAGCAAAAAACGAACCAACTGCTCCAGTCTGATTGCAGCTAATTTGTTTTCTTCAATCCACAGGAAACCGCAGGAGGAGGTAAAACAGCATAAAACACGCCTCAGTCAGTGAAACATAAAATGACATCATCGGTTATGAAGGTGATGAACCTTACACAGGAGTGGGTTGAGAGTCTGCAGAGGTGGCACCTAGAATTCTTTTTCATTCCTACTGCATTCATCACCATTGCCACCTTGCTCACCAACCCCGTTCTCCTGACATGCATCTTTTGGTCTCGGGCCTTGCGTCAGGAGACGCGTTACCTGCTGGTGGCCAACACCTTGGCAGCAGACATACTCTTCCTCATCCTCAACCTAGTCACCATGCTGTGTAATGCTGTGAGAGTGCAGATCCCCTGGATTGTGTGTGAGCTGGTCACGGCTGTCACTGTCACTGCGTATTGCTGTGCCATCCTCACTATCACCCTCATGGTGGTTGACACCTACGCTGCTGTCCGATGGCCCCTCCATTACCATGACCTTCTTCCCCCTTCCCGCACCCACTGCATACTGGTGGGGGTGTGGATGCTGGCAGCTGCGTGTCCATTCACCCTGATGATGATGATGGAGAAGAGGGAAAACCCCCATGTAAAGTTGCCCATCTGTCTGGTTCTCGTCTCCTTTGGCCTCCTTCAGCTTGAGAACATGATGAGGGTCCACATCTACTTCTTAATCGCTGCACTCATCTGTGCCATTCTCATTTTATACTGCTACATTCGACTCTACATGGTAACAAGGACTCAGGGCATTTGGCAGAGCCGCTTCTCCAGGGCCCGGGTCACCCTACTGGCGCATGGGGTTCTGCTCCTGCTGTATTTTGCCCCTGGCTTTGTTTTCACCCTGGAGCTCTTCCTGTTCCAGAGGAAAGACATAAGTCAAGATGCCCGTGTGTGGATCAGCACAATGAATATGTGTGTTTTTATGTTGCTGCCCAGGGCATTTGCTCCATACCTCTATGGGCTGAGGTACAGGGAGATCTCTGATACTCTAATGCAGCTGCTGCATCGACACTGTAGGATCAGCCAGACAATAGTATCATGAATGCCTCATCAGAACTGTCTGTTTTTTTAAATCCTCCATGGCATCACTTACATGCAGTATATATAGTATATCTACAGACAACATATATTGTTAATGAAGCCATGACTCTGCAACCGAACCAACTTAAAACTTGGCTTTAAAGAAATATGTATATTACGTAACATAATTTATAAAATAGTTTTAATATTCTCTGCATGTCATTTCTAGAAACTGGCTCAGGACCCACTGATGGGTCACAGGAGTTATTTTCAGCCCACCAAGTAAAGGTGCTGAATTTTTTTCCATGCTTTCTAAGTATATTTCTAGTAAATTACTTATATATTCAAAAATAATATTAGCTGTTACAAAAAATGGCACAATTGTGAATTTGGTTAAGATAAATTATGATCTTAAAAAAGTGAGTCCTCATGTAAAACATCTGGGGACACACTGCTCTATAATTATTGAAATAGATACATTATTTAAATTAAACCTGAATAGTCAAGTTTTCTTCATTTATAGAACATAAACTCAGGTTCGTAATCTTGAAGCTACATCATCTGCTGTTTTATTATTATTCAGTGACATAAACCCAGACTTGGTTTTTCATGAGTAAACAGTAGAAGCCAAAATGTGTTTTATCACCGTCAGATAGTCGTGTTGAACTTGATCTTCAACCATTTACGACCCTAGTAACAAAGCACGTTGTTCCATTTGCTTTTAAGACTTGTTTGTCTGAACCTCCAGTCTGTCATTAACAAATGGTCTATTGACTTGGCAACGTGAAGCACTTACGGAGAGGAAAGAGAACCTCATCTAGGAAGGTGTGGTCGTGAGTCATATTGGCAGGAGGGACTGTTTTCTTAATGTCTATTCCTCTGCCATGTATCATCTGTAACTGTTACAGTAGTTCATCAGCAGGGGGACACATTTCACTGTCCAATGATCACTGTTCACTCCTGCAGCAAACCGTAGAGAAGGAGTGTTTGCCCTAGTCTCTGTACAGACAGTACTATGCTTTTCCTTTGCCATAATTCTGTTGACAACTTGATTAAATATTGTCTGCGCAGGTCTGCTTCATACTTAGTGCCCTTACTTCTGGATTCTGTTCATGGAGACTCAGACTACCAGATAGAGTTTGAAAGTCTGCTTCCAGCAACATTGCCCCGTTTTTCTAGAGAATCCTCACTTAAGATATCAGAGTTTTCCAGGATGTACCAAGAGGTGTGTTGAACCATGAACAAACTAACCCGTCTGCAGATGGACTAGTTATGTACAAGAACCAACAATTGCCATTGTTCAACACTGTCGTATCAATATCCTTTACACTCTGCTAATAATAAGAATAAAACGATAATAATATTTGATATTTTTCTATGATGTTGTGACTAATTTATTTGTTTTCCACAAAGATTGTTCCACATGGCAGCGAGGTTTACCTTACCAATCTTCGTGGTTGCGTGAACTTCCTCTTTGATTTCATGGTTTTGTCCCGGTGAATCAGACACTATTCCTTTGTTTGTATTTTCATGTTTTAACCTTCTACAAATTTATTCATACTGAACTGCTGGTGTGTTGTCCAGCAGCTTAAACTGTGGATATTCCAGTTTGGTGGTACTGTACAACCAAAGACGTGTGAGTGGTCCTGGTCTTCATCAATGGCCTTTAACTGCATTTACATTACCGTTCATCCTGTTTCTGATTATTTCTCCTTTTGTTGTTTGTGATGATGTTGGTGTTGTAGTAACTGAGACTGGTCTTGATCTGAACACCACCTTTAGAAGGCCTCATCCCAGACACATTTTAATTTGGAATTGCCTCAGACCTTTTCATAGAGGACATGGGGATTTAAATCAATACTGTAAGTGAATGGAAGACTTTTGTCATGGAATGCAATGTCACGGCTACCCTTCTTGGCCCCCTTTTACACAAAATAAAGTTACTGTATAGGTTCATAAAGACAAAGAGACATCTGCAGGAGGAGACATCAAAAGGAAAACTCACAGCAAACGATACACACTGCTGTACTGCTTCCACACTTGGATGAAAGAGCTGTAGCTATGACACTGAAGAGTGTACTTCCAAATCCACACACAAAATGTATAGCCTAACTTTGTTTGGGTATGAGCAGACAGGTAATTACTTTATTTATTAAGACTAAATGCACTGTTACAGATCTAATATAGGACCTAATAAAATCCTAGTGCACTGTATGTTTTCAGTGTGGTGAGCAGCCCCAGTCCTTGGTATGTGCTCACTGCATTGCAGAAAAAATATTATAAATGCAAACAAATAAAAATATAAACTCTTTCAAATGCAACCAAAGTGTTCTCAACTAGGATGCAGTTAATTCCACTGAAGTTCAGCTATTGTGTAAAACATGAATAAATACACAATACAATGATTTGCAAATTCTTATTGACGGATTTGAAATGTATGTCACTCCATTCCAGATGAGCTCAGGCCCAGAGAAGCCGCCAGTGTTTCTGGGTTTTGTTGATATATGGTTATCACTTTTCATGGTAGAGCTTTAACTTGCCCTTGTAGATGTAGGGACAAACCGTGTTAACTGAAAATTATTTTCCAAAGTGTTCCTGAGCCCAGAGGGTAATATAATTTATAGAATAGTTCCAGTTTTTAATGTAATGCCGTCTGAGGGATCAAAGGTCACAGGCATTCAATGTTGGTTTTCTGCCTTGACTTTGAGTATGTGCAGATATTTCCCTGGATTCTCTGAAACAGGAAAAATGATACTATGAACTGTAGATGAAGGAATCCCTAAATTCCTTGCAATTGTATGTTGAGCAATATCGTTCTTAAACTGTCGGACTATTTGCTCATGCAATTGTTCACAAAGTGGTGAACCTCACACCATCCTTGCTTGTGAATGACAGCGCCTTTCAGGAATGCTCCTTTTATACCAAATCATGACACTCACCTGTTTCCAATGAACCTGGTCACCTGTGGAATGTTTTTTTGAGCATTCCCTAACTTTCCTAGTCTTTTGTTACCCCTGTCCAAACTTTTTTGGAACCTGTTGCAGGCATCAAATTCAAAATAAGTGAATATTTGCAAAATAAAAAAATATATAAAAAAAACCCAATAAATTTTATCAGTTTGAACATTGCATATCTTGTCTTTGAAGTGTATTCAATTGAAAATAGGTTGAAAGGGACTTGCAAATCATTGCATTCTGTTTTTATTCACGTTTTACGCAATGCTTGAACTTCATTGGAATTGAAATATATATATATATATATATCACAGAACAGGTCATCCTGCAGAAAGTGTACCATTCTCCCCCTGCAGTAGTAACACGTGCCTCAGAAGCTGTGATAGTATGTTGCTGTTCTGAGTGGTGGGCCATTTCATGGAACTGAGCTGGGAGCTCGGAGAAATATTTTTGCACCAGAGTAAGGAGGCTGTGACATGACTGAGTCCAGCAAAGCTCCTCCTCTTCACCTGAAATAACTAGCGTTTCATCCTGTTTTTACATGTCCGTGGGATCACATTGCTGTTTTCTTTATTTGTCGCGAATACCTTTATGTTAAGAAACTGTTGTTTGATTTTTTTTTTTTAATTGTTGCTTACCTCACTAATATATCAGGTATACGATTGTCGTCGTCGCCTCGTCAATTATGGGTGAAACTGTTTCTTTAACTGTCTCATTGTTCTCCACACAAATAGTCATCTATTGTTTTTGCGAGTATTGCCCAATCAGTGCCACTTTTGTTAAGAACTTTTTACCCACTTCAACTTGCGTTTGTTTGCAAACAAAGGACAGCCACGTGGAGAACCCGAGACGCATGGGAAATGTAGTTTTTTTTCAAGTAAAAGAAGCGTGCGACGCCATCAATTTAACTCCATTACCCATGATGCACCGACAGGAAAAATAAGCAGACGCTGTGGGCTGGATTTTCTTTTTTTTCCCCTCTTGACATTTATATATGAGTCCAGTGTTTACAGTTAGCTAGTTAGAAGTCTTCGTTCTTGTCAGCAACCCATAGGTAAAATGTTTCGGCTGTACTCCAGCCTGACTTCCTCCTTTTCATAACTGTTCTCATCAGAACAGAGTCCGAGCTGCCGATTTAACTTTTTAGGACACCGTTTTCATCTTTCTCCATACTTTTTGTTGTTGTTGTTCTTCTTCGTAACCGCGAGGGACGCTTCGCCGGGAAACTTCGGCACAAGGTAACAAATTTTACTCTCAACGAAAGACGTTGTTGTCGTTTTTGAAATAGGAATTTACAGTTATCTCACTGTCTATGTGGATTTATCACAGTGTAGAGACTGAAGCAGTGGGCCCGACAATGTTTTTGGTGTGTGTTGTCAAGGGGTAACGTTTGGCACGAGGCAAGTTTCCTTTGTCTGATAAGACAAAGGTGATCTCTACCTGTGTTATTGGTACCTAGTCGCATTAATCTAGAGCTGCAACTAGCCATTAATTTCATAATATATCATCCGATCGATTATTTTCTTGGTTTTTCATGCAAAAAATTGATCAAAATGTCAAGGTGTTTCCCGCACCTGAGAAGAAAAAGAAATAACAGTAATAATAAGAATCAGTCTGCTGTCATAGAAGAGTAAAAACACAGATCAAGAACGTATTATTTAGTTGAACATTTCTTTCAGTTAGGTAAATAGGCAGTCTGTTTCCTATACCTGTCAAAAAAAATGACAACATCCTGAAATTATATTGCCCAAAAAACAAAAAACTCTAAGACAAACCCCACAAGTTCAAAGAAATCAGAAGACCTGTTTTGTTTTATATATATATTTAAAAAAAAAACCCTTACTGAAACGGAGTAATTATTTATCAAAATAGCAATTAATGTAATGATTGATTAATATTCTATTAATAGATTAATAGCTGGAACCCGTCACCTGATTGTTCATTAATGATAGTCAGGTAAGACACATTTCATTACATTGAAAGAATAACACGATCAGTATTAGTTGTAATTTTATTTTTGTTATTTTTTATAATTGTATTTTTTGTTTGTTTGTTTTTGTCCATGTTCAGTTGGTGTTAGTCACAAAGTAAATTTGATGCGTCAGACACAACTGGATAAACCTGTCCTCTGTTAAACAACACATTAATGAGCTGCTTCTTCTGCTGATGAATATATACTGCACGTGAATCTTCTGAGTCTACTGAGGCTCAGCCAAACAAAGTTAAATATAACAACAGTAATCAATGACCTCACACAAGCAAAGGCCAGACCTGCTGCCAAATTTAGACCATGTGGCTATAGATAACAGATTTTAATGTTCAGTTGATAATAATGATACAGTGTGTCCTGATACACAATGTTTTTGAGACAGCCTTTGCGGGAGTGAACTCAGCATAACTTAACTTCATTTTGGTTAAATAGCTTAAACAGCTTTTTCTGAAAAGAGGCAGCTGTTTTAAGACAAAAGATTAAACTAAACTGAAGGTTATCCACAGGCTCTGACTTGGCACTTGTTTACAGATACTTATCATGCAGTTTCTGATCGCATCCCTGCCCCCAAGCTTTTTCAAAACAAACCTGACTGACATGTAGGCTGGCCTTCCAACCGTTGCTCAGTCTCTCTCTCTCTCCCTCCTGCCTGTTTCTTTTTGCCATCATCAATCCCTTTGTTATACAAGGCACAACTGTTTCACAACAGTGATGAGCTGGAGGTGGTGTCACGCAGATCTGTATGCAGCTCAGATTTCCTTCCTTGGAACTATTTTCTTAAGCAAATTAGCTGTACCCCAAAGGCAGAAAATAGTCAGCGGGAGTCATGTTTTGTACAAGATGATGGTTTGAAGGCTTTGTTTTCATGCAATGAATGTTCTCAATTTGTACTACAGTTAACACATTAGGTCATGTCATATGGTACATTTTTTTGACCCCAACTACCTCATGATGACAAAATGCCTTGATAATAACATATTGTAATATTGTAAGAAGCATGGTTTTAATGGTCTTGATCCTGCTCACTGTTCTCAGGTGATCTTAAAGCTGAGAGAAGGTCTTCTTTGAAGGTGGCAGCAATGGTGTTGATTCTGGGTAGAAGGATAATCAGAGAGGACTCTGGGATCAGAGACTCACCAGCTGTCAAACGCAAGGTTCCGTCAAACAAACTTTTAGTATAATTTCTGTCCTTTTGCTTTGTTCTAAAGCATTTAAATATCAAATATTTACAAGTATTTTACCTGTTGATGTTTCCCAAGGTGTTTGAGGTTGATCCCAAAACGTTAGCCAGCCAAGAGGTCTTCGATTTCTGTTCTGGATCATCCCACTCCGAGGGCATCCTACAGGTGTTCAACGAGTTTCGTGACTGCCGCCTGTTCACTGATGTGGTCATCAGTGTGCAGGGTCGCGAGTTCCCCTGCCACCGTGCTGTGCTCTCAGCATGCTCTTCCTATTTCAGAGCCATGTTCTGCAATGATCATCGTGAGAGCCGTGAGATGCTGGTGGAGATCAATGGCATCCTGGCAGAGGCCATGGACTCTTTCCTCACCTATGTTTATACAGGCCGTGCCAAGATCACCACTGAGAATGTCCAGTTCCTCTTTGAGACCTCCAGCCTCTTCCAGATCACTACACTGCGAGATGCCTGTGCTAAGTTCCTGGAGGACCAGCTGGACCCCTGTAACTGCCTGGGCATCCAGCGGTTTGCAGATGCCCATTCTCTGAAGCAGTTAGCCTGTCGTTGCCGTGCTTATGCCCTGGCCAATTTCTCAGAGGTGGCTCAGCATGAGGAGTTTCTTGACCTACATAAAGAGGAGCTGGAAGAGTATATTGACAGTGATGAGCTGTCTGTTGGCAAGGAGGAAGTAGTGTTTGAGTCAGTAATGCGATGGGTGTACCACAGTGTGGAGATTAGAAGGCCGATGCTGAAAGCCCTGCTGCACCATGTGCGTCTGCCCCTTCTGCACCCCAATTATTTTGTCCAGACAGTGGAGGGAGACCAGCTCATCCAGAATGCTCCAGAGTGCTACCAGCTTCTCCACGAGGCCAGACGCTACCACGTGCTTGGAAATGAAATGATGTCACCCAGGACTCGTCCACGCAGGTAACTAAAATGTTGGCTTGTTAGTTATGAGGATGGCTGATGGAGGATAAGCTTACCTAGATGTAATCTACAATAGGAACCTGACAGTTCCACAGTCCAATCACAAAACGATTGACCTGTGTATAACTTGTTAGTCTGACTATATGCTCACAGTATATGCTGCTCTTGAGTCACATGATTGATTGCACATGAACTTTGTGCCTCTCCTTATAGTCTTGTCGTTGTAGTGTTGTTGTACTGTATGTGTGTGTTTGTGCGAGTGTGTGTATGAAAGTGGAAGAGAGGGAGTGTTATTGTGCTGAACAGGCAAGTGTGTCATTGACTGAGCTAGGTTTTTGAGCTTTATTTTGAAGTGAAAATAATAATGAGAGAGGCGGGGCATGTTCATACACAGACTGGAAAGAAAAAAATAATGTGATGTAAGAAGCAGTCGTCAAAAGTTGAGTCGTGAGTTTTACCCACCTTACTAATATGTTTTGGTTTTGGTTGTAGCCCAAAATAGATTGGTCAGCAAGTAATAAGGTGTGTGTGTTTTTGTTTTTTTTGTTAACAGTAGTTATGTACTAGTATAGTGAACAACACAATAACCCCACCACCCTTCACTGTGTCGTGTTGACTAAGACATTATGAATGGAACACAAAATACACCATCTGGCTGCTTGCTGCACAGCAGACAGCAGGACAGCTGCCTTTGTGTGCGTGACCTGCTGTAAGGGTTAAAATGGGAATGGTGCCAGTCATCCTTTATTGCGGATGTGTGACATGTATTTCAGGTTTTTTTGTTCGAGTATCAAGCCAGATCTGTTTAGAGCAACCTGAGCTTGTACACTGCCGTTTTTGTTTGCCCTGAAGGCCAAGAATCTCTCCCGCTCAAACCAGATGCCTGATTCTCCCCCTTCTATGTCTACACCTGTGCTGCTACTCTCTTGGGAAGCCTCTAGTCTGATTAATCTCATGCACACACATATTATCTTTGTCTGTCTGTCTGTTTATCTGTCTACATATATCTATCTATACACATAAATGCTGTATATGAGTGCATAAATGTACAGTATACACTGTATGTATGGAACATTTTACTCTGTAAATGAACAACAGACAATAGTAAAATAGACTAGGAAGGCACAATAAGAAAAGAAGCTGCAGTTAATTAGCTGGTTGTTGGAAATGTGGTCAAACCTTCGGTATGTGTTGAGCAGCTGAGTTGGGATCATGAGAATTGAACTCCCTCTTTTTTTGTTTTTGTTCTTTGAAAATGTCTGTAGTTGTAACTAGGGCTGCAATGATTATTCAATTAATTAATTATTATTAGATTACTAAATTGTCAGCTATTTTAACAATCTTTTAAAGTGTTTTTTTAATAATTAAAACAAGCTTTCTGATTTTTCATCTTCTTAAATGTGAATATTTTCTACTTGCTTTGCCCAATATAACATAAAAATCATTAAAACGGAATAACTTGTGTTTGTGTACAAAAGATGACATTTGAGAACATCATTATTTTCAGGTTTGGTAAACACCGATTTCTGACATTTTATGGACCAAAGGAGTACATTGGAGAGAATATTCAGCAGATTAATTGATTATGAAAATAATTGTTGGTTGCTGCACTAGTTGTAATGCAGGTCACATAAGTAACAACTAATATGTGATTTATTTGGGCTATTATTAACTTCCTACCATTCCATTTTACATAAAGCCACCCATCTGTGTTTTTGTCAGCTCATACAACCCCCACTGTTGCCTTTCTGAAATGTTGCCTGAATTTTTTTTAAGCACTGCAAAAACACTCAAATTAGATTTTTCTATGATTTAAAAACTCACAAATGAACACTATTTTATTATATTCAGTATCCAGTCATGTACAGTCCTGTATAGAACCTTTTAAATTGTTTTAAATACAGCCTTCATGTTTTCTTTTTTTTCTAATAGCTTCCATGTTTTCGATGTTCTTTCCTCTGTTCATCTCTCCCCCCTAATTCTTCTGCACAGGTCGACTGGCTACTCTGAGGTGATTGTGGTGGTGGGCGGCTGTGAGAGAGTGGGCGGCTTCAACCTGCCCTACACTGAATGCTATGACCCAGTCACAGGAGAGTGGAAGTCACTGGCCAAACTGCCCGAGTTTACTAAGTCAGAGTATGCAGTATGTGCTCTCCGCAACGACATTCTGGTGTCAGGTAAGGTCCCGCTACATTTGTTACAAAAACTACTCAACCGCATGATATTACACATGGCTTGTACTTAAAATGAACCAAACTGCAATATTCAAGCCCCAGTTAGAGAGTACTTGACACCTAGTTATGTTGTTACACCGTTTATTGATATAAAATTGTGTTTCTAATAAGATTATGTCATCATGTCCAAAAGCAAACATTTACTCAAAGGACGTGGTCAGTATATGTCGGTGCTTGACTTGCCACCTTATCTCTGATGATGTGGCAGGAAACTCCATGCTGGCTTTTTGCCCTGTGTTAGTTTTATTCTTGGCCTGTATTTTGAACTAAAGGAAAATATTAGATCAACATCTGGATGCACTCTTCAGGCACATTTTAGAGAGTGACCTTTGATGGATTATTCATTCTCTTGCACATCCTCTTGGACAGTCATGAGGCTCACTGTCTTTTACATCTGTTCAACAGGATTTGATGATCCCCTTTATGCAAAGATCTGAAAACCCCTTTTCAGTTTGAGACTATGCCAGTAGGTTGTGGTGTGGTAAGTTCATAATAAACATAAAGCTGAGGTATCAATATCTCTCATGGCCTCTTGGCAAAGCTGTAGCACTTTTGTAATGAAGCACAGGCCAAGTGGGGTCTGTGCCTCCTACAGGGAAAGAAATACTTAAATTGAATAAGACACAGGCACAGGCCAAGTGGGGCCTGAGTCTCCTGTGATGAAAATACTTAAATTGAATAAGGCTTTCATATTGCATCACTGATTTTAACAAATGAAGTCAGAGAAGAGGTTGTTGCCAAATCAAACATTGGTTTAAAAATGTGATGTGTAGAAGATGCAGTTTTATGAGGTTGTTGCATTGAGGGCATGTTTTTTTTTAAATATACATAATTATTTCCAAGAAAAAATTACAAGCCTGGAATTCTCATGCTCATGCATGCGGCATATGAGCTGCAAGACTCTACTTGACAGAAACCCTAAATGAAGTGTATAAAGTGAGGAGTGCTGATACTTTTTTTCTTCTCACACTGTTCCAAGTCCTCACATGTGACCAACAATCCACCTTCAAGCTTTGCCTGAAAAGTCAAAATACCTCTCCCTCCACACTTCTCTGACACTGACACATTTACATTCTCACTCCTATCGTTTAGAGTGTTATCATCTTCATTGTCCAATAATCCTTCTTTGTTTTGTGTCTCATACATTTAATCCCTCATTGTCAACAGAATTTTTTCTTTTTTTGAATGCATTCAAACATATGTCTCCAGTCTGTCTGTTTGCCTGTCTGTCCCTCACTTCATGATGGGAACTGGTTCAAATACCTTGGAGGTCCTGCAGCCTCCAGCACAGCTGCACTTAGCTGTGGTCTGAAATAGAATGTGTCTCAGTTGGGTATGCACAATTTCTTAGGCCTTTTTGTCCTGAGAATGTCTCTGGCGTTGAGTGTCACATCCATAGCATTGCAAAGAGCTACTCTGTCAAGAGTGTGAACACTGGATTAACACAAAATTGATTTGAATTGCTTGTGTCACAGAAATATGCCTGTTGTAGTCACAAGCACGGTGACATCTATTACAGGCCCGGTTCAGATCTAATATTAACATCTGTCCTGAGTGATACTATCACATGTGGACAGCATGAAGTATGACTGTTTACACAATTGTCAATGTCCATTGTCACTGTGTGTGTTGGTGTGAGTGCATCAGTGTATCTGCTCACACTTCTGTATAAAATAAAGATTTTACCCATTACAGGAAAATAATCCTATGTTAATATAGTGGCTACAAATAAAGGAAAGTATTGGCTCTGAGAAGTGTACAAAAACTTTCAGTTCACTCTGAAACAACAGCAGCTCAGAGGATATAAGCTGAGGTAGTCTGAAGAATGTGGTTTTTATATCTGATACAATTAGGACACACTGTGTTCACACCTGATCTTAATGATTTCTGCTTGTAATAGGATCACTCAGGACAGTAGTTGCAGAAGTTGCCTCTGTTAACAACATGAATTCTCTTACCAGAGAGAAACCTATTGTGATACTTAGCATTTCCAATGAAAGTGCGTGTGTAGCTTTCAGAAAGCTGTCACACAAATCATTC
Source organism: Brachirus orientalis (assembly GCA_016785285.1). NCBI lineage: Eukaryota > Metazoa > Chordata > Actinopteri > Pleuronectiformes > Soleidae > Brachirus > Brachirus orientalis. Next base: position 238,613 of record JAFBJR010000101.1, read on the forward strand.
AATGCTAGTTATTACTAAAACACAGTGATTAGCATCTGTGGTCCTCCTCATCTGTTATGGCAAACCAAAGTTTTTAAGGAAAACAAAAACCCGTATAAATGGTATCTCAAACACTATGACATTTTTTGAAATAGAGCATCCTCCTACGAGTGTGTTTCCATTATGCAAATATTGAAAAGCTGACGCCTCACTGGCAGCAGACTGTCTGGCTCTCTTACTCTCCAGCAGTTATTGGGCAAACACATGCTGCAGCTTATTTCTTTCTTGTGCTCTTTTTTATCTGCATTTTACTGTATAATTTAAAAAGACTGAACATTAATTACTTTTTATGAAGATTAATTATACCCCCCAAAACAAAACAAAATTAATGTCCTCATCTGTCGAACCTTTCTTTCAGCAACTGTACAATATGGTGAACTCTTGAGTAGGTCTAGACACCTTTATTTACAATGGATTGTTTTTATGTCTTTCATGCTCAACAGAATCACCCCCATGTGTTTTGTACAGTCACTACCACAACAAAGTGTAAAAGGATTAAATTACTTTTTTTTCATTATTAGTTGGGATCTGTGTTTTTGTGACAGGTTTTACAGTTTTTGATCAATATAAGTGATTGTGTGAAATAACTCATTCTTCTTCGTATTCCTGCTACACGTTTTATGATATACCACGCCAGAAATTATTGCTGAAAAATGCTTTCAGATTGAAATATTTTTCTAGGGATATTTTTTGTTCATGAGTTAACCTACATTTATCTACTCTTTGCCTAAAGGCAACTTCTTTCATCTCATTTTGAAAAGAATCTGTCTGTATGTTCAGAATGAATAGAAAGGTGTGTGTTAAGTGACTAAGTGGTGGGAGGTTTATTGAGAGAGAGAGGGTGAGGGGACATGTGTCATGTCTTGTTAAAAATCTGTCTAGGTTACCTGTCTCCATATCCTAGTCGGATGAGTTATTTTTTTCTGCAACTTTTCTCAATGCATATTTGTTAAGAGACAACAATATAAGCTATAAGACATTGTCGCTCTGTAAGCTGCCAAAAATCCTGATTAGGCCATAAATTGTGCTGTGGGAGCTCTATGTACAAAATCTGATCATCTGAGATAACGGAAACATGTTAATTTCAAATACTGGCTTCACTAATAACAATGGCACATCCAGTTTATTTACAATTGAAATTTTGACTGGGGGGGGGCACTTTCCACTATTTTTAATTTTGATTGCAGTCCCCGTTTTAAAGCGGAACTTGTCTGGTTATTCTTTCGCCTTTTCATTACTGGGTTTTAATGTATGTGTCTCAAATACTGTTTTTGTCTTTTGGTGTTTCCAGGTGGTCGCATCAACAGCAGAGATGTTTGGATGTACAACTCACAGCTCAATTTGTGGATCAGAGTGGCTTCTCTGAACAAAGGCCGCTGGAGACACAAGATGGGTGTCCTGCTAGGCAAGGTGAGGAGGGAGTGAGATCTATCCTTGTGACATTATAGATGCCTCTGATGGAGGAACTACATCATAAAATATGTCAAATCTTACTAAAAACAATCTGCATTCAGATGAGCATTTCGGCTATGTATCACAAGTAATCTGCGTCTTTATTAACAGTCCTAAAACATATATTATGTGACCATTCAGGTACACTGGACGTGTGCATGCAATCCTGAAGCTGGTTCTTTCCTCTGCAGTTGTGTGCTTAGTTTCATTAAATTTAATGAAGCTGGCTTTTCCTTGACAGCTGATATTTGAGCTGGGGCCGATTAGAACCATGTAGATACAGTAACCGCAATGGGTTACTGTATCATCATTTCCAAACCTCACTTTCTACCCATCCACATTGAAATACTGCTGTGGATATTTCAAACAGAATCTGAGCCAGCACTGTTTTCAATCTCTGTTTTTGGGTCTCTTATATGTGGGGGTAATGTGCACAGCAGGTGTTTATGGAACAGAAGGTATAGGTTTTTGATTAAAAACCTAATCTAATGTGTATGTTGCCTGAGCTTTTCCTTAACTTAATTAAAGTCATGTGCAGTCATGTGACTTTCTGTACATGCTAGGCTCTGTTGCTACATGTGCTGTTGTAATCCTCTATGATACAAAAATATTTGAGTCGGGGTGCTTCTGTGTAATATTAGAACAATACACAGTTTCCTGGTGTTAACTTTGTTACAGTACAGAAGGGAATCTATAGAACATACTGAGAGGATCACCTGTTTTGAAAGGTAATGGAATGTCACCCTGTTTTTTTCTTATTGCTTTTGAGTCACATCTTTGACATTATGTCTCATCTCACTGTTACTCAAACATTGTACCTGCAGACATTAAGGAATTTGGTTTTGGACATACCAAAGGCTGTATGCACTTTGTAAGCATTTCAATTTAGTATCTAGTCTAGCAGTGGCAGAACTGTAGTCACACTGCTCTACAAAGTTTATGAGGGCACCTTGTGACAAAGAATGGTATATTCCTTTTGTGTGGTTCTTTCGTGGCTCAGAGGTGAACAGGAGCCAGTTTAACAGAGAAGGAAGTTGACATTTTATTTGAAACTTACATTCAGCTTATTTTACTCATAATGTACCCAACATACAGCAAATACAATTAAACCCTCACATTAAATTATTCCTTCTATTTTTCCCTCTCCTTTACTTCTCATGTAATTGTTTTAAATATTTTCATAACATTCCAATCATATATCTGTCTTGTGGTGCCCATGTGCAATAGCTGTACACAGAGACCTGACACTAGTATGTTTATGAAATTTGAGCTGTCATCAATCTTTTATTAGTGCTTATACTTTTGGGCTGTTGCTATTTACAGTTTGCTGTACAGGACCAGGTGGAAATTCTTGTTTAAGGGCAGTGGGAGTTTAATGGGTTTGTGCCAAGTTAAGAACTAGCTTAGTCTACCTGGGTATATCATGCTGCATGTGTCTCTGACCACACACAGTAATGAAATCCTCTGATAAGCTGGTAAACATTCACTGGGTTTGCATGTGTGTTTACTGTATGAATTTGTCCATGCCCTAATGGAATGTTAGATTTTCCTTACAGGAAAGAAAGACGTTAGATCAAATAACTGTATCATTTTAATTATAGTAATATATTGTAATATATTTTTGTAAAATCAGCATAAACCAAATAGTCAGGCCTGTCTATAATACAGAACTTACATTTTAGAGGATATATAATTGTAAAGACCATCATAATACAACATAGATGTTGACCACTGGTAAGACATTTCAAGAAGAATACTTCATGAAAGGTTTCTGAACTGTAATTATCTGATATTAGTGTTGTTTAAAAGAGGAGCACTGATACTATGAACTCTCTTGATTTAAGCAGTATTCTTGATAAGCTGAAATATTGTTTTATTCACAGATCATCTGCAAAACTAATTTTAATTTTTGGATATCTGCTTGAGGCCAGTTGTGATCATTTGTTGCCTGGCCATAGAAACAACAAACGTGCTATCAAACTAGTCACTTTTCTTCCACAGCAGCGAGGAAATCAGCTGGACAGTCATGCTGGAGCTATAAAAGTCAGTAATTAACTCCAAAGTGAGTCATAATGTATGGTGATAACAAGTTGGACTGACATGTCATTCATCTTCATGATAGACACCTATAAGGAGCCAAGTTTAAAGTGTATGAGCTGTAGTTGGCTCAGCTCTTGTGGAAAAATTATTTGACAATGAAATAAGTAAAAATAAGTAGACATTTTAAATAAGTTATTTAATTAAGATAGTATTGAGTTTCTTTTTTTAAGTCCAAGTCCTACAATGCTGGTACCAGTCCAAAGTTTGGACTGGTACTGTATATAAGCGCTGTACAGTTGTTACACCATTTCAGGTTAACCCTTTAAATGCTCTTGTATCCAACCACATGAGGTTTTGTCTTGTCTTTTGTCCGCCACACACAATCTCTCCACTGAATTTTTCTTGATTTAGTTTCACTCTAGTCAATGTTTGTACTTTTTATATCAGAAACCTACAGTGTCTCTTTAGGCTCTAATGTAGTTTTTCCTAAAAATTCAGTTCCCCTTCCTCCCACTGGATTTGCAACAGTCATTTCCTCATTCGGTCTGCAATTTCCCCTTTTGAAGAGGAACTCATTTGCTCTGGTGTCAAGCGTGTGGTAAACAAGCTTATGAAACAGGCATGTATGCACACACGCTTGCCTTTGTCTTACTACAGTGTGATTTTGCTGACCTAAGATTAACTGCATTTATTTGTTTACTTCTAGTGACATCCTTAAGTCTAAACTCTCAAAAGTATAGTTGCAATAATAACAATAATGTATAGTGTAATGTATAAGCATAAGAACATGCATACACACAATTTGTCAGAGTCTTACATTCTGTGATGTTCTGTCAGACTGGTCTTGTTTCCACAGAGTATAAGAAAAAAATAGGTCACAACATGTTTTCCTCTCCCTGTTATGGTTGCACATGGTGACGACTCTTCTCATCTATCATAATGTCCCTCTCTTTTGCTCTCGCTGTCTCTCTCTCTTTTGCTCTCTCACTCTTGTGTTATTTTGTCTGTGAAGTCACTCAGCTGTTGTTTCTCTAGCAGTCATCTCCTCTTACCTCTTGGCTGTTGGGTTAGTTAGTTAGTTAGTAGTGGCAGTGGTGGTGATTTTCAGCTCTCCTTCTTCTACTCTGTTGTCAGGTTGTTAAGCAAACTGTTAATCATTCAGCCACTGTCAGTATTAAAAGTGGCTATAAAGTAAGACATGAATGTACTTGTTAAGTTCCACTCCACAGAGAGCTACAAATCACATTTGGCTTAGTTTTTATGTGATAGCCACACACCTCAAGTAGTTATAGAGTATATGCTACCACCATCACTCTTATGTGAAATACCTTTTTATTGTATACTCAACATGTTCATGGTGGATTGAAACCACATGTGTTATGGAGGGAGTGCAGAGCAGTGAGGAAGAAAAGAAAACTGCCGTCATGTGCCCCCAACCCCCATCAGTGTATTCAAACACTCCAGTGCCTGGATATCCTCAGTGCATTAAAGAGCCAGTTCACAATATATAAAGAAGAATGCAGAATGATATTTTCTCTTGGAAACTACAGTATGCACGTATTATATTCCACAAAGCACACTGCCACTTGTATTCTTCAGTACAGGAACACTTTATTGACATGCTACTACTTGTTCTTACTCCGTTTGACATGTTTTTATGACTCTCTGATGTACTTTGGAAACAAACATCAGTGTTGTTCAAAATAAGTGATCAATGTATGCTTAACCCACATTCATTATTGGCTTTCTTAACACTAAAACAGTTAATCTATGTGCCAATGTTCTTGTTCTGTTAATTCCCTTTTGCCCATATGTGGGCAAGATTTATTTGTTTACTTTTGTTCCACTACTGTGGAACTACAGATTAAAAAGGCATTAGTGCACAGGCATGTCTAGGGGGTGGCTAAAATCTAATTGGCCACTCCAGGTGCCAACCTGCTTGCTGCACTGCCGGCATGATTCATAGCTCCCCTAAGAGCTATTTATTTATTTATTTTATCATGATCTCTTTATTTTATCTTGTTTGTTATTTTGTTGGCACTTTATATTGTTAGTGTATGTGCAATGTGTTATTTTGTATTGTGCCTTTTTGTTGTACATTTTTGGTTGCACAATATAAAAGCTTGAGGCTAAATACTGTAATTTTAGTAATTAAATTAATTACAAAAGAAAAAGCGGTAAATCGATCCTATGTTGATGCACGCACAAGTATTTCTTAGGCTACTAACTATCGGGTAATTGATATATCTCTTATCTGCTTGCCACCCCTGCATTTCTCAGTGTCCCACTTCGGCCACCCCAGTAGAAAAAAAGTCTGGACAAGCCACTGCATTGGTACTATTAAGCTCAGGTGTTGAATACAAACAACCCCAACCACTTCTGTCTTTTTGTTCTGCTTTGTCCTCGCTCGCTCTCTGTTTACAGATGGAAATCTGTTGGCATTCTTTTGCATAAGACCAATCCTTTTGATGAGTAGTGTTATGCTGTTTACCATAATGTTAGTCATTATGTATTTTTAAGCCATGCTCTCCCTCCCAAAAGAATTTAGGGTATGTTGTTGAGGAAATAGCATATGTCAACACACTTCTTTGGTGCCTAATCCCAGCTGACATAGGACGAGAGACGGGGTACAGCCCGGACAGGTCACCAGTCCATTGCAGGACCACATAGAGACAAACAACCATCCACTCTCACATTCACATCTATGTGCAATTTAGAGTGTCCAGTTGGCCTAATCCCCAAATCTGCATATTTTTGGACTGTGGGAGGAAGCAGGAGAACCTGGAGAAAACCCACACATACACAAGGAAAAACATGTAAACTCCATAAAATAAGGCCCATGTTCAAACTGGGTCACAAACCGGGTCTTCTTGCTGCTAAGGCAAGAGTGCTAACTACATCAACCGTGTGGTCCAACACTCTTCTGGACATGGAGTTTGAAAAGATTCATTATTGTAAAAACATTTAGCTCACGGTTAAATAGAGTTGGAGTAATTGTGAAGTTCAAGATATGTAAATGCAGCAGTGCCTGTAGGGAAGTGCGGCTGTGTTTACAGATGTAGAAGAAGTGCAAGAACTGAAGGGATAATAAGGGCTGTTGAGGAACAGTATGTCATCTTTTAACTGTACCTGACAGACTGGTTTTTTAATGCTGATGTAGAAACTGTCTGTTAAGCTTGAATACGAAACTCTTTCTTAGCCACGGAGCACGTGAAATGTTTGCATCACATTGATAGGCATCAGATGGCCCAAACTCCCCTTATTAAAATATGTTTGTGTGTCTGCCCTCAGGTCTATGCTGTAGGTGGCTATGATGGTCAGAGCCGCCTGAGCAGCGTGGAGTGTTATGACTCCTTCTCCAACCGCTGGACAGAGGTGGCACCAATGAAAGAGGCCGTCAGCTCTCCTGCCGTTGCCAGCTGTGCCGGCAAGCTCTTTGTTATTGGAGGGGGCCCTGATGACGAAACATGTTCAGACAAGGTGGGAAACAGATGCGCGCTTGCTCAACCACACACTTAAGCACATAGTAAAGACAACTGATGTGTGTTTTGTCTCAGTTATTACAACTTAAAGACATGAGTGAGGTGAAAAAAGATCAAAGTAGATGAATTGTAAGGTTGTCTGAAAAACAAATCCACACATGTATTTAAAACAGGCTGTACTTTGAACGGCCTTATAAGTTTTTTTGTTCGTGTTAATTATACTCCACTTTAGCCTAAACTGTAAACAGCTAGGCGGAAATGGTGCAAAGTAAACACAAATTATGTTTCTTGTCCACAAATTTCCTTCATACAGCAGGTCTGATCTATGAAAGACTCAGTGTAATGTATTGGAGATTATTTATGAAAATGAATAGCGAGCACACTCAGGCTTTGTTGTGAATTACATATTAAGTTAAATCTTTCGTTATCTCTACCACTTTAAATAATGTGATCAAATAACCAGAGAGATGAGATCATTTTATTAGTGAATAAAAACATAATGAGGCTGGAATAGTCTCATTATGTTTTGAGTAACATCAGCGTTGATGGTAGTAACCAAGAAGAGTAGCATTCACAGACAGCCAGCTTCATTACAAACATTTTTCGCCACTGTGGTATAGATGGAATGTTTGTGTCTGAGTAGGCTAGAAACTACACATCCACAGGCAGAGAGGCACTCTGATAAAAGTTTCTTTAACTGCATGGCTGCTTTGATTTGGCCTAAAAAGAAGGGTTCACGATGGCCCAAGTTCCTTTGAGCTTCTTATCTCTGACGTCTACTAACAGGGACATTTGTAGTGATTTTCATGTGGTGAAGAGGGATATTATGTACAATATAAGTTCACATTATCTGTCATCAGAGTTAAAAGAGTTGTAAAGAGGCTATTTCACTAGTGAGGGAACTATGAAAGGCCAAAAACGCTTAGTGTGCGATGTGGTTTTGACAGAAGTCCTTGCTTCAGGTTCTCTCAATCCTAACACAAATTATATTCAAATTTTCTCCCCAACAACTCTTCTCAGCACATAGTAACACAACTAACTGTGTATAACTGTATATCACAGGTTCAGTGCTATGATCCAGAGACAAATTCCTGGTTACTACGGGCCAACATCCCTATCGCCAAGCGCTGTATCACAGCAGTGTCCCTCAACAACCTGATCTATGTGTGCGGAGGTCTCACCAAATCTATATTCTGCTATGACCCCAAGGAGGACTACTGGATACATGTGGTTCACACTTTTAACAAACAGGTGATAAAATAAATGCAAATACAGCGGAAACTGGCTTCAAACTGTCAGACTAGCGGTAACTTCTATCTCTCTCTTCTATCTGCAGGAGAGCTGTGGCATGTCGGTGTGCAATGGTAAGATCTTCATCCTTGGTGGCAGAGGGGAAAATGGTGAAGCCACAGACACCATCCTGTGCTATGACCCATCAACAGGCATCATCACAGGAGTGGCAGCCATGCCGCGTCCAATCTCTTATCACGGCTGCGTCACCATCCACCGCTACAACGACAAGTATCATAGGCCCTGATTATAAACAAGCATAAAGACACACACACACAAACAGAACTTTGTAACTTTATTTCTTTGAAACTTAAGCTTTTCTCTTCCACTCCATTAAAACACAAGCAAAAGTCTTCTCTAGACCAGGCACATTTATTTTTCTCACAGCATCATGTAGCATCATTCGGTGTGGTGTTGTGAATCTTTAACTGTTAACTGTGCCATAGTTGGAGCGCTTCTGTAAAAGTGGCTGACGAGGTTAATGACTTGCCTCTAACTTAAGACAAAGTACACACTACATGGCAGTAGTGTGTTACCTATAACACAGGGTTCCATGTACTTACATTAGCTTTTTATGTCCTTATCTATTTACATCATGGGACTTCATGTAGTCCATAGGTCTTTTGATTACAACCTGAGCCTTGATTGGCTGAAAGAGTCCTTTGTATATGGTTGAAAACTCAGTAAACAGTACCTAATATAAGTAAATGTTTGTTCAGGATGTTCTCCCGCATAAGCTGCAATATATGTTCACATATCACATTTTCAAAGAATGCCAAGTGAAGAATGATAGTAATTTAATACTTAAAATTCAAAAAGACAGAGCAAAGACTAACAACATTATTGTTTTTGCTGTGATACTGGTTATAAACAGTTAGTTTGATCGACATTCAACTTCCCTGTGCTTTGATTAGTCTGCAAATTTCCCCCTAAAGTCTGGTGTGAACTGAGTTCTTACAATTAGTGCTGAAGAACAAAAACAAAAAAGTATCCATACAAAACCAAGAGTGATCTGCGAGGAAAAGGAAAAATTATATGATTTTGTTTTGACTGAAAGATGATTAGCCAGGCCAGAAATTTGTCCTTGAACCTACTGTACTCAATGCAGATAACTGTATGTGTACATTCATTGGAGTTTAGCACAGCACTGGGAAAAACTTACTTAATCTAATGATCTTAAAGTACTGTCCTCCATTTCCAGCTCTTCTTGATATAAATAAGGTCTGTAAAAATGTGATTAACAGTCAGCCAGCTGCTCATCATAAATATAAGTTGATCTTAACCTAGAGTTAAAAGAGTAGATAAATTCCAGATCCTGTGCAAAAATATTGGAACACAGCCACTGTTATCGTTGCACTCTTGTTTCCATTTATCTCTCCCATCCCTGCATTTACCACCTAGTTTCACTTCCAATGTGTGTTTCACCTTTCCCTGCTCCAGCTGTGTCACATCTCACATTTTATTGATCTATATTGAAGCTTTATTTTTTATATATAATTATTCTTCCTTCACTCATTACTGTCATATTCTTGTTTTGTTTTTTTTTTTAAGTTATACATGTTTTTTTATATTTTGTTTTTGTTGTATTATCTGTAGCTTGAGTGTGTTATTTCATGTCAGTGTAAAGTCATTGGTGTACTGGGCTTGTGTAAGGTTTTGTAGATGTGAGAAGCCTTTGTAGATCAAATTGGAAGACTGCTCTGAATAAGTGTCATGCATCTTTGGTATGGATGTATGTGACTTTTATGACTCGTTCTGAATGTGTTGGAGCCACGGAGGTTTGTCATGGAGTTCCAGTGTGAGCATTACAAAACGACTAGTGTCATTTAACAGAACTTCTCATGCTGATGCTGGCACCTCTCACCTGTGCACTTATATCTAACCTGGGGAACGGGGGGGACCATAGATACCTCCAGGTGTGTTAGTGTGAATGTGTTTACCAGTCAGTAGGTGGTGTGTGTAGCAGTGCTATACCTCACATTCTGAGTGACATGGAGTTTGGATGGAATAGCCTGGTGTAGTGGAGTAGTAAAAGTCACTATTTACTACATTTGGTGTAGCTAGACTAGAGATTTTGCTGTGAATATAATTTTTTTATTATTATTATTACTATTATTATTTGTTTCTTTGTTTAACCTGTATTTAAATGTTTCTCTTTTTTGGTTGCATGTTGGCCTTTTTCTGTAACTAGAGCCCCAACTGTGCACTTTGACAGGATACTGTTAAAAGTAGAATATATAACATTATAACATTGATATTTTTTTTCCTTTTTTTTTTATTTTTTTCTCTTTTTTTTTACTGTATCAGTAAAAGTTTTTTTGCTTGCATGTGATGCAAGAGAGGGGGTCTGTCAGCTCCTCCTGTTGGCCACTTCTTGTTAGAGTCATGACTTTAAGTAAGTTAAATACTTAGTGTTCATACCCACTCACCATACATATCACAAGGACAGGTTCCCAGAGCAGATATGAAAATAGTTTCTAGTCATTATTCTGAAGTTGTTGTATTAATAGAGGAAATGATGCCTTGTGTTGCTGTAGCAAAGAAAAAAATACAAGCTTGTGGGTTGTAACAGAAATCTCATAAGTGAGAAATGTTTAACTTGACATGCGAGGGTTTAAACATCAGCATCAGTCACATTGACAAAAACATGGGGTGGTGGGAGATTTCAGCTTAAACCATTCTCCAGGCATTTTCTTAGAACAATGAGTTCATAGTCAGGTATTTAACGGTAGTACATGCTTCACCCTCAGGCTCACCAACGTTTCTTTACAGTGACGTACTTATTGTAGGTTTACTCAGGGGGGCCAACAAGAGGAGACTGAGGGCCAAGAAGGTGGTTGAGCAAAAAAAAAATGTAGTTGGATAAATAGTGTGAATTTTAGTGTGTGTGTGTCTGTGTGTCTATGATTTAACTAAGTAGTTGATGCAGAGAGTGGGATATGAAAGATTTTCATTATTCATTGTGTGGAAACTCAGAATGTTTGCTTTTGATAAGATTATTCCAGTTTATTGATTTGCTTGCTGTGGTGATTTGTGGGACTGTGTGTTGCTGTTATTTTGACTCCCACATGGAAATGACATGCCTAAACTTTTCCTCTAAAGAGCGTTAAAGAGTGTTAAAAGTTGAAGTTGATTTTAATACAAATGCAGATACAGTATAAGCCAAAGTGGATTCGATTTATTTCCATAGGTGACTGTTGAAAAACGTCAGTGCTTGCATGCAAGAAGGTGGCTCTAACCTGTTAAATGCAGCATGTACCTTCATTAAAAAAGTGGGAATTCAGTTTTGAGATAAACTTTTTACTATTGTATGTATGGTGTGATATTTTAATGCCATTTTGTTTCCTCAGATGCTTTGTTGAACTGTGGGAAAGCTTTGATTTTTTTGTATACTGCAGTATGTAATGTAATGTAATGGTTGACTTCTGTAACAGAAATAATAAAGTTTTTCTTTCTTTACCAACATTTATGTCCTGGAATCTGAATAAATAATTTAAAAATGAAACCATAGATAGATAGCATTGAGCTTTATTTAATTGATTCGTATACAGTAGTTGTTAAATTGTCATGAAAGCAAGGGACAAATCAGTCATTTTAGGTTTGTGTTGAACAAGAAAACCATCACACTATTTTAAGCTTGGGTAGCTTGTGGTGCAATAAACACTCATGATGCCCATTTGTTGTGTCTAATGCTCTTATTTATACTATACACATCATGTTATGATTTGCTTCAACCAAACCCACAAACATTCTTCTCTCAGATTCTTGAGGACTCAGTGTCTCCGCTCTAATGCAAAACAATGTCACAAGAATTTGGAGTACACAGACCACAAAACATTGTATATCAATCAGAGCATACAACAATCCAGCTGACTAGACATGTGGTACTGGATGCATACCATCACTTTACATCCTCACAAATCACAACACTGTCATATAGAAACATATTTATCAATGCTGGAAAGATAGCATACTTAAAAACTAATTAAAACTTTTGACTGTGAGTATAACAAATCATTTACTATATTACTTATATGAGGTAAGATTGGCGATGAGTATGAGCTGGAAAACTGCAAGAAAACTTAATAATGACAAGGTGCGTAAAATGGATCCCACGTGTTGACACGTCTTTGTTTACTATATGTTTACGGTATACCATGACAGGTTACTAAGAACTAACCAGCAGCATTTTTAGTGGTATGACTGTAGTCAATGGTACTACCCACACTTAAAGGCAGTGACTGTTTTGTGTGTTGTCACTGCATTTATAACACTGCCACAATCATTATTGCTCCAAGGATGTCCACTCATCACTCACCTCTCCATGTGGCCATGTACAGTATGTTCAAATTATAGCTGATATATTTAAATATAGCTCAGTCAATATAGATGTCAAAATGACTGCAACACAAAGACAGATTCTCCCAGCGCTTCTGGGTCCTGACACCTGAGAGTTTGTAGAATAGCGGTCCCTGGTGGCCATTCAGTTACAGTGCATAGCTAACGCTTCACCATTTAGCCCACCTGTCTACCTCGAGATTTAGCATTTTACAAAACATTAGTGTGAAAAGTAAGTGCAGCATGCCGAAGAGGAAGTGTGCTCACTGAATTAAAACATACGCCTCACAAAGAAACGTTGCTCCACTGTACAGTTTCCCCGTAAGTCTGCATTTTGAACGAATTGAATCCGTGTCTATAAATGTGTGCTAGCGCTAGCTAAGTTAGCAAACAAGGAGAATGATTGCTAAATGTACACACTTGCCGGCTTTGTGGACGTTATGCACGGGCTTTTCTGACGCTTGCAGTACGAAGCATAGCAAAATGTTTACGGTTTTTAGTTTATGTAGCTATACAAAGTATCGTTTATGAAAAAACACAGGTTAACTATTGGAAGTCACATGCTAGGTCGTTCGCTGCCTGCTAGCATCACTGGATAGCTAGGTAAGGCTAAAGTTAGCTGTGGGCAAGCTGAGACCTGACAGCCTGTGCTGGGCTAACTCCAGCTTATAATTAAAGCTGATCGAAGAAACTGGTTTTCAAATAACAAAAGAAGCCGTTTTTATTTTTTAAAGGCAGACATGTCAGGAGTTAAGAGGAAAATCGAAGGCAACGATCCTGACTATGAGGACATTTCCCTTGTCCAAAATAGCAAGAGAAACAAAGCCGCTGAACATAATGGTAAGTTCTTGCAGTAAACTCTGAGACAGTACACCTGCATTTACATGCTGTGACGCCAAACAATCATTACCACCAATTTTTGTTCACCCACTACCTGTACTAACAGCTAGAGAGGCAGCAGTACAGAAGATCGAAACCATAATCAGAGAGCAGTTTTCTTTGGAGATGAAGAGCAAAGAACACGAGATAGATGTCATCAGTCAGGTATTTTGGGTGATGCATGAAGAGTGTGTTGTCTTATATTCATTTTACTACACATTTTATTTGAGCTGTGTCAATAATGCATAATTAAAACTGAGTTGATACAATGATAAAAATGTTTTTTATTGGTTTGCAGCGACTTAATGAAGCCAGGAGGATGATGGACAAGCTTAGGGCTTGCATAGTTGCCAATTACTATGCTAACGCTGGGATTACAAAGCTCCCAGAGGTAAAGCTCCCAGAGGTAAACCTCCACAACCTGGGGTTCTTTATGTTCGTACTTGGCTGATAACTAAACTCTAGGTGCAAAAACATCAACCAGCACTGTCTCATCTGTGTCTTAGCATGGTTCTAAGGGTGACCCTGCAGTGCTGAACCATCCAGCCATCCGCCGCTTCCTGGAGTCTCCATCTCGTTCGTCATCCCCTCTCAACCAGGGTTCAGAGACTCCTTCTTTGGTTCAGTCAGAGTCTGAGTCCCTGTCACAGCAAGGAGAAGGATCTGAGAGGGATGTAGACGGAGCATGGAGAGAGGATAGCAGCAAGCAGGAGCGCAGACCTGGACGCAATACTGGCAAAGTGAGTTCAGCTGACAGAGATGACAACCCTTTTGGTTATTTGAAATGAAATATGAGAAGTGGATGTCAGTTCTACTCTGCCTACTTTTTTTTAACTGATTTAACTGGCTATGTTCTTGATTATTTGCCAAAGGACACTTTTGGTGTGCCGTCATCTGCAGAAGCAGATCAGAGGGTGACTTACCACTCAACTGGAGACGAAGCTTCTAGACTCTATGCAAAGAAGACAATAGTAGTGGGAAATGTATCCAAGTGCGTAATCAAACTACAAATAGGTTCTACTTACTCTGTCATCTTTCATTCTTTATATGTTGCACAGGTCTTTCTAATTACAATATCCATTCACTCATTATTATTTGTAGTAAACTGCTGATGCTTAAAATTTATGTTAGTAAAATCTATGATTCAGCTGTAACTCATGTTAATGTCAGCTTTTGCCAGGTAGTTTCCTTGAAGGTGTTATCTCTGCCATGCTTAATGATTTTCTATTTTGTCCTTATCCCTTAGATACATTCCCCCTGATAAGCGGGAAGAGAATGACCAGTCTACCCACAAGTGGATGGTGTATGTCAGAGGCTCCAGGAGGGAACCCAGCATAGACCACTTTGTAAAGAAAGTCTGGTTCTTCTTGCATCCCAGCTACAAACCCAATGACCTAGTGGAAGTCAGGTTTGTTCTGGTCTATTTTTTTCTACATCTGAGACAGGCAAGGAGTGTATAATCACTTCTTAGTCATGCACATACAGTAGGCAGGGCTCCACTCTTGTGGTAAATATTAGCACTTGGTGCTGCTTTATAAGGTAACCTCATGCAACAATAGGTAGACACACACAGACAAACTTGTTTCTCTAAGATTTGTCATGGTTACTCATTTACCCAATGTTTATGTTTAACTATAAGTTATTATTCTTAGTTAGTAGTTGCCACACAGTCTTAAACTTAATGAACCTAGGAATGAAATTTGAATAATTGTATGTGAATATGGAACAGTCCGCCTTCATTATGTGCTGGTTATTAATTCAAGACAACTGTAAAGGTCCACTTCAACTATCTCCTGGTTGCTATCTTCAGATTATCTTCAGATAAATACTGCCCCCCGGGGATATTTACAGATTCAGATCTTCTATATGAAACCCAACAGCTGAAAGTAAAGAGCCAGTGGCTAAGACTTGGGTGAAACCTTTTGACACTTATAAACACGCCATTAGGTGGAGTCCTTCGTCATTTACCACTCAGTGACTCAGAATAGTCAACATCAACATGACTAATAGTGGACACACCTAAATGATACACGCAGTGTAGTTTTTTCAAAAAAACGTGTGCCTTTAAGGCCTTGTTGTTGCCTAAAGTCAAGATCTTTTCACACATGTCATTGTGAGCAGAACTCTTGAAGCTTTGAGTGCTGTGGTTAAAATGTCTAGTTTCTACTCCCTAAATGTGGTAGTGGATTAAGAATCCTGGTGGTTTCTCAGTTAATGATTTAACTGAGTCTCCTGAACTGTAGCATCCAGTTGTTTCAGCTGACAGTGTGTTCTGTTGCTGTAGTAGCCACTCTACAGCAGTGAAGCTCTTTGATAATAGTCTGAATAATAATAATAATATAATAATAATAATACATTTTAGTTGTTGCGCCTTTCTCGCCACTCAAGGTCACCTTACATACAGCGCAAACACATAAATTAAAATAAAACATAAAATAAATGAATATAAAGGACAGGGCAATTGGACAGTGCTGTGTGATCATTGGAAGTACACAATTCTAAACAGGTGAGTTTTTAATTTGGATTTGAAATGTGGGAGAGAGTCAGTGTTGCAGAGGTCAGGGGTAAGGGAATTCTGGAGCTGGGGAGCAAAACAGCTGAATGCTTGTTTCCCAAGGTGACAAGACGACCAGGAGGGACAGTGAGGTGGATGGAGGGGAGGATCTAAGGATGCGGAAATGTGGAGGAGATCTGAGAGGTATGGAGGTGCAAGGTTGTGGATGGCTTTAAAAGTGAGGAGCAGTATTTTGTAATTGATGCATTGTGTGATGCGGCGCCAGTTAGGCTGCTGTAGGACAGGTGTGAAATGATGCGTAGAGGGGGTTCGTAAGACGATGCGAGCCGCTGAATTCTGAACCAGTTGGAGTTTATGGAGGGGTTTTTGAGGAAGACCAGACAGAAATGAATCATAGTACTTCAAGCGGGAAGTGACAAAGCTATGGACCAGGATGGCAGTGGTGAGAGAGGAGCGGAGACGGTTGATATTATGGAGCTGGAAGTAAGCGGAACGGGTAACATTATTAATATGGGATGTGAAAGAGAGTGTGCTGTCGAGGTTGACACCCAGACCTTTTACCTGATGGGATGGCGAGACAGAAGAGTTATCAATGGATATGGAAAAATTGGATTTTGATCAAGGTGAATTTAGTGCCAATTAGTAGTAATTCTGTTTTATTGCTGTTTAATTTTAGGAAGTTTGAGATGAACCAAGATTTTATTTCAAGGAGACAGTTGGTGAGGGAAGGAGGTTGGAGAGTGGAGTTGGGTTTGGTGGACGGGTAGAGCTGAGTTTCATCTGCATAGCAGTGGAAATGGATGTGGTGTTTATGGAAGATATGGCGAAGGGGGAGAAGGTAAATGATAAAGAACAGGGACCCCAGGACAGAAGGCGTACCTGTGGTGACGGGACTGGATCAGATGTGAATGATTTTAACTGAATCAACTGAGTGAGGCCAGAGAGGTAAGATTTAAACCAGGTGAGGGGTGTGTGTGTGTGATGCCACAGCTACAGAATGCAATTTATTCTCTTTTCTTGAGTCTTGAGGTGTGTTTTAATGACATTTCATGTGGCCTTTCGAACATGTCTTTTTTAGTGAGCCTCCCTTTCATTTGACACGTCGCGGTTGGGGTGAGTTTCCTGTGAGGATCCAGATCCACTTCAAAGACCCTCGCAACAAACGCATTGACATCATTCATCAGTTAAAGGTCAGACCACATCGTCATTCAGCTAATTTTTCCAAGTGCTATTTAAACAAGCCTCACATGGCCATCCTAATGTATTATATATATATAAGAATTTTCTGGTTATTGTCTTGAAGCCTTTAAAATGTCTAGAACTTTGTAAATGTTAATTGTAATAGCATAGATTAGGTTACACAGTAGAGGGAGTAAACGTTAAACCTTAAAGTTTTTTGTTATTGTCTCTTTCTTTTCTGCCAGCTGGACAGAACTTACACTGGGTTACAGACCTTGGGAGCAGAAACTGTAAGTTGTAAATGTTCACTCTGTTCCTGCAATGACTTGTTTCAGTGCTTTAATTTGATGATGAGCTGTTTTTTTTTTATTCCAGGTGGTTGATGTAGAGCTCCATAGGGACTCTCTTGGGGAGGACTTTATCCATCAGTCCACTTCATCCAAGGGGACTCACAGAGCAACCAGCCCCACTTACCTGCCCCAAAGTTATGGACGCTCCATTTCACCCATGTTGCATGATGCCATTGTAGACAAAGGTATATCATTATAAACATTTTCACACATCTTCATGAAAAATAAATTAGCATAGTACAATTTAAGGTAATATTTGGATTTTCTTTGTGTTGTTTAGTGTTTAGTGTTTGTATCTTTGGTCCAGAGGCACACAGTAGCATCTGCTGTAGTTTTGATTCTTGCTTTGTGCCCTTGTATTTGTAAAAATAAATAAATAAATAATATACCAAATAGCACAGAGAAGCTGGTAAATAAAGATGTGAACAGTCATGTTTTTTTTTTTTTTTTTATTTAAAAAATAAAAAGATCTCGTCTATGCGGAGGGGAAGCATTTAATATATTTGTTTGGCTTCAAGGATACAATAATTTGGTGAGAAATACTGTACATGATCATAACTGGAAGATAAGCTGAGTCCTCACTGATAACCTGTCAGTTTATGAGCATGCATTGTTTAGGCAGGAAACTGCATGCACAAATTAATTAACCAGCTGTACCAATTATTTCCTTCAAAATAGAGATCCACTTCCACAGTCAGATTTAAAAAAATTTCTACCACCTTATTGTTTAAACACTGATTAATATTTTCCTCGTCAGTTATGAAATATGCTCACACACAACTTGTCTGCATTTTATCTAAAATATTCATTTCTATGACCCTGTTGAACCGTTTGGGAATAAAACTTAAATAAACTCTTATATTTCCTTTCAGGTTTCATCAAAGCAGAGCTGGGGAGACACGCAGGCGGGCATAGCTCAGGCCTTACTGCTGGTGAGCGCACTCCAACCCGACCAAAAGCAAATGATAGGATCACCTTTGGTTCCCAAGGAAACTCTGCCTTCCAGCCTATCACAGCAAGCTGTAAAATTGTCCCACAAGCACAGCCACCAAGTCCTGCTGAGTCTCCTGGAAAATCATTCCAACCAATCACCATGAGTTGCAAAATAGTCTCAGGTAACCATCTAGTGGCTCTGAGTGATTTTTTATGTCTTTGCATCCAACCTTCATTTTAAATTGTAAAGTTGGACTTAATCATTTGAAAGTAGTAAAACAACATGATTAAGTTACACCACAGACTTTCTCCTGATTATGTTGTTAACAACACCCCCCATCAAAATTTTTTTATAAAGTTAAAAAAGGTTAAACCAAAAATAGGGTAAACTAGACATACAATGTTTACACATACATGAATGTTTATGTTTAAAATCCATGAGTTTTCATGTTTGTTTTTTTTTCATGGGAATTTTGACTGGTTATTACTGAGCACTGCTGGCTGAGGTCCATTCAACCTCTTTAGTTTCAGGATAAATGCTAGCTCTGTGACAATGTATTAACTTACAGTAGGTGAACAAAGCCCCCATAATGTCACCAGTAACACCTGTGTTTGTCAAAATGTCTACTATGAAAAAGGCCAAGTTTGGGAACTCGTATTATGAAATGTATTGGATTTAAAGTTTTTTTTTTTCATTTACTTAAATGTTGTATCATCTGAATATCTTTCTTTGGAATTTTGAAGTTATATTCAGTGTTACTTTTGCTTTTAGTTATTTATTTAATAATGTATACTTCTTCCACCACAGGGTCTCCAATCTCCACCCCAAGCCACTCCCCACTGCCTCGCATACCCACCACCTCCACCCCTGTCCACAGCAAGCAGAACTCTTCATCAGTGCTGAACAACCCTTATATCATTGTTGACAAACCGGGCCAGGTGATCAGCATGGCCTCCTCTTCCTCAGCCTCCACAGGTACATATTTCCCGCTTAATGTCAAAGTGATACTTGATATCGAATGCAAAATCAAGACACACAACTTAGTTGTCCTTGTTACTGTATATAAATATAAACATAGTCTGGTTGCCAATAAAATTCTTTTTGTGAAGCCTTGAGATTTGTCATTTGACCAGTACTATGTCAGTTTTATAATTTGGAAATTCACCTGCAACCATGCGCTTGTTTGGGAATGCCATCTGTCAATCACACTGTTGTTGCTCATATTTGCTGTGCTCTTGTCTTTCTCTAAATGTGAATATAATTTTCAATATTGACATGATGAGCTATATAATACAACCTTAAACTGGGGACTGAGGCATTCACTCCTCAAGAAAATGTTCACTTATGTTATAAATCAAGTGGGAAGAATAGGCTCATTCTCCCATTGACTATAATTACTATAATTAATTTAACCAAGCCCCCAGTGTTAGGTCCTGCAGATGTGCCAGAGGGGGGGGGGGGAGAAACAGTGTTGAGGTTGAGGCCATTGTAGCACGACTACACGTTACCTCCTCCCGCTAACGTGAAGCTGCAACCAATAGTCACCACAGCAACTGCTGATTTGGGGCGACACATCAACCAAACTCGCACCTCCTTCTGCTTCTCTGGAATCACTGGTGTGGAAATATTTTGCATTTGCCCTGTTTTGTGAGACAATGCAAACATTGTTGACAAGAAAACCACCGTGTGTAAGCTATGATATGGGCATGTTGCAAAGCAAAGGACATCTCCACGTGTATCATAAGGACATAGACCTAACTATGAAAGCAACTCTGTTAACACAGGCAACTCTTCCGTCCTCATTTGGAGCAAAACGTCATCAAAATTAAACTTGCGCTTATTCAGTAGTAGAAAACCCTGGATTTAAATATTTAATTAGCTTACTGGAATGACAATATGAAATTCCAAGCAGGTCACATCTTACTGGAAATGGGTTGCCTTTCAGAGTGCAAACATTTTTTCAATTGCAATATCTGTTAGAAAAACTTCAATTTAGGTATTTTCCCTCAATTTTAACCCTACTCTTATTAACATTTTTGGTTTCCCTTCCTCTTCTTTTTTTGCTACGGTCTCTATCTCACCATGTTTCTTTTGTTCCCATTTCACTCTCATTAAGCGTGATGTTGAGCCAGCGAGGTGTTTGCTGCATCTATGCAAGGTTACCATGGTGACCAAGCTGCTGTTTTTCATTTCATAGTTGGATTAGACCCCACACTCGTGTCACATTCTGTTATGCTCTGTTTGGTTATTTGAAAAGATAATAAGACACCTTCATTCTACATATACATTTTTTCGTGTATATGTTGCCCCATTACGGAGCAGAATCATCACTTATGATGATGTGTTTACTTCCCCACATCAGCACTGTCAGTTTAGTATCAAGTAATGTATTGTCAAGCTGGATAAGGCTCTTGTGGGTGTTGTAGCTGATTCACCAGTCCTAGGATAAATTAAATTAAAATATAGTCACTAACACAGTCACACAGTAGACCTGACAGGAATCTCGCATCACTGTGAATGGCAGGAACTGTAGTAAGCCATCATCGCTCAGTGACTTATTGTGTATGTTTTTGTATAAATTACTCCACAGGAAGCCCTTCAGCCAAACAGTCGGTGGCACAAGGCACTCGCTCTCCAGCCCCTAAAGTTCAGACCTTGCTCTCCTCAGGGGTGAAGGTGAGTTGGTAGTCTTAATGGTTTAGGTTTTGAATATGACAATTAAAACCTGAAAACACAACTTGGGACTGTGTAACCCCTTCCACTGAGAATTTATCATGTCCCTGTAGTATCTGTATCTTTAACAAAGCACAGTGGTATTAATAGTAGGCCAAGGTGCTATCTTCAGCAGAATGTGAGTGCCTTGGCAAACTATTTAAGTGGGACATCACACTAAACATGGGGGGGGGGACTCTTCTGCTGAAAGCCCCTGGAATTTTAAGATCAGGGCAGATGGAGACAGATGGGAATATATAAGCATCTCTTTGATGAATAAATTATTGTGTGATTTTTAACAAATCTGTTGTCACTGATTGATATCAAAGAATAAGGGGATTTAAATTTATGTTTCAAAGCACAGTGGTCTTCTTGTTACAGTCCACCTATCCATCTGCACTCACTTCTTCTCCAGGTTATTATCAAACAAGAGTCAGGAGAGGTTTCAACGCAGCAGCAGCAAATGGTTTCCACAGTAACGAGCCAGCAGCAACCTGCTACTACAGCAGCCCACCAGTTTGTCGCAGTGAAGGGAGGTCACATGATCTCTGTATCAGCCCAGAAACAGGCTGCAGGGGCTGCAGGGGCTGCAGGGGCCACATCAAGCAAGGTGAGCATCTGTGGAAAATACCCAAACAAACAATAATTTACATGTTTCATTCAAAACTTGACACTTTTCTAATTTCTAGATGTTAGGTATTCCCGTAAGCTCAACACTTCAGTCCGCTGTGAAACAGGTCGCTATCAGTAGTGGACAGATTCTGGTCGCTAAGGGCAACCCCTCTGTCTCCAAAGTGATGGGTGGAAAGCAAGTTTTGGCTCAAGGGGTTGCTAAAGCCATCATGAGTGGAGCCAGTGGCATCTCTGGTCAGCAAGGTGCTACCAAAGCAGCCGGTGGTTCAGGAGGCAAGAGTGGAGGTCAGAGTTCAAGCACACAGACACAAATACTGAAGATGCTTGAATTGCACAGTTCATTGATAAGTATCATTATCAAGGTTTTGGCATTTACCATTATTCAACAGATCGACTGAATGTGGGAAAAAAACATTTTTTATTTTATTTATTTAGTTTATTTGTTTTTATATTATTTTATAGTTGTTTGGTCATGTTTCTTAGTTATTGTTATAATGCAGTAGTGATTTACAATATAATCTAGTTAAAATGGTGAGAATATGATTTTTGTTGTTGTCTTTACATGCCCACAGTGATGGCTACTCTTCAGCTCCCAGCCAACAATCTGGCTAATCTGGCCAATTTACCACCAGGCACCAAGCTCTACCTGACTACCAACAGTAAAAACCCATCAGGGAAGGGAAAGCTGCTTCTCATTCCGCAGGGGGCAATCCTCAGAGCCTCTAGTGCAAGTAAGACATGCATCCTGTGTAAATCCTTTTAAAAACAGACTTGAGTCTAAGAATTGAATTTCAGTTAACTGTCATCCAACCATGTTAAGGTTGTAAGTTTTACAGTCACAGAATATGTTAATCTGAATGTTTGCAGTTTTTGAAATCAGTTTTGTACTTGGCATCTTGTAACAGGACACCATGTTTTTGTGACAGCAAAACACATCACATAAAACAATTTATTTTGAATTTATGGGATGCTTGAGGGGGGGCTCTTTTTTAACTTTCATCAGACATGCTGCTAAAATACAGCCTACTTAATTGACTGAAAACAGTCAACCATAACAATAACATATTCTCAGTTTACTCAAGGGAAAGGCATACTACGAATTTCCCTAATATCAATTTCTCAAATATTTGCAACCTCCACTTTAATGAAAACTAAATCACAGTGTTCACTATATATATGATAATTTCGATGTCCATGTGAGTTTGAGTGATTTAAGTTGCACCATTAGCTACACAACGCACAATATTTCTAATCAGGGATTGCCTCTCATACATACTGTAGCTATTTGTTGAAATATAAGCCTTATTTTTATTTTGTTATTTTTCTTGGCCTGTGCACCTGGACTTGGTATTCTAATCCAAAAGGCTTTCACTCATACGTTTTCCTTCAGGGCTTTAAGGTTCAGACATAATTTGGCAGTATTACATATTTAATTTAAAATATACAGTTCACAGCTGTTAACCAACATTACTCAATTATAGCTCTACTTTGGGATAGTTTATTATAATGTGCTCTCTCTTAGTTGATACTACTAATGAATAGTAGATTGTTAATTTGGGATAAAGAATACCAGATTTGTTTGTCAGATTTGAGGCTGATGTGTACATGGCTGTTTGTAATGTAGGTCAGCAGTCCCAGAGCAGCTCATCAGCAGGTGCAGGGGGCTCTCAGACCTCCACCTCTCCCTCTTCAAGCAATCTGCCTTCCAACCTGTCCTACACATCCTATATCCTAAAACAGACACCACAGGTAGGTAAAGGAGCAGTTACTGTATATCATAATCCAAGACTTTGTATATAATTTATATATTTTTTTTCTTTTAGATTTGTTTTTGTGGTTGTTACCTACTGTTGGCATGTTTTGGGTTCTGTAATTTCACATCTTTCTGTACTAAAAGTGAAAATGCTTCACACATTTACTACATTTACTGCAAGTTCAAACTAGTTATACATGTTTATACAAGTGATAAAATGGAAAGAGCACTCAGAAAGGGCAACCCCCACCAAGGCTTCTCATTTTCCCACACTGTAAATCCCGAATCTGCACCCATTTCTAGACCACCAACAGAATCTTAAAATTTTTGGTTGGGCCTTTACCTACATTTGCAGTTTGTTATGCTGCTTAAAGACAGATGGACAGATTAAAAATAACATAACTTCCTTGGCGGATGTCAAAAGGGGTTGAATGTCAAGTATACCGATGGTGTTTTTTTTGTCCTCAGTAAGTATCTGTCAGTGTTGTAGTTGAGAGTCTGAGCCTGGAGTGGTTTTAATTAGACACATTCATTAGAACATCATTGATCTTTCAGTCAGTTTTAGAATAGTGCAGTCTCTGCATGTAGCCAACAGCATAAAATGAAGTTCTCTACAAAGGTTTCACTGAGGTTGTAATTACATGGTCTTAAGGTTAACAGTGTTTCCTCACATGCATATTTAGAGAGGGAGAGAGAGAGAGAGGCTGAGACTGTGACAGTTCCACCAACTTTGAATTTCATCAAACTGATGTGCTTTGGTAGATTTCAACCTGATCCCAAACCTTCTTTTTCCATTTTTCCTAGGGTACTTTTCTTGTTGGTCAGCCAGCGCAAGGTTCAGGGAAGCAAGGGGTTTCTGGTTCAGCAGGTCATGCAGCAGCATCTCCAGCAACTGTCACCCCACAGGCCATCCGGGTAACAGCCGGTCAGAAAGCTGCTATTCTGGCTCAGGTCAGTGTGGGATTCATTTTTCTGTATTCCGTTCGCCCAAGTAGAAACTGCTTTATTTTTAAGCTATTTTCTCGCAGCCATAGACTGGATTTGATGCCCCTAATAAGCAGTATCTGGTGTTACCAGATTGATCTGTGATGTATTAATCACTAAAGATCTAGCAGAAATAATTACTACTACTACTACTACTACTACTACTACTACTACTACTATTACTTGCACTTCAATGCCTATTTTGATGTTTGCCACTACCTCTGTCACTTATCCAAATGTTTACTTACTGCTGCACAGTAGGGCTGTGCAATATATTGTATATCTATTGCCATTACGATATCATTATGCACTATATATAGCAAATGACCACTTGAACTGCGATTAAAAGTATGTCCCCTATATTCAGTCAACAGCAGCGGGCTGTGAGTGCCAGGCTCTGCATTGAAAAGTATGCAGCACACTGCCACAGCGCACGCCCTGGCACTCACAGCACACTCGCATCTCAACCTTCAGACTATAATTAATATCAACTGGCTCAGTGCTTCCTCTCATTATTCATTTGGAGCAATGCTTGTTTTTTTCAGGTTGCTGTGTGTTTCCGTTTTTTTCCATTTCTCTTCACTCTCCACTTTTTTCCTGCCCACATCTGTATCTAGTGTGTGAGCACAAAATCACACGGGTGGGGTGAAACTTAACTCAAATAGGCAGTGAGTTAAATGCTTCTCAAAGCCTAAAAACCAGGCTGAAATATCAGCGAGTGTAAATGCACGTTGTTTGTCCTCCATGAAATGGGTAACACAGCTATGCAGAGCCACAACTGTGGGGACATCCTTTATTAGATATGACATTTAAGTTCTAATAAAATAAATGAGCGGTTATTAGTGCTTATACTGTGGACCTATTCAGCCCCATAGTTAATTCACTTAACTGGTGGTTGGATGTTTATTAAATGCTCTACTAACATTTGAATAGAATTTAATAATTTCTTAAATTTTATATTTATTCACCCATGTGCTGCTGGGCTGGACCATGGTCAGGTCCTCTGATGCAGTTTGATCTTTACCATGTTATCTAATGTTACAGCAACTGTTCATTCCTCACTACTTAACACTTTGTTATTGTGTTTCATGCTTAACAGAAAGCATTCACTGTAGAAAGAGGAGAAACTGTGTCAAAGACTGGATAGAAAATATGACTTCTTGTTTCTGTCTTGATTTACTATGGATTAAATGCTTAAGTGGATTGTTGTCCAGATTTTTGTAAAAGTTATTCTGTGATTGACAGGTGGTAGGCAGCTCACAGGGTGCACAGGTGAAGTTGGCAGATGGCTCCATTAAAACAGTAACAGCAGCGGCGGCAGGACATATGTCCAAACCGGGGACGACCACACTGAGGATGACGGGTGGAGTCATCACTGCTGCTAGCTCCACCCCCAGCTCTATCAGTGCAGCGACCGCAGGCAACATACAACAGGTTAGTTTCACATTCTGCATGTTTTATATTTTACTAAGCCTAAGAGTTGATCTTTTTTTTTTTAAATGTCAACTCAAATTGCTTTAACATTAAATTTGAACATCTGAAGGATTCAGTCATGCTAATTCTATTGTTTTTGAAGCTTCTACATGATGTCCACCAAACCCATTTTATCATTGTCATTATTTTATTATTTACAACTGATTCATTTTAACTTTTTTGTGACTTGATTATTATTATTTTTATAGTGATAAAAGCTTAAGTGTCTTAAGTGTGTGTGTAATAAATGTTTTTGTACAAGTATTATTATCCCCATTAAGAAAAGTGAACAAAGTGATGGAAGCATTTGCTACTGCAGTATGAATGCATAGAATCCATTGTGAGTGCATTGTCAGAGAGAGCAGAGTATGAAGAGCTGCAACCCATCTGTCAGCATTGGTCTGGGTTTTGGTTATAACCTCAGTCTGTGACCTTATTAACTTGAGAAATGGCAATACAATGACTGCAGAGAGGCTGTAACACAGTAATATGCATACATTATATAATACATACAGACAAAAATAATTAGTACTCTGGCAATGTTGATGTCAAAGAGGGACCCTCCCTGAGTGAAGATGTACCTATTGTCTGTGGAAATTCCATAAAATCAGTGACCTGATCAGCACAACTCGCCCTCAGAGTTGCACAGAACCGATAAACAAATGTGAACAAGGCAGACATGAGACAGTTAATGCTGTTACAATACCAACAAAATTCCACTGCAATTCACAGGCTCTACTCATTTATACTGTAAAGACAAGTACAAAAACATGCAGATTTGGGGATTAGGCCAATTGGACACTTTTAATTGCCCACAGGTATGAATGTGAGAGTGAATGTTTTTTTTTTTTTTGTCTTTATGTGGCCCTGTCCAGGGTGTACCCTGCCTATCCATTTCAGCTTACCCACCAGCTCCTCCGTGACCCTCATGTGGATGATAAAGTGGAAGAAAATGAGTGAGAGTGAGAATGAGAGTGCGTGAAACCCATGTTGAAATAACTGTAACATAAGTAAATATGTAAAATATATAAATATCATTATTAATACATTTACCATTGTGTAGCACCAAAGGATATGGGCATTTTAAGTGTACATATGAACAAAATGGCACTGAAATACATGTGAAATGAGACATAATCCACATTAGATGACATGATAAAACCCCTCTGACATTGACACTGAAGGAATGTTTCTAGATAACAATTTTGTTTCTGTGTGTTCCATGCAGGCTGCTGAAGGTGGAAAGTCCGCCTCTCAGCACCATTCACTCCTGGTAGCAGCCAACCAAGCAGCAGTCATCAGTGCAGCTAAGAGCGCCAGTGCTGCTGCTGCTGCTGCTGCTGCTGCTGGTGGCAGCCTGTCAAAGACAGCTGTGGCCACTTTGGTCAAGGGTGCTGGCAACTCTGCCACCATGACAAAGAGTGTTGCAGGATCTACAGGAGCTGTGGTAACAGTTGCCAAAGGCACTTCCAATTTGCCTGTCATCGGCACATCCAAGGCCGCAGGAGTTGGGGCATCATTGGTCAGTGCAGCTTCCTTAGTCAGTGGGGTGGCAGCCGGCCCAGGGAAGACTGCTACAACTCTCTCAGGTAGATAATCAGGATCCTAAAACTGCAATAATCACATTAATGTGTTTACAAGTTTACCTAAATCTCTTGAACTTGAAGTATTGAATTGTGTTTTGTCCAGGGATGCTGAAGATCCATTCTGGAGGTTCAAGCTCTCAGCAGACTGTTTTAACCATTCCTGCTAACCAACTCAAACAGCTGGGGGTTGGCACTGGGTCTGGAGGGCTGCAGACAATACTGATGCCTGTCGGTAAAGGTGAGGTGTTTTGATGATGACATCTTATGTACAAATGAACAATTAATTGTTTTCTAATTGGAATCATAGTTCAAAACAACAAAGTACCAAATTATAAAGGCTGTAGTTTACCATCAATGTAATAAAGCATGACTGACCAAAGGCTTATACTTTATTTTGGTGTTTTCAGTTCTTCATCTGTCTTGAGGTAATTTTTGCATTTGAATAAACAGTATTTTGATTCAGTATGTCATGTGGTAATACTGTGGTAACATTTTATCAATGTGAATAATGAGCTGACACTTAAAATATTGCAAATCAAATCTCAATCATGCTATGTCAGATAAATCCTAATTAGTATTTTCCCTTAATTACTCAGACCTAATTTTAATCATCTAAAAGGAAGTAGCAATGGTATTTAAATGAAACACAAATACACTGTATACTGAAAAAGATTGACTTGTGCTTGTGATGTGTGCTATATCTTGAACAAAAGGTGTGGGGTTAAATGTTAATGATTTTTTTCTAAATGTTCTCTCAGATTAGTGTAAAAAAGCAAACAGTTATATTCAATTTATCTTGAACTAAGTTTATTTTGGCCTTTAAATATGCCTGTATAATGTTTGACACAGCTTCCATAAATCCCATCATCCTCCCTTATCATTTCCCATGAACCATTAAGCCTATTTGCTTAATGGCCCATTGATTCATTCTAAGTGTGTGTTTTCTTCTCTGTTTAGTCGTGTCTAAAGGCACTGTCTCCACTACTCCCTCCTCCTGCACCACTCCTGGAGCAGCTAGACCTGGAGCTTCCCCAAGCCCTGCCATCCAGGCCTCCCCTTCCCTGGCTCTGCCTCTGGCACAAGGTTAGAGGGGTCCCTCTGTCCTCTTTTACCTCTCCATTCTCTTCTATTGTATTATATATTTCAATAGGTATCATTCTTGTCTTTACACATTAAGATGTTAGAAAATAGTGGCTGAGAACATGTGGGAAAAAAATTACATGTGTAAAGAAATATGGAGTTAAAACTGAAAATAATTTCTCTCAAGTTGGAAAAAAAAATGTTTAGGTGTGTCTAAAAATATGGTTTTGTGACGCACAGGAGCCATAGTTAGCATAACTCCTCCTCAAACACGGTGTCAATAAAAACTGGTGTATATTTTTGCACACAATGGCTGTAGTGGCCTCACCCCCACCGTCTCAGAGCAGAGAATGAAGCTGAATTTTACACAATTTAATTTTTAAAAATGTCATCACTTTTTTTAATCACTGTGTTTGTGAAAGAAATGAATGAACTAAACAAAACAATGTGTTTTTAAATTATGTTGGGATTTAAAAAAGAAAAAAAAAAGAATTTGTGACCGTGTTGATTCTGTCATGGATTGATCAATGTATGGGAAACTCGGCAAAACTCTGGCAAAATACATCTCTGTACCCTCTGCTCACCATTGTCTTTTCCACAATCCATGTCAGACCCATGGTGTAACTTCAATGAAAATAAATTTGTTCCCCTCGATCTCTCTCTGCTGCTACAGTGAAAACAGAGCCAGGTACTGGCACAGTTGCTACAGCTGGTCTGTCTCCCCCGGTGACGGCAACTCTTCCCACATCTGTCCATGTTGCTTCTGCAGCTACAACTGTCAAGCAGGAACAAGGGGCGGATAACTCTACACACGACCTCATCAAGTAAGTGCAATTAGAAGTCATGATGTTATAATCACCAACATTATGTGATTAACTCTTCGATGGACAGAATATTTATTATTTGTATTTGTAAAATGTAAATCTTTCTAAACTGGTAACATTTATTTTAACTTGCTAAACTATGTAGTTCTTCTCAGTGAAGACTAGTAGAGCTTTATTAAATACATCCACCTTTTTAAGGATTTTGTCACACTGCACCTGACCCCTGTAATTTACTTCCTTTACCTCAGCACTGATCACATAGAGACCATGATGCAGCTGCTGACAGCTGTGGTGAAGAAGTTTCCTCTGATTGTGCCAGAAAAGAGTAAATGAGCTTTCCTTTATTTTTATACTTAAAAATCTGACTTCATCTTTATAAGAGAGTAATGTACCTGGGTTTTTAACTTGTTTGTTTTTTGTTTGTGTAGCTGAAGACTCCCATCCATTCTGTGCCTCTTCAACAGAGCAGTATTATTCCTGGACTATTGGCAAGCGTAGAGCATCAGAGGTGACTTTTCTTTTTCTTTTGCACATTTACTTAAATGAGGTTTAAATGTTTAAACTTTTAAGAGAAAATGTACATTTACTGTTAAAATTATTTGTCAAAGACATGCACTGCAAAGAATGCACTCAACACATATGTCAAACATTTTTTGGTTGTTGTTTCTTTTGCTCAGAGTAACAGCACTTACTACTACTACAGATTCCAGTATGATAGTGTCTGGAATTGAAGAATGTACTTTGTTTGCTGTGTTATCTGTGATCTTTCTCGGTGCTGTTTTCTTGGTCATCAAGATTTCTGTTTGCCTCTTGTCTTCATCTCTCAAGTCAGATGTGTATCACTGACTGGTTTTCTCCTCTAAGATCAACCTCATAGGTTCATCTATTGCTCACAGCCCAGGCTTTACCCATCTGTTCTCTTTTTTGTTAAACTGTAAAAATCTTTTCAGGCAAGCACAGAGATATTATGGATACATATACTATTCAAGGGTATTCAAGGCACATCATTACACAGTACAAAGAGGGAAAGAGAAGGCACTGAATGCATATCAGGTTTTAGCAGCCAAAATATCATAGTGTCAGTTTTCAGATTTGATGGATTCATCAAACCAAATATTCTGTTTTACATAATAGACTCTTGCATGTTTCTGTATAGCTTCAGCGAGCAGTGGCAGTGAAGCGTGTCATCCAAGACGTGTTGGACCGTTCGCCTCGCCTACAGGCCCTCACTCCACCGAAGACCAGAGAGGTGGTGCAGTGGTGCCGGCAGAGGGGCTACACGCCACCTGACCCTGAGCCACAGCGCAAAACTGATGACGAGTCCATCGAGGACATTCTCACGCAGATAGATAATGAGCCGGGTGAGTTTGCGTGGGTGTTTGATGTACATGGGTTCTGAAAGAGGGTCATTAAAAGTCCAGTGTGTAACATTTAGGAGGGTTTTTTGTAAGAAATTTCCTATGGCTTTTGCATTTTTGCAGCAAAAGCTTACAATGCCAATAAAGAAAATCAAGTTCCTTCCTTACTGTACCTTGTTTTTGCGACATCTCAGTCAACTTTAAAGTTCTCTATAGCAACACGTGGTCGTAAGTGAGCTTTAGTCTAATTGATGTGCTAGAGCTCATGTTGGCTTGCAACAGTCGTTAGTGAGCAACCTACGCTTTTCTGGCTTTGTCTTCCTTTTGAGGGGTTTTGAGGAGTCTGTGCTGGGACATGCTCATATGTTGATATTAGCAGAATCCATATGTTTCTGGGTTTATGCGGAGTGGTTGGTTAGTTTAGTTTATTAGTTTAAATATGTTCACATTGTGTCTGTCTTTAGATTTAAAAACCATTTATTGCTTTCGAGTTACTTTCCACTAAATTTGAGACTGTGCTGTAGTCTTCATGTAGGTCTGTGTGTGTCAGCGTCTGCAGCTGCTCAGAACAGTTCCTCTTCAGTTTTGCATGTATGGATGTTGTGCTTCTGCAGTTACCAGTTGGTTCAGTGAGATTTTTCAGGTTTGCTATAAACACATAGCAAAACAAAACTGTTCTGAAGCAGAAACAGTTTTTCTGTTTTGCTGATGCGTGTGTTGTTAAACGTTCATGTGGATGTGTCCGCAGAGTGCCCGTCAACCCTGAGTAGCTGTGACGAGCTGGTGTTGCGACTGGAGCAGATGCAAGCACTGCTGAAGACCGAACCAGAGGAGGCAGATGATGAAATAGTTGACATCGTCACTGTAGTTCCACCCTGTCAGAAACTAAAAGTCAAAGAAGAAGAGCAAGAAGCTGACGCAGAGCCCAAGTTCTTCGTGGGCCCCTGTGTGTCTGCACAGTTTGTCAGTGAAATGGCTCAGCAGGTCAGAAAACAATCTGGACTTTTGACCGTGGAAATACATGCTGCTTGAATTTTACCTGCACTGCACCACTTAATCCATTTAATTGTGGCAACTATGTGTGTCCCTCAGATTGGGGTAAACTTCCAGCCAGTTGAGGTGGAGAAGAATGTGTTTGCTCCAGCAGTCGAAGCCATGATTCTGAAGGTCAGTCTCTTTACAGGCCGGAGAAGGAAAAAATGTAAATTTACAGTTGCTCATCATTATCTTGATATACTGTACCCTTGACTCCATTGATGAATATGTTAGTACATATGAGATTTATATCCACATTATATTATATGTTTCACTTTGTACTGTTTGAGAGTGTTTTTTTGCTTTTTGGTCTCATGATTGTGTGTGTCTGTAGGCTACTGAACAGTTTGCTAGTGACGTCCTAAGAGAAGCTCTGGCTGTGGCCTACACCAAATCCCCTCAGAACAGGTCAGCCTCTGTTTTTTTTTTCCTCTTTCAACCTTCTTCATGTTCCATTTTTGCTCTTCATGTGTTGTGTTCTATCAAGGACTGTTCCAACCACTAGTTTAATATTCAGACTACTCTTTGCAACGAGAGATAATCAGTAAAATGTATTAAATGAATAGCTGTTCCATAATAATTGTTTCTGAACTCTCACATTACATATTCATTTTAAATCAGTGGTATTCCATTTTAAATCAGTGGTATTCCATTTTAAATCAGTGGTATTCCATTACGGCACAGTTTGTTGATCCACTGCTGCCTCAAACATTAAATTCAAATATGCCATGTTGTGGCTTTGGTGTTTCAAAATCTTGTTCTGATTTACCTCAGTGACTCAAACCTACCAAACAAGGCAGTGATAGAGCAGCAGCAAAAGTGAGCTTAAATCACAGATTTTCATTGTTTGTACACATTTTAAGTTTCCATCCAGAAAAGGTTGTCTAACTGCAAGATACAGTAGCGCCCTGTTGGCAGCCACATTATCAATGAGAGCAAGTGTCTGGGTAACAGGCCGAGGCTGGCCAAGGAAACAGCAGCAGTGTACTCAGCAGTCAGTGTTGATAATGTGCCAACACTTCATGCAATCACATCTCCTTTACTGGCAGCCTTAAATATATAGATATTTCCTGCATATTACGATCCTAATTTGGGTCCACTGGTGTTAATTGATTTGTTTGTTTTTTTAGGGCTCCTAGAGAGATCACAGCCATGAATATCCACCAGGCGGTCAGTAGCATCCCCACCTGTGACTTCCTCACAAACGCACACATGGGATATTTGTCAAAGGACAACTGAGGACAGTGGGAACTGACACCTACAGAGTCCCGAGGACTGTGTGATCTGCGAGTTATGACAGACAAGTTCCACTGTCGGTATACACACCTAGATGTGGCTCAGGTGGTGCAGTAATAACTAATGCACTGTATTCATTAACATGAACCAAAAAAAAAGGGCTCAGTGTGCTTTGCAAAGCAGCAAAACAGTCAATGTTTCTAATACCGCTTGCATATCGCAAACATTTTAGTCCTAATTTATCAATAGCCGCAGCAATGTGGGAACAGGATTATTTTAATGAGTGTTTTTTTCATTGGGGACACAAAGGCACACAGTTCAATAAAATGTCAGACATCTTTTAAAAGAAAAGTCCTATCACAAATGTGATGCACAGAGTTACAATTTGTTGAAAACACAAGTGAACAAGTGTTTGGAATCTCGCAAGGAGAGCGATGTCTGGTGTTTACAAAGCAAGCTGAGATCCTCCTCTTTGTGTCATCACCATGAAAACCTGATTATCCATCACTGCAAACATCTTATGATCTATTTAAGGGTTACCTGACTGGGGCACATATAAATATATTTATGATATAATACAAACAAGAAGGAAGTGGCTGTTTTCTAAGGGTCTTCAGAGACTGATGCTTCACATTTTTAAGTTGCAAATCCCATGTCAGGATAGAGAATATACTTCATGAACAAATCATTCTGTTATTATGAATTCAAGACAACAGTATTTATTGTAAAAGAACCAGCTTTCCTAGTCTGTTAAAGTGCTTTTAAGTCTTCAGTTTAACAACTGTTACGTATTTATCATGTAATGTTCACAGTGTATGTGACCAATATAAAATACATGTTTTCACATCCGCTGTTATTTTTGTATCCAATATAAACACCTGCAAACTGTGTGAGTGAGAGTGATAATGAATTTGATGGTAAATGAAATGTATGTTCTGCTGGTGAGTCTGTTTAATGTGGAGCTTTGTATTTTGTTCATGTGTTAGGGCTAAATGGTTGTAATGCCTGTTAATCCACATGTGTAAAAGATATCCAGATTATTAATATTCTTGTAATAAACAACAACAAAAACTAAGGTAGAATCATTTTGCAAACCTGATTTGTTTTTTAAAGAAGCACAATCACACTAAATAAATGACTATAAACTAAATATTTTTTTACATATCGGATTATGTTGACCCTGATGCCATTTTACATAAAATCTACAAATAACACATTTTAACACGTGCATATTCACTTCTTTCATAGGTGGAATAAACTGGTAAATACTCTTCAACAATAAACAGTTGTCCATAACGTCACTGATTTGATGAACTGTGTGTAACTTAGCTTGAAACTGCTAAATGCTGATTTCAGTCAGTCGATAGCTGTTTTCCTTTTTAAAGTCAGGTCAAGCCATGGCAGCTGTTTTGCATCTGCTTTCAGTCTTTGTACCGATCTTCTCTGGCTTATGTCGTATTCTTTGGACACACACAAGCATCGTATGAGTCTGATAATATTATCTGTTACAGTGAACCAACATACACACTGATATCATGATGGAACCTAAAGAGTTTTCCATTTCTTTTGTGGCAAAATGATTTAATTGTCTTGGTTGTTATATGTCAGTCAAAGTAGTCAAAAAGGTGAAAAGGGAGAAAATTTTATTGTCATTTCATTCACATCTCTTTTATCTCTTTTTTCTTCAACAATAGATTTACAAAATATGTGAGCTAAGACTACTTTGAGAAAACTATTTGAACACTGAGCAAGTTCACGCGGACTTCTAGCAACACTAAAGTGCAACAAAGTACTCTAAAGCAAAGACTTTGTCCCTCATACTCAGATTTATGTACAGTGGCTGGACATTTCTGCATGTGCACACACAAACACACAGCAGCCTGTTTTTTTTGTGCCTCTATAACCACAACAAAAACAAGCCTTTTTTTTTAAACTATTGCATTTCATGCATATTCATTTCCATAGCAACGGGCAGGAAGGAATGTTTAGGTGGGGAAGGGGTGTCTATCTTTCCTCCACTCAGGATGCTGCTTAGACTGCTGCTCCACAGGCTTTTCAACCGTACATTTCCTTGCATAGATTTACGTGTTGTGGAATGGAAACCATTCTCCTGATGATTCCTTGAAAGTGGAAACGGTCAACGATTGGAAATCGTTCCGCACTCAGATGTTAAAAGACTCTCGATCCACTTTGAAAGACTGCAGATGGGTTCGGGGGGATCTTGGTTCTCACCAGATGCTCCTGAGGCAAGAGAGAGAGAGAGAGAGAGAGAGAGAGAGAGGCAGGTAGAACAGCAGCTTTTAAAGGTGACCAGAGAATGAATCAGTGAGAGCAGCAGCAGCAGCAGCTGTGAGATCACTGTGGACCCCTGAAATGAGAAGAGACTGGTTGGGCTGTGCTACTGTGTTCTGCTGATGGTAGCTGTTCTCAGGGCCTGACCACTGAAATGTCCACAGTGAAGTCACAAAGTTTGCAAGCTATTACACAATCTGTCACTTTAGGAAGCTGCGGCATTTCAATTTGGAAGGGCGGCTGATTTTATCAGACAGTTTGCTCTTCCAACAGCTCTTGGTGGGAGGCAGGGAGGCCAGTACACATTGTTCACATAGTCCGTCTAGGCTATCACCTCAGCAGCCCACACAGAAGCTGCGTTTTCTACTGCCTCTCTCTTTTTCGCCTGATGCAACGTTGCACTTTAACAGATAATCCATCACATGGAGCCTCCACCCTCCCTCTTCAACTCTCAATCTCTGTCACCTACCACACAGCACACAGCATTTCACTCCTCTCTCCTCATCTTTTTTTTTTTTCCTGTCCATTTCAGCCTTTTTGAATGCATCCCTCTCCTCCCTGCTGGCCTGAGACCTGCCAACTTGGCACAGCACACCCGTCTGCAGCCCTGGGCAGCGTGGGAAAAGGGAGGAGGTCCAAGTGAAAGAAAAGAGGAAATAACAGAGGAGAGTGTCTGGCATTGGGGGTGCAGATGTAAAGTGGTGAGGACTAAGACAGGTAGAAAGAAAAAAAAATGGAAAAGGAAAGAGAGAGGTAGCTGCAGGGATGGATTTATAATCATTTGAACAGGGTCCAGTTTCGTGCATGGACCTGGAAACAGAGTTGTGTTAAGATAATGGCAGTTACCTTACATCTTCAGTGTAATAACTGTCAAACTAACAACATTAAATGTCCAGTGTGTAACATTTTGTTTGAGATTATTGGCTGAAATTGAATATACTACCCATAAGTATGTTTGTGTAGTGTACAATCCCTTCAAAATAAAAGTTGCAGGAGACCTTTATTGATCCCAATGGGGGGGAAAGTCAGTAATGGAAGCTATCAAAGGGAACACTCTACTCATTTGTTTGATTGTTGCTGCCCTGCCACAGTGCAGGTACAGTAAATGATGCCAATGCTTATCTTGTGCGGCAAAAAGCCACATAGATACTGATATGATCATTCTCATACATGTCGAATGGCCACTGTAATGGAAAATCCTATATCTAACTGTGTTTTCAATAGATCTGTATCAACCTTTTATATATTTGAAAATGCCCTGTTTAGCTCATGTGCAGAAACGCATGAAGTCTTCAACTCTTCACCTCACAACTACTTTTTTCATTATAACCAATAACATATACCAGTGCGACCTTGGACAATTGCTGCCTCCCTAAAAACTTCTTTCTGTTTCCCGTGACTTTGATTACTTTTGCCTCCTCCCTGTGTAGCCTTCTTTGTCTATAAGAAGCTGTGATTCACTCCACCATTTTGAACTCCTTCCCAGACCACCTTGTGCTCTGCAAACCTGTTCCTTCTGCAGAATAAAACACAAAAGGCAACCGGTGGACTGTCAAAGTTTCTTTATTTCTATCTCACCCGGGAACACACAAAATTTCCACAACAATTTGGTGTCAGAAGTGGGATCGCCTGGAAGTCCGCGGCCGCCCTGCGGCGACGTGAAATTTTAATTTCTTGAATTATAAAACATAATTAAATTGGATTTTAACAACCAACTGGGAAAATAATAATAATAAATAAATAAAATAAAAAAGAGAAATAAAATAAATAATAGATAATGAAATAATAATTAATTAAATTAAAAGGAACATTTGTTCACAAATCAGACTTTTTTTCTATGATTGTGAGGGTTCTACTGCTGCTCTGGGTCCTAGCAGGGTGATGTTTAATCACTGCCGTGATGTCCTATATTGACAAACATCTGAAGATTACTGTTTCAAAAGGTTAGAGGCCTTCGGAGAGATTTTTATTTCTCCGTAAATTCTGTCTTTAAAGGTTAAAGGTTAGAGGCCTTCGAGGGCGACGTCCCTCGTAAATTCTGTTCCTGTAAAGATACTTTTATAGGCGTTCGAGTCGACCTGAAAGTATCGGTTCCGTAACAAAAACAGACACAGATGAAAGCTCAACTCACTATGCTGCAAGCTGTATCTAAGATGACATCGCCACCACGGCCACAACAACGACAACGTCAAGCCCTTCCTCATTCCTTGACATCTCAATGTGGCAGAGGCCGCGGTGGCTCACGACCGATGGGAATGCCGATGGACAGAGACACAACGACTTGCAAAGCACAACAACTTGCGAGACGAGGCCAATGGCATAATGACGACCGATTCCGGAGAGATGATAACATCGGCCGATTCCGGAGAGATGATAACATCGAACGATTCCACAGAGATGATAACATCGACCGATTCCGGAGAGATGATAACATCGACCGATTCCACAGAGATGATAACATCGACCGATTCCACAGAGATGATAACATCGACCGATTCCGGAGAGATGATAACATCGACCGATTCCACAGAGATGATAACATCGACCGATTCCAGAGTGACTGAAGGAGAGGGAGTGGACCGTGCGAGGGGGAAACGGTCAGCCAGCCCAAACAGGGAAGTGATACACAAACACACACACAGAACATGCAATGAAGACAAACTTGCTGCTAACCCACTGACCTCATGGACATCTACACAATTGAATGATGTAATCACAACCATCAAACACATTCAGCAACAGACTAAGGCACCAACCAGCACCTACCTAAAATATCAATCTGATAATCTTTTAACTCTAACTTTACAAATTAATGATGTCCATGTTAAATTTTTAGTTGACTCTGGCGCCACTCATTCTGTTATCAGGAAGGACGACCTGCCTGATGGAAAAACCAGTGGAGGATTTGTCTCTTCCATTGGTGCTGCAGGTGTCTCAGTCAAAGAACATTTTACCAAGCCTCTCAAAGTTGTACACACAGATGACCATGATTTATCTGCCACCATTTTGAAACATTCTTTTCTCTGGTCGCCATTCTGTCCTATCAATCTGTTAGGGAGAGATTTAATGCTAGCTCTAGGCATTAGTCTAATTTCAAGCCCTGATGGGTTAAAGGTTGTGAGAAATTCTCATTTTTACAACACAATGTTTAAACTCCACACTCCCTCATTGTATGTGTATCAGTGGTCTCTTCAGGGTGACGTAATCTCTTTACTATCTGAGAAAGGGAGATCCCTGATGCCACCCACACGTGGATGTATGAGCTCACACTACCTACACTGCACTGCTCATGTTTCACATGACTCAGACCAACTTTTTGAGCAACGGTTTTTTACTGATGTCCATGACACCCTTCATCTTTCTACAGTATTTTGGAATGATACATTTTGTGCAGTCTCTATAGATTTAACTCCTGATCAGACTCCATTCTTTAAAGTGCCTCTGCAGCCCTCCCAAAACTAGCAGAGGGTCCGCTCCATGTGGAAATTTCCACAACACCACATATCTGTTATAGTATATCTGATGTGGGACCAAACAGTGAAGTGACACAAATCTGATTTGTAATTTATGGTCAGACTTCTGCGTCCACACAGTCCCGGAAAGAATCCGATCTGAGGAAATAAGTCAGTCCCTTATTTTTTAAATGGAAAGTGCTGAAATTTGATTATCTGGTACATTACTGCAATCTGCAAATGACGTATAAGGCCCACAAGAAAATTCTTCCAAGCAAATTACAGAAAAGATTTGAAAAAAGAGCGAGTTTATGATCTGAATGGAACAAGAACCAGAACCATTTTGATGGGACACAGTATCACGGTGAAGGGAGTCTGTGTATGGAACTGTCTATGGAATTGAGATTAGACATCATAATCAATTATAATGTTTAATATGATCTACTTTGCTTATGTCCCCATGTTTTGTTTGTTTTGTCTTCTCTGCACAGAAATGTATACTTGTATGTTTTGTGCACTGACATACTGTATAAGAGGGGCAGATATTCTGCTCCTTTTCTTTTTTTTCTTTTTTGGTATTGTTATTCCCATTAGAACGATTTGTTTTATATGTTTAATTTCTTAAATGAAGGAAACAAAGTTCAGCCTGGCGATCTGAATGTAGACTAAAACTTTTCACATACAGTACATACATTAGACAAGGGCCTTGCTTCACAAAGGTGCCACCATTGTATTGTTTCTTTGGCAACAATCACTCAGACTGTGTATTTTGCATTTTGAAACGGAGAATTACTATGCAAACAGAGACGAACATCCTTCCTGGCATGTGAAGCCACCGTAGTTCCCTGACACATTTGGGAATAAGAGAAGTGAGTGACAGAATCTGGTCTAACCATTAGATGTTACTAATTCTTACATTATGTTACGACTGCCGTCCTATTGTTCTGTTTGTTTTTTCTTCTCTTCAGCGTGAATGGATTGAGAGGTGTGCTGTGCGTCAGGTGTCTGTATGCAAATAGGTGTGTGTTAGCACGAAGACTCCATTGGGCCGCTGCCACTGTCCTGATGCTGATTGCCGCCATGATTACGTCAGCCTTTTAACTCGGCAAGATGGCGCGCTCGATGCGAGGAGGAAATCACTCTACTTCCGCTTGAACCAACACTATTAATCTTTGGTAATTCTT
Source organism: Brachirus orientalis (assembly GCA_016785285.1). NCBI lineage: Eukaryota > Metazoa > Chordata > Actinopteri > Pleuronectiformes > Soleidae > Brachirus > Brachirus orientalis. The sequence continues at coordinate 278,713 of JAFBJR010000101.1, forward strand.
TGGACTTTGTAGGGACGGGCAGCCAGTTTAATCAGGGATTTGCTGTATTTTACTTTTGAAAATCGTATGGTAAGGTGTGTTTATGTTCTAGATAGATTGATTTGTTTGTTATTTTGGCCTTTGCCCATCCTGAAGCCATTTGGTCCTATTTTTCTTTGTTATTGTAAATAGAATGAAGTGCATTTTATTTACAATAATTAACAAAAATAGTAGTAAATAATAAATAGTGGTTTTGTGACTATTTTGAGTCTTGAGGAGTATCTTTATATTATGCCTCGGCCTCCCATAGACAGGGCATAACCAATATTATACCTTTTAAGAGACATCAACAAAAATAATAACTAAAGCCTACATATTTTTTATAATATATAAAAAATTATAATTTAATTTCTTTATAATCATGTAGGTTTTAGTTATTTTTGTGTCCACAGTTGTGCTTGTAGTCATAGATGTTGTGGTGCCTCTTAGTTTCTCCATATCTCCTTGTTTTGTCTTGCATCTTTAATTATTTTGTGTTAATTATTTTTGTGTGTGTTAATTATTTTTGTGTGTGTTGTATGGCGTCAAAAAAAGGGCCACTCATATGTTTACATTGACAAAAAATTTAGGCTGCAGAGAACTGCATGCTCACATCTGAATGTGAGAAGTAATAACACAAAAATGAGATTTGGGAACAGAAATAATGAGTATTTGAGTAAAATATGTATGGAGTGATGTTTCTGTGAGGTTAAAACCATTTTTCAATCTGGCTGTGTAAACCTCCTCATAACTTAAAACCATTGTGAGCAGCATTTGCATCATGCACTGTGGTTTGTCCAATAATATCCGAGAGCAGTTTATCAAATTTCAGGGAACTGCAGTCTCTAATCTGAGGTTTTCACTCAGCAGGTTAAATGTGTTTCATATTCACACACTACTTTTGTCTCACTTAACCCTGACACACTCTGGACTATACAGCCTGTCCTAAATAAATCTGCTTTCCTTTGAAAAAAAAACAAAAACTTAAATTGTCTGCTGCATGTCATTAAATTAAAGACGGCTTTTATCTGGTGAGATGGATTTTTATCTGTCATAGGTCGGGGGGAGCACACAATTTGACAGATTGATTTGAGCCATAATGAGAATTCCATGGCTGCTCAAGTTCTTTATCAGCAAGAGCAGATTGATTTTGATTTTAGCAGCTTATTTGTTGGCTTAGCTATTAAATTATCAAATGAAAAGGCACAGTCAGTCTGTATGAATCAGCTTTTCTGCGATGTACTAAATGAAGTATTTTTTTAATGTAATCGTGTGTTTTAGAGAATGAAATTAAAAACTGAGGATGTGTGTTATAACCCACTGGAGTGGGATTCAAAATGCTTGGTCAGATTTGTCTGTGGTGGGTGAGTCAGTAATAAGTTGGTAGTGAGTGGGCCGGTGGTCACACCAGTGGATTATCTAAGACTTGACTTGATTTGCTGCCAAGTCTGAATAGTGTTCCTCTGGTAGATTTTGGTATGACTGATGAAATGCCTGAAAAACTGGAGCGTATTTGTATACACAGCAGCCACTTTATTAGGTACACCTGTTCAACTGTGTGTTTAAACAAATATACTGCATGTTTAGCCAATCACATGGCAGCAACTCAGTGGGTTTAGGCACATAGACATGGTCAAAACGAGCTGCTGGAGATCAGTGGGGAATGTTGTTTCCAGGTGGGCTGATCTGAGTATTTAGAGGACATTTACTGAAAAATCAAATTTCTGATGTTTTTTGGTGTGTCCCCGTGTCTAAACATCACTAAAGTGTCACAATAAACACTTCAGCCACTTCTCGGAAAGAAGGGCTTCACTGGTTACCTGTGCTCGAGCAAGTGGTTTTGAAAAGTCAAGTTTAGTTACGTAACTAGCACATTGGCCGTGCAACGAACCTTCCCCCCCAACAGATACTCCTGGTCATGGCTGTGAACATTCAACCTGAAGAAAAAGAAGCAGCAGCACTGTGGAGCAGTCAGTCTGCTGGTAGCTGGCCAATCATAAGAGACTCAGTGTCCCGGGGGGCAGGCATTAGCTCAGAAACAGAGCGCCTGTTCAGAGGCTGGCAGAGAGCAACAATGAACTGGCTTCATCTGAAGAGACTATGAGGTTTTTGACCATAAATATTATTTAATTTATCCAAGTAGGCATCAGTAATCTTGATTTTTGGTTCAAAAAGACCATTCTATGTGACCTTTAAGAAATTTACTGGGATTTTCATGCACAACCATCTTTAGAGCAGAAGACCACACTAGGTGGCATTCCTGCCAAATAATTAGGTGTCCCTTATACCTTATAAAGTGGCAGGTGACTATACTGTATGTGTGTGTTTCTACATTTGGGCGCTGAGTTCAGGATGTGTCTTGGGATGTATGACAGGTGTTGTCATCAGGCTCCAAAGGAGACAACCTCTATGTATGTGTGTGTGTTAGGCATTACCTGATTATGGTAATGGTTAAGGTTAAGGACAAACCCGTGTGTGTGCGCGTGTTCTTGTACTTGTGAGGACATTTTGGCAGCTCTTCACTGTTTTTCACCCCTCAAAATGGCTTTTTCAGGGTTAAGACCTGGTTTTAGGGTTAGGGTTAGAATTGGGTTTTGGTTAGGGTTAGTGTTAGGCATCTAGTTGTGATGGTTAGGGTAAGGGGCTAGAGAATGTATTATGTCTATAAGGGTCCTCACTCTGATAGAAGCGCAAACATGAGTGTGTGTGTGTGTGTGTGTGTGTGTGTGTGTGTGTTTAGTGGCAGCAGCACACCACTGAGGTGAACTGTCGCTCCAACTGGGCCATTAGTGATATTAATAGACTCTGTGTCCTGCTGTTGAAATCTCTCACTTCGACCTCCATTACCATCACAGGGGAAATGACAGGCATTACAACTTAATGGAAAAGCCACTCATCAGAAAATTGGGTAAATAACCAGAAGGCCGTCTTGCTTTTTTTCCCTCTAGACTGATCACTTTTGTGTGGAACTCTTCCTTAAACAGGAAAGAAGTTGTTGTTTGCAAAAACTTATTTCCTATCCTTCTCTGACACTTTCTGATGTGTGCTGGATGCAACAAACAAACCAGTCTGACCCGGTGCTGCTCTGCACTGATAGGTGGTGATGGTGTGGGCAGGGAAGTGGGATTGCACTGAACCTCTGCAGACTCCCAAAGACTGTCTCACTCACTGTCCTCTCTTCCTTTTATCCCACAATACTGAACCTGACTGAACTGATGAGTTTCCAGAGCAAATCCTCTCACCTCATTTTTGCAGCTACAGTAGTTTGGCCTCTCTCTCTCTCCCTCTCTCTGTGTGTGTGTGTGTGTGCATCTGTCTCTTTGTGTTCCCGTCTCTTTCTTTCATTATGTCTGAAAGCACAAATGTGGTACAACCGTTTGAATATTTATGTGCCTCTCTAAAAATGTCCCTGGGCCACCGTGAAAAAATATTTCCACAATCATTAATTTTCCTTTTTTGGCCACACTTTGGACGAGAAAATAAGAGTATGAAGTGTCTGTGACCATTTTTAAGCAATTTGTATTGCAGCATGAAAGGTGCTATATAAATAAAGTCTAAATTATGAATGGTAAAGTACGACCAAATTTAATCACATACTGTATGTTTTTGTTTTCTGATTTGTAGGGATGGGATGATACCTCTTTTTTGTGTCTGATACCAATATCGATATCACAAACTGTAAAATCTACCAATACTGATACAATACTGATCTTAGACCATTTATAAACTAAGAAGCTGTTAACAGCACATTTGTGCTGAGTCATTTCACAGACATACTTCTTCAACTATGAAATTCTCCAACCCAAATAGAAGAAATAAACAGCCCACCTGACATAGGATGATAACGGGGTACACCATCCACTCTCACATTACCACCTATAGTGTCCAATTTAACGAATCCCAAAATCTGCATGTTTTTGGACTGTGGGAAGAGAAACGACAGAACCTGGAAAAACATGCAAACTCTAATGCAGAAACACCTTTGTTCTAACTGGTTCATGAACCGAGGTCTTCTTGCTGCAAAGGCAAAAGTCTGGCCCCGTCTATAGTTCTTTGAATTTTTGTATTATTCATGCACATTTAATACTAATCTCCAACATTCACTGAAGATTTTGGAATGTATTGTCTGCCTTGTGATTTGGCATATTGTTGTTTAACTGTTGGAATTAAAACTCAACTCAGTGCTGCTGTGATCATAAAGAGACTGCAATATATTTACCTGCTGCAGGTTTGTTTTATTTTCTGACCAAAGTAGAGCACAGCTAGACGAAGAATTAGCCATATACAGTGCTTCTTTGTTCTCATCAAGCTTGTTCTATTTAGGCCAAAGTAATGAGTGGAGCACCAGCGGAGTGTTACCTAACCCAGCGTGTGGCCTGTTTTAAACAGCTGGGTCACTTTGAGCTGCTGAGGGACAGAATGCTGTATCACATTTCTGAGACAGTCCAGCAGCATCAGGTCACCGGGGAGACGAGTGAAGATGACTTTCCAGAGGAACGCAATGTTGCTCTTCTTAAAAACTGCAGCTTCCTTTAGGTACATACGGTAACATCACTTATCTTGCTACAATGACTAACACTGGACTTTAGTTCTGAAATCATTGCTGTCTTTGCTTACCTCTCCTTTAGTTGTTCCACTGAGCTCAGTCCTCTCAGGTGCGATGTTGTGCTGGAGGCTGGAGGAGCTGGGTGAAGTGGCAGCCTGCAGGCCAGAGGTGATGGACAGGGGGACAGCAGCGGGTTGTATGTTAGAGGCAGCAGAAGGAACAACCCCTGAGGACCTGTGGACATCCGCACTGTAGGCAGCCTGGTAGCTGGTCTCACACAGGACGTGGGCGGCCTCTGCCCCTGGCCGGGAATATTGAGCTGGAGGATTTTTTCTTGCACTTTTGGCTGGTTTTACTCCCGTCCATGGCCTGTACTCATGCCTGGAGGAGGAGAAGGAGAGAAAAGTTTATATCTTGTCGATATAAACTTTCTTATCTTATTTCTTTTTTTGAAGTGATGTACACAAACAAGGTTTTTCCTAAAACAACACACACAGTACAGTGTGTAAATCCAAATTGTGCAAATGTTTTTGTGTCTGAACGTTGCTTTGTTATTACACTGATTCACCAGAAAATTCAGTCTATCTTCAGAGGATGATAGTTTCCAGTGTGTACAGAATCACCACTCAGTGGATCATATGCTTAAACTGAGGGGCTGTAAGGCGATTATGAAGATTGGAAAATATGTATGTGTGTGCAAATTATATTTGTTTTATTTGAAACTTGTAAACCGTTTATTCTTATGCAGAAAGGAAAGTTTTTCTTTGGTTGCACTGCTGGTTTCTACTCACAGACATAAGAAACCCATGATATTGTATTCCCTACCCACACACCCAAAATGAAAATGTTCCTATATATGAATAAGAAATGTGTAAATGCATTATTGATAACCTCATCTTTATTCAGATTCTGGAATTAATGTATAACATGTATTATGTATGTATTGTCTTTCATCTTTATTTAGATTTTAAGGGACCTTTTATAGAAACTGCAGCCTTGAATATTAACTTTATTTAATCAGTGATGCAGATTTTTTTAAAACGTGTTTTTGTTGTTTTCTTTTTTGCATGATTCTGTTACACTTTTGTTTCATGGTATTGTGTATTTATTGTATGAATTCTATCCCAGAAAGAATTGATGTTGGCTTGTGTAATGATCAATGGGATCCTACTTAACTAAACCTAGAGGCAGGGACGAGCAATATGGCCAAAAACATTATAACGGATTATTTAAACATTACATTGTGGTTTGGTGTTTCTAAGTCAGACATGAAACTAGTTTACATGAATGTTAAAAGGCTTTATTCCTACCTGTTTGGTTTGTATTAGAGTATGCAGTAATTTTGGATTTACTTAAAATGTTACCAAATGACTGATGATTAAAATCTTTCTGCAACATTTGAAAAAGTGAATGGATATTGAAATAAATAAATGTGCAATGGAATTTTTTAGTTCTTAGATGGAAGTTTCAACAGGAACGCACCATCATTTCAAATCTGTGGACATGTTCCCATGCTGTTTGAGCAAAATGTCGTGCAGAGCCATGGATCTGAAATTGTGGTACATGTACCACTAGTTGTACACTAAATAAATAAATAATTTAGAGTCACCTTATCTCTCTGATATCTTAATCTAATTTCATGGGAGCAAGAGGAGGAGGAGGAGAGAGCAGCTGACTTTGCTTGGCCTATTTACGCCACTGTGTTTTAACATTGGTGATACTGGTGGTAGTACTTTCAGAGCTCTAGTTTTCTCAAGTGGGACTTGGTAAAAAAAAAAAATGTTTGAGAAGCACTCATAGGTGTGCCACTCTGTTCCAACATCTGATGTAAACAGAAACACAAAATGTACACGTGTTTATTTATCTATTCATTTTATCAGTAATTATGACAGGGGTGGCCTGTTTTTCACCTGAGCCCCCAGAATGTCTGCACGCCACTGGTGTGTCCTCCTACCTGTAGGAGCTGGTTTTGCTCTCCTCCTTCTCCCCCTTCTCCTCCTCCTCCAGCTCCACATGCTGCTGTCTCCCCCTGCCTCGCTCCTCTTTCCCTGCCCGGCCCTGGTGAGTGTTCACTGGACTATGTGAGACACTGCTCCCTCCGTTACTCATCCAGGGGAAACTCTCCCTCCTGGGAATGGGCCAGGGTTTAAAGTCCTGCTTGTACTGTGTGACGCTGGGGAAAGGCATTCCGGGTGGATGCTCCAGCTTCTGCTGCTGCTGCTGATGATGATGCTGCTCCTTCTTTGCCCTGAATGATCCGCGGGTCCATCCATCTGGGGTTGAGTAGTGATTCCCTGGCGCGCGCTCCCGGTGCGAGGCGATCAGCTGTTTGGTCACGGAGTGCACCTCCTGCTCCGTGATGTCTGAGTAGTTCTGGATGGTGAGGGGAACGGAGAGGTCCGACTTGTCCAATTGGTTCCAGAAGCGAGCCAGGCAGCACACTCTGTTGATGCACGGCCAAGCCATTAGGCTGGGGAGGAGGTGGAGGAGAGGGGAAAACAATGAAAGAGAAGAAAAAAGCACAGAAAAGACCAGGGGGCTACATTCAGAGAGAGCAGCGCTCTTACTCAGCTCAGGAGAGTCCAAGAGTCCAAGAGTCCATGTCAGCAGCAGCAGAGATGGACTCTCTCCCTCTCTCTCTCTCTCTCTCTCTCTCTCTCTCTCTCTGTGTGTGTGTGTGTGTTTCTGGGACCCGTTACTGAATATTCCTGTCACGTGGTCTCTGATGATGCCTCCACAAATCTATGCAGAGGAAAATGTGGCAAATTCCCCACCTCACTAACTGGATCCTGAGAGTCGGCATCAGTGGATCCCATTAAAGAAAATACACACATGCACCTTCATATTCAGAATTCCACAATTCAGAGGGAGGAGGGGAAACACTGGGACACCTGTCCAATGGTTTGTGACCCTTTAAGTTACTGATGATCAAGGAAAATATTATTGCTTCTGCCAAGGAGCTCATATTGTTGTTTGTCTGAAACAAAGGTCAGATTTGGTGGTGATCCAGAAATTGATTCAGGAAAAAAACAAACAGTTGAGTCCCTCAATGCTTTGTCTAGTTTTGTTGATTTACTAATTGGATACATGAATCAGATATAATTGCTTATATCCGCTGCTACCCCAGCGTTCCCCTTTTGCGTGGAAATTTTGTTTTAAAAGGTTAAAACAAAGAGTTGAGGCAGAATCTGACTGAACTAATGGCTTTGACACCCAAAGTAACAGATTGTACAAATGAAGAATGCAGTGTGCAAGTGTGGTCTACTGTTCAAGTCAGAAATGGATGAAATGGGTGAAGAGACTCTGCAGTGCTCTACTTCTCCTTAGACAACTGATGAGAGAAGATGGAGTCTTTCATGTAGGCAAAAAAAGCTCCTATCTTCCAAGTTTATGAAGAGATCTGCATTTGATGGCAGTCCAATAAGACCACTCGGTTGGTTTCTCAAAGTGAGTCAGTGCAACAATTTAACAACCACTTTTGGTGGGTTTGACACAGAAAAAGTGTTGTCAATGAAGATGAACTGCTCTACTTTCAGGCCAGTGTGAGCCACAGATAATGGCATGAGTTGACAAAGGCTGGGTTGTTATGCTCACAGCAGATAATCAATAATAAAAAATAAATAAACAGTGGGACACTACCATCTGGTGGAGAAAAGACGATGAGAAGAGGGTCCTGCAGTTTTGAAGGGGTCAAATGAAAGTTGAAATATCTACGTATATATATATGTCCACACCTATGACCTGGATGACAGAGAAACTCCACAGTGTCAATGTCAGACATGTCCATCACTGTGGTATGTGATTTCACTTGTGCAGTCCTGGAACAACTATTCACATCAGAGAATTGACAGGACTGCACTGTAGATGGGAGAACCAGAACACAAATTGCACTGTGACAGCGTGGAAAAACCACTGAACGTATGAAAATATGATGCAGAAAATATATACATTATATACTTATATGATTCTTAGTTGGGCCTTGTACATCATGTTTTCTCATCTGTAGGCTGGCGTCTGTATTGTACACTCTTGCTTTAAAGAAAGCAAATTATCCCTTTAAATTATTCTTACTTTGCCTTCTTTGGGGCAGGACTTTAATAAGTCACTTTATTAAGTGATAAATAAAGTAGGGTAGGACTAGAAATGTTCCTTACTTCTTCATACAGCCTTTTTTCAAACACTGAAAGCTTATTTTGTTTATTTAAAGAAATGGTGGTTGTTTGTCATCTTGCTGTCAATATATTTTATTTTCCTGTTTTACCACGATTGAAACTTGACAAAAAACTGAACTTGACAAATATAGTTTATATGATATATGAAAACTCAGAAAAGTTAACTCAGAGAAAGAGATGTATCAAAGCTCAGACGTGTCAAATGTGTAATGCCACAGTGTGTTTATTTAATCTCTATATATTCATTACTTTTTACTTTTATTTTTTTTACCATTTACTATTATTTATTACGATGCAGAGTATGTTTTTTTTGTGTGAGTATGTTTTGCAAATTTAGTTTGCAGTGTCCATATGTCCATTGTAAACTTCACAGTTGACTACTATACTATAGAGTGTTTTAATACTTGTTTTAAAAATGTGTTTGTAGAAACCACTGTTTTGTGTGTGTTGTGTGACAGTAGATGTAGATTATTATTTTATTTTTCTGTAACCCCTGGCTTTGTATATTTATTTGTATATCTGTTTGTTTTTATTGTTACTGTTATCTCAACACGTTTTATTTTTATAAATTATGTTATGTTAGTTGACAATTATGTTAAACAAATAAAGTTATAAAACAAACAAAAAACATTGAATTGCCGACAGAGTGCTGTAATTTCCCACAGTGCCGCGGTATTCAAATGCAGCATGGTAGCACTCCGCCTACTGAACATTCACGTTTGTAGGAGGAACAGAACACAACGAAGGAGAAACGTGTCTTTCTTCTTCTGACTAACTTGTAAAGACAGTTGTGGCGTTTGGAGCAGACACGTTTCAGCTCATACCACTCCTTATTTTGCTGCAAATGTGTCCAAGCTAAGACTCCACTGCCTGTGTCGTCACAGCACGTGGACGTTCACGGCACTAACCGGCGTTTTTTTTTTTTTTTTTGGGTAATCACAGAAACATCGGTGTTAACGTGAAACCCGTAAGTAACTACATGGAAATTGTATAATACAGGGCTGTTTCGGGCCAAGTCAGTGAATTAAGTTTTTCGGAGACAAGTGAAGTTCGCATGTGGCGTGAACGCAGCACAGAGAGACCTTCCTGAAAGTTACTTTGCTGCGCATGCGCGGCGTCTACAACCTCTGTAGCGCCTTTCACACACACACATTAAAAACCCCTAGTTTATCTGTTTTTTCTTTAATTTAGTGGAACATTTAAAATGCGAATTAAAAAGTCCCCACTTCCGTTGGTTGTTCTCCTTTGTTTCGATTTTTTTCACCGCTGCGTATCGCTTGCGTGAACGGTGACGTCAAGGACGTGCAAGTGTTGCGCTACTAAAGTGATAATCTTACTATTAATATCCCCCTTTCCACCAAAATTACCAGGAAATTTTATTACCAAGAAGTGCCTGGTAATAACTGATAATGTTGCATCCTTTACGCAAGTTAAAATCATTCTCTTGAGGACCTGATTGATGATACCAGCGCTGTCACACGTTTTTTTTTTAGTTATTAGTTTGTTTATTTTAAAGTTAGTAAACCACTAATGAATATCTCCAAAGAAAGAGCCAGTTTGAAGATTTTTCAATCAGGGTTTAGATTACATCGTAATATGGAAACAACTCGTGAATGTTACCAAGGACCTTCTCATTGCCTCAGATAAATGTTCAGTCTCGATCATAATATTCATTTGCAGAGGCTGAAGCAGATTACTGTTAATCGCTGTTGGTATCTGACACAATGAAGCCAGTCTTTAAGAGTAGAACTGGAGGCAGAGCCTTCAGGTACCAGGCTCCTCTCCTGTGGAACCAGCTCCCAGTGTCAGTTTCAGAGACAGACACCCTTTGTTTTTGATCAAGCTTATCGTTAGAAGAACCTCAATTAACCCTTAGTCATGCTGCTATAGGCCTAGACTGTTGGAGGAACTCTCAAGGTGCTCTGAGTTGCCTTCCATTTCTCATTCTTTCATTCTCTTAAAGTTAAAATATTTTCATTGAACAGTGAAGTAAACGTCACCAATAGTCATCATCTTTTCAAAACTGTAAAAGTGGGAATGTTTGGCATTTTCATTTAACCAAAAAATTCTTTCAAAAATCATTAAAATGATTTATCATCAGAAAGGCTAGTACTGAATAATGTTTTTCGTTGATGTCATGTGTGTTTGTTTGAGGCATTTTTAGTTGACAAGCAACAACGGTTGAACTCTCAAGATATACACACAGTAAATTCAATTAGTGTTTTATTCTGAGGTTGTGTGTGTGTGTTTGTATGTTAAAGGAAAGATGGACCACCTGCCAGATCACAACTCCAAGTATAAAGACGTTGACTACTGGAATGAAAGATACAAGACAGAGCAGTGTTATGACTGGTTGGGCAGTTTCTCCAAATTCCAACACCTTCTGGAGAAACATGTCAAGAAAGAAGATGCTATTTTGATACTTGGTGAGTACTTCGTTTGTTTTTCCTTTTACCCCCTGTTCTGTCATCCTTCTGTCCTGTCATCAATTCAAAATGTGGTCGTACTGCAGTACCTTTTGGTTTGAGACCTGCGTGACAGTCCAGCTTTCCTTTCCCTCCCTCATATCCTGTGTCCCTTGTTCTTTTTGTTGTCAGGTTAAAGAACAGGAAAAATAAAATTTGACCAGACATTTAATGTTAACAAATAGATATCAAGGCATTTGTTTTTCCTGCTCTGTGCTATGTGGTCTTGCAGCTGCAACAAAAAATGAATGATGATCTGTATATCTTCTCACTACTGACTTTGTCCTGGTCGCCTCCAATCATATTGGCTTGTGTTACAAGCCAATATTTCCTCTTTAAATTATACATAGTTACATTTTTCTTTGTTTGATGGTCACAACATTTAGTTTTTTGTGTTATAAACGTGTGACTTGGAGTGAAAGCTTTGCTAATGTCCACAAGATGTCACTGTTCTTTTGAAAATAAAGCCCACTGGCCTGTACCTGCAGTACCTTTGTCATTTCTTTGCTGCTCTGTACAAGGGGCTACATATCATCTGAATCATGAGCACCAATTGTTAGTTTACGAACTGGAGTTACATTAAATATAAAGCAGCTGTTTTTAGGGCCATTTTCACTTGTAGCACAGTGTCAGATTAGTTTACTGTTTGCATTCTAAGAAAGAATGAGGATTTTTTTCCCTTTCACTGATTGGTAATTTACATTTTTTGTGTTGGTTCTTAATGTGAAAATCTTATTTTTTGCTTGTGATTATAATGAGTACATTTTGATGTAATCACCCATGGTAGGATGCAGTTAATTTGGCTGAGTTTGTGGAATTGAAGTAGCAGTTTTAATAATTCTTGTTTATAATTAGAATTCCCCGAGAGACACATGCCTGTTTATTGACATGCCACTTTCACAAACACATAGAGGGCTATGGTGGTCTATTTCTTGCTGATATGACTGTTGTTTATTCATGCACAATACTGTGTGAAGGTATGTTCAATTTGTGTCGTGGCGTGACGGGGGCTTTCTGCTGTGTGTACATGTATGTGGGGAGCTGGGATTTCTTTGCTCAACAACAAAAAATTTTATGTGTGTGTTGCTGCTGCTGTCTAAATTCCTGTAAGGCTGTAGTGCTAAAATATACAGACAACTTGATTACTCCCTTAAGTCTTCTTTTTTTAATTTGGATGATAATTCTCTGTAGCCCTGCTGCTTCAAAACTGTATTTCGAAGCATGAAGTCAGAACGCTGACAGACAGTCTCACTTTTTCTTTGTGCGTCATAGGCACACCTACAGCAGAGGCGTGAGTGGGCTCACAGACTCTGGAGTCTGATATATCAAATATCTTCCTATGCCTTTCTCCTGCATCACACAGCAGCAGACAACAACAGCCTTTTTTTATTTTTGCAATCTGATTTGTACTCAAAGGAGAGCCATTATGTCTTGAGAGCTCTCATCGTGGACAGCATCTCTATTTTTATGTCTCCCCCTCTCACCCTCTATCGCAATCATGGAATCACATGTTTCTTACTAACACATGTTGTCACTGACAACACACATGCACAGATAAGGAGCTATTTATGGAAAGCCCATTTAAAAATATGCGTGAGCCTGCACGTGTTGTACGGACACAACAGGCCCTTTTTAAAAGCACTCAAATATTACCGTGCTCAGATAGTCGCACACAATTTCCCAACTAACCCTCACTTCACTGTGTGAGTCCAGAGAGACTATTGGCTCGCATGAAATGACACAATACATTACAATCATCACCAGCGGGGGGACCTGGGCATCACTTGGCAGGGAGAATGGTGGGGAGGAGGGAAGACATTAAGAAAGACTTGAGGCACTGCGGTGCCATTTCTGTGTGAGATGAGTAGACATGGAAAAGAGATGGTGAAGGGAGGTAAATTACTAATCAGGTTTGGGCCACTCAGCTGCCTCACATGGAGGTCATTTCCATTAAGATAATCTAAGCAGCACAGAGGAATGGAAAGAAGGGAGGAAGAGATGATCAGCGATGCAAGGTCCAATGCTTTGCTGTCTGCTAATGACAGTTCACGTGAATCTTTTTATCTTGTTCCAGTCTTTATCTGCAGTGTTTTGTTTCTCTCTGAGCCTCCATTTCCATAATGCTCATTTACATGTTTTCCTTCAACTCCCTCTCGTCCTCCACTTGTCATCTCACTGATTTGCTCCCCACCTTCTTCGTAACCTACTTCTGCCTTATGCTGTTATTCTGTAAGCCAACAGTCTGTCTATCCCCCTAATAAAGACTTCAGCTACACACACTATTATACCTTTTTAAGAGATCTGGAATAGTTTGAGATTAAAATGCATATTGCCGTCTCTGCATTATATAAGTGTGCAATCAATAAGGATGGGTGATGAAGACTATGTGCTCCTGAAAGACATTACTTATTTTACACTTTTTTGCTATACCCCCCATCAAAAAATGCGAAACGATTAATACATGAATTGAAATAATCTAGATTAGTTAATCACTAATGAAAACAATTGTTGCAGCTCTCCTTTTAACATTTCCAATTTTTTTTCTCTTTTTTCATAAATAAACAGCATAAATGATTTACTTTATTCGCTTTGTGTAACTTCTCAAACTGACTTGATAGTATTGATCCTCTGGTTCATTGTCATTTAACAAGTGTTAATTATTCATAAAGGTATATTCTTCTGTTTAGAGGCTGTGCTGCCCATTCAGACACCCACCTCAGCAATGTTGACATTAGGTCATCACTGTACAGTACAGTAACTTAACTGAACATATTCAATTTATTTAGAGCACATTTAAAGTAATAGTTAAATAGTATTCAGGCCCTAAGAAATGTCCTCCATGTGTCTGTGCTGAACATCTCTCTGCTTTCGTTTACCTACACATTTCTGCTTACTGGAGTAATGCTGTAGTTTAGTATTTCAATTTTATTATTTCAATTTTTGGTGACCCTGTTAAATCTGTCCAGTGACTACAGATGAAAAATAACCTCTTGGTTAACTCTGGCACATTTACAGAAATGCTTATCAATTTGTGCTTTCCCTGTTTAACTAACCATTAAATAAGTAAATGATGATATAGACAATGTACATTTTGTTGATAATGTTATGTAACTTTTAAAGTGTGTGACATAACTATACTCATTATTTCTGACTTGGATGTCTGCCTGGTAAGCTGAAGGGCCCCAGGGTTGTCGGTGTCTCAGAATTGCGTCAAGCGGACACTGACCCTCCTACCTGACCTGCATGTGCGTTAGCAGTGATCAGCTCGCGCTCGGTCCAGTTCCCTCCTGCCGCACAGCCTTCTTTAATGGCCTGCTTGGCTCTGGGCTGCTGCCAGTGATGTAATGACGCCATGTCTCCCAGTGGTCAGTCCTCATGCCTCATGCCTCCCTCCCCAAGGCAAGTGGTGGTAATGATGTAACAGCTCTTTTCTCCTTCAGTGTCTGGGGCTGAGATTTGCAACTAGGTAGTATCTAGTGTATCTGTTGTTCTCTACATGTTAAACATCAGTGCATTGCAGGAACACAGGGCATGACACAAGTTCACCCACCTGTCAAGGTTTGTAGGAATATTAAAACATATGTGGGTGTCTTATAGTGTCAGTGTGGACAAATCTACATTAATATTATCTGCACTGTTTAGTAACAATTTTTGGGTTTGCTTAGTGTCTTAGCAAAAATTGCTAAAGCTTTGGTACATGCAGATACACTAAATGCTCTGTAATCTGTGAATTTCTGGAAATAAATGGTAAATGGCCTGTATTTATATAGTGCTTTTCTAGTCTTGATGACCCCTCAAAGCTGCTTTACACTACAGTAAATGTGACTTTTTATGTTTTTGACTGGCAGAAAAGAATATGATTTCAATTTTAGCTCACCTACTGACATGGTTGGCCAGTGACTGCATGGGCTCCTTCAGCTCCTGAGGGTGATGTAAATGTTGTTTGTTGGCAGGTATGGCGAACTGTCGCAAGTGTGACTTTTCAGTCAGCTGATGTATCACTATTTGTGCCACAGTGCCCCAACTACTATGATGTTACAGGTTTTATAAAGAACATTACAGCATGGTAACAGAATGCAACCTCTCAAAGTCCATCCAAGTCACCCCCTCTGTCTGCAGCAGGCCCCGTCTTACTCAATCATTCCTTACACCCGTCCTCTTCGTCTCTCGCCTCCTGTCACCCCCTGCACTCGGTTCACTTCCTTCATTGCCCCTTCAATATCTCATCTCTCTCATTTTCCTCATAGACCATTGCCTCTCTTTGTACTACCTCAGCCCTCATCTCTGCCTTTGTGTCAGGGTTTAGTATCATATACTAGTAGCATATAGTTGCCGCAGAGGTGTTTAACAACCGTGCTGGGATCTGTGGGAGTCTATTTAATTATGTACAGTTTTAAAATTTGCATCCCATTAAAGATATGCACACTTCTATAGAAGCAATTGGTCACTGCTGCTGTTTGAAATGTGTTGTGCTGTGTATTGTAGTGCAAAAGCCAATAACAATATATGATATGGCCTATATTTCTTCATTGGTCTCATAACAGAGGTTTCGCGTATAGTGATCTAGTGATAGAACACATTTGGAGATATAATGCATGTCATCACTTTAACAAGTATTTGTTCTTCTCTGTCCAAAAATTTTTTTAACCTATCTGCAAGAGTAAAAATCAGTCTTTAATCAGACATTTATCATAAAAATTGACTGATTTTAAAAATGTTAACCTTCACTGAAATTAGATTTGTGCCACTTATATTAAACAAGATGTCCTGAATGTCAACCAAACATAACTGAAAATCTGATCAAACTAGTTAAAGACCAGTTGTTTACACAGTCATTTTAATTCATTTTTTCAGCTTTTGAGATGCCATTGTATTTGCTTTTAGTCAGTTTTATTCTCTCAAATTTTGTTTGATATTATTAGCACAATTACAATTCCACAATTTTTGCCACATTATCCATCTTTTAATTATAATGTATGTTATGTAATTGTGCATATGTAATCCCAACAGTCAATGTGCTGATTATTTAATACAATTTTTTTTTTTTTTTTTTTTTTTTTTACAATACACTAGCTGTGCAAATCTTTTCTACCACATGCCAGAAGATTTTGCTTCCAGGCTGTGTGATTATCTCAGCGGACATGTGTAAGATATATAATACTACGCAAAAGTCTTAGGCCACCATTAGATTTGTTGTTTCAGCAATGTTGTAATGACCAAACACTATAATCTTTTTTTATCCGAACATATTGAGCAAATACAGAAAAAATATATGCAGTTTTCATCAATATTTCAGAATAAAAAGCAGCTTCTACAGGTTAAAGTGTTAAGTATTTAGTGTGATCTACCCTGCACTTGAACAACAGCATGACCCTGGCTCTCTCAAAACTGGAGTGGAACATAATTATTGTTACTTGTAAAACCTGTGTTTGTCCTACGATTTCATGTTGAAAAATACAGGTACCTGCTGTGAAAAAGGTCTGTTCCACCAGGTTTATTCGAGACATGCTTGAGTATTACATATGCATGTTTGAATTCAACTCATTGACAGCTTGCTTATATATAAGACCAGCTTTCAGTCACATCATTTCAATCCAAATGTCAATGATCACAGAATTTGACAGACACAAAGCCGGTGATGCCCTCAGACTTTTGCACAGTACTATAGGTCAAGCAGTAGGATTTAATTCCCATTTGAACTGGGAAATTACAGGTGATAGTCTATACATTATGTCCTTTTCTTACACAGTGTCACACACACACAGACTAAATGGTGTTGGCATGGAAAGGAATTGGGAATTGTTGTAGCAGCAGTCAGTATATTTGTTGCATGCTGTTGTATTCTTCCCCTCTTGAATTTTCCTATCTCCTGCATCTGTTTCATCCTTTTCACTCGTCTTGTGTTTTCTCATGTCTCTCACTTACTACACTGACAAGCACTTTCATGCAAACCTCCACCACCTGTGCGAACATAAAGGAACATCATCATCAGGAATAACAGTGAAGAAGCAGGAACCTTCAAGAACCAAGAGAGGAGCCTCGGTCATTTCACACTGGTCCTTCCTTTTATTGATTGCAGCCATCCCTTCCTGTGGCAGATGGAGGTGGAACATATAGTTTTTTCTTGCAGTTGCCATCTACTGTAGTTCACTCACAGGAGCATTGGTTGTATATATATATTTGACAGCTGCTCAGTTCTTGATGCCTGGTTTGTGATCTGGCATTGAATGTGCTAAAGGATATACATGTATTGTGAGGTAACAATGAGCAACGGTGAGGGAGAAACATGTTTTTTTTTGTCAAGAGCAAGGTAATGAAGTGCTAAATTGATAAATGGAGCTGCTCAACAGGGACTGTTTGTCTGCATTCTCTCTGGCTTCAACAAAGCGATATTAGACCCAAACACACACAGACATGCTAGTCTGTGCAGCTATTCTTCCAAGGACACAACAGTGACTTTCATTCAGTTGAACAACCTAAAACAAAGCATTATCCCTAATGTCAACCATCACTGGTTAATGGCTAACCTGAACATTAACTGAGACACAATTCAAATCATAGCCCTAAACTTAACTAGTTTGTCAAAAATGAGGTTCTGCTTCATTTAGGATCAGGTTTTGGTCTTCATGAGGACTTCTGGCCCTGACATGGTCAGTGTTTATGCCAGAAAATATCACACACATATGGTATCATGTGCAGTACTACCAATACACACAACATTCTTTATGCACCACTGCATTGTGTGTCTTTATCTACACACAACGTACAAAAAAACGTCTGCAGCAGGTGAAGTGTCGTGTGGTTTGAATGAATGATAATATAAGATAATTAGTCCTTTTATTGTCCCAAAATGGGGAAATTTATGAATTAATTAATTAATGAAAGAGGGAGAGGAGCAGAGAGGGTAGAGGAGAGAGTTGCCTGAGGCATATGAAATCTTATTCCCAATTCTCTTCTCTCTCCGCCGCCTCACTCACCCTTTCCTTCCGTACCCTCCCCTTTTCTCATTATCTAGATTGGCTGTCTTTGGTTTTCCGGTGAGCCCTCAACATGCAGCAGTCACGAAGTCAGTGGGGGCAACCCTTCCTTCATCCCACTCTCTCTCCTCCCCTCCATTTCTCTCTAGTTTTTGCTGCTGTAAGGAGTGGTGCTGTTTATGAATGAATGAGCTTCACAGCCACAGAATGTGAATGGGGAAAAAAAGAAGGGGGGAGCGAGCAGATAGGGGGTGCAGTGGGCTGAATGAAATGCAGCAAAGCAAGGGAAAAAAATGGAAGAAGGATGCTGAATGAAAATCACAAGCATGGGAGGAAGCAAGGGAGGTGGTGTGTTGGCGGAGATGGGTGATAGAAATGAAAAAAAAAAAAGTGAAATAGCCAGGCTCCCATTACTGTGCCCCCACCATCCTCTTCATTTTGTGTGTCTGTGTGTGTAGAGTGTAAGATTATGTCCATAGGTATGCAGATCAGGTTGGATCCTGGACCAGTGGGTGTGTTGCCAGTGGGAATCTCCACTACCTCTAGAACATGCACATATGTACACATTTACAAAGCTTCTCTGCAAGCTGCTGCTGCTGCATGCTTTGAATAATAACGGGATTACCCGGGCAACCAGGCTAGGATGATCGATGTGCCTGGCCCTGATAAACAGAGCACAGCATGTGTGTCACAGTGTCTCTAATGTTACAGTGGGGTTTTCTTTGTTCTGGGACAATTAGAAGATATCTTGTTATTAAATCCATTCCTACCTGTCCTGTGTGTGCGCGTATTTGTTACCTGCTCATGACCTTTTCAGGACCAGAAAGCCTAACGAGGCCTAATTTCTGAAGAACTGCTTAAGATTAGGGCTAGGATGAGAATTATGGTTAGAGTAAGGGTTAGGTATTAACTAGATAGGGTTAGGATTTAGGAATAAGTCTTTCTTTAGGCTGTCTAAATGGTGGGTTAGGTGTGTGTGTGTGTGTGTGTGTTAGCACTGAGTGACCTTGGAGATGGGGCTTGTGCCGGCGGACTGTGAGGGTGACTCCTCGCCACATACACTCTCATCAGTCATTGACTTGTGATAATAAAACAGCCGATGGGAGTAAAAAGGTACATGGTTGTTACTCACAGTACAAATTATTCAGCTAGCTAATCAGCCTGACCACTTTATTTGATTAAACATGTGATGTATGCAACTATATTTATGAGGGTTGTTGTTTAGTGTGTAAGCCAGTATGTTGGAATACATTAATTGGGGTGGTATATGGATGACTTAAAAAAAATGATTTAAAGGTAAATAGAAAGGAAGGAAAATAGGGAGAAATATGTGAAGAGGTATAGCTTGAGTTCATTTTAATAATAAATATCAATCATAATGTCAGAAATTGTTATAATACTGGTTCTGGTTTTTTACAGTTTTGGTACTGGTCCCTTACTATGTGCATTGGTGTCTGCTGTTTTATTGGTCAACTTCCATTAAAGGTTCCAACCAACCTTATCATGAAAATCTCACACTAATTACTCCTTTTTTTAATCCAAACATGCTAAATATTGGTTTGAGCTACCCAGGATTTCTATTTTATAACAGTACAGTAGGCGTTAGTAGAAAATAATTTCAGATATCAACAATATAATTTCTTCCCAGAAACTATGTCTACACTAAGATGAATAATCAACCAAATACATTTACAGAAATCTTCACATTGACTTTTTAATTTGTGGAAAGTTGTTTTAGTATTTTGCCCAATGATTATTATAAGTTTTTTCATAAATGTGAATATTTTCTGGATTCTTTGCTCCATTTAATAAAAAGTTTAGTTTAGGGATGGAAGAAATCTATAAGTAAGTCAGACATTTTTATTTTGCTCACCATGTATATGTTCACATATACATGTGTGTGACTCATCCCTGCACACACCACTGCAGTTATTTATGTTATTTATTTCACCCTGATCTTGGCCACACGGATGGTGGAGTAGATGCCAGAAGACCCAGGTTCACGACCTGGTCAAACAATGGCTTTTCTGCATGGTTTGCATGTTCTCCCCTTGTGTGCATGGGTTTTCTTCAGGTTCTCCAGTTTCCTCCCACAGTCCAAAAACATGTAGATTTGGGGATTAGGCCAATTGGACACTCTAAATTGTCTGTAGGTGTGAAAGTGAGATTGGATGGTTGTTTGTCTCTATGGCCCTGCGATGGACTGGTGACCTGTCCACCTTTCGTCCTATGTCAGCTGGGTTTAGGTACCAGCGCCCCCCGCGCCCCTCATGTGGAGGATAAAGTGGTAGATTTCACCCTGACCCTTCAAATTTGTAGCAGGTGGTTAATGTTTTGATTATGTTTGTGGGTGTTAACCCAGAGAGAGGGATTTTTCTTGTCTTGTTTGCTGTGTAGTTTGTACAAAACCAGATCTGTAATAATATTCAGTGGGCTTGATGGCGGGTTGTGTTGTTGTGGGTGCTTTCTCTAGAATGTAATTTTATCTTTTAATTAGCATCTAGGGAAACTGTGAATTTTATTATATAATGTGTCACAAATAAAGTACAGTTATGATAATGATTTGTCATTAGCAGATGTTGTGTGAGTGTGTGTGTGAGGTTTAGGGAATGTATTGGTGATTAGCATTCAGACAGCCACCTCTGTCTGCATAGCACACTGCATCACATTACCCTTGCTCCATCCTTCTCTCACCTCTGCTCTTTACTTCCTCTGTGTCTTTTTCTGTTCCTCCATTCCCAACCCACAGCATGAAACAAGGAGGAAGAAGAGGTAGGAGGAAGTATGAGTAGGAGGAATAAGGATGGGGAGGAGAAGGATGAAGGAGGAAGAAGAAGTAGGAGGAATAAGGAGGGGGAAGAGGAGGAGGAGGAGGAGGAGGAGGAGGAGGAGGAAGAAGAAAGGAAAGAGTTTAGATAGAGCTGCATCTGCAGCCAGAGTTGCCTCTCAAGTGCTGAAGTACTATCCTGGAGCTTGCTGTACATTTCGTACATTTCGTACAACCTCAATGATGGGTCATCTTCTAAGTGCATCCAGAGCAGCAGTGCTCTTTTGATGTGGGTGCCAAGGAGCAAGTGTCTGTAGTTATGACAATCACTGTGTGTAGAAGCACAAAAAAAGAACTTGAATTTTATGTGAACTTAAACACAAGCCTTTTGATTCTATTAATTCACTTTCTCCGTCTGAGAAAATCTTCACGTAATGTTTATATAACGGCTAGCAACAACGATAAATCTTGTACAGAATTATGTACAGTGTGCAGATCTTTTATTGAAATTTCAGTTCATTTGGCAATTTAATGTACAAAATGCACATTAATTGCCTCATACCATCCACTCCTGCAGTGCCTTTTTTTCACCCTCGGTTTTACCTTTCTGTCTATATCTGCCAGTAAGCCTGGTCTTTTTTTGTAGTTGGTCAAGAGCTTTGAAAATGTTTGGACCTCTTTCTTTACATGCCTCCTGATCACCTGTAAACACCACCACTGTAACCATGGTAACGGTTCTGCCTCACCGAAACTGGCACATTAGTCGGGCATGTTATTTGGTGACATAAGTTACTTTTAGATAAAACAAAGAATTCCAAAAATTCTCTGGAGATTGTGTGAAGGGACTGTATAAGTCAATGCAGATGTCCACTGACGTTGTTCTGGACACACTGTGGAGACTCTCCTGACAGCTGCTCATGAGTGAGCTCATGTGAAAAACATAGCAGAAGAAGAAGAAACTCCTGCTATTTCTAAATGTGTCTCGCTCAGACAATTTTCCACAGTGAACACCAGACTCTTTAAATTGTCTGACTCTGAACCAAAATTTCCTGGCAATACTTGGGGAGTTAATGTCTAAAAAAACAGTTAAGCTCTGTGGAAAAAAAAAAAGCCAGGCATGCAAATGAGGCATGTGAGGTACTTCAGAAGCAATGTTTTCTGTAGGAGAGAAGAGTGATTGATATTGGATCGTGTAACATGGCAAATTTTGTGAAAAATAATTTTTGTTTCTTAACATTTCTAATTAAGACACAATTGATGAAACATTGGTGACTCACAGGAGATGAAAGGAGAAAATATGAGGATGCATTTGAATGTAAAGCCATTGGTGAATTTACATATAGCACCAAACATTTCCAGTTTACTGGTAGATTCTCTGTGTCTCACAGCTTGGACATGGCTTTAAAGCATGTACTCCACGCAGGGTACCGAGCAGCTACTGCAGTTTCAATATGACGTACTGTGTTGCTTGCATTAAATCATTCTGTCGAGTAAAAAGCTGTGAAAAGCGGCGACAGCCGCAGTACAATACTAGTATCTAAAGGTTTCTGTGACTGTTTGTAAGAGACATAAATTTTTCCTGTGGTCGATTGTGTTGCTTGTCAGTGAGAGCAAGGTAGACATTGTGTTCTAAGACCCATTGTCGTCACTAACCTGTCGTCACTTGGGTTTGAGCAGGGAAAGCCCCCTCAGCTAGGAAAAATTAGTGTGTGTGTGTCTGTGTGTTTATGTATGTGTATCTGCGTCATTGACGTCCCAGCAGCTCATGTAGATCTCTGCAGTGATGCAGCCTTGCTGTGAGCCTGCTGTGGTGCTATAGAGTAAAAAAAATTTTTTTTTACAGATATTTATATCTGTTGCATATATCAAAAACACAGCACAAGTAAAAGTCACTCAAGCATTTCAGTTCTATTAATCTTTTTTTTTCAACAAAAGTTTTATTGTAGAATATTTTTATGATTTTCAAACATCAAACACTGCAAATACTGTCAGAAAGCAAATACACACCAGACATTTTCCCTGAATGAAGAACAGAGCTCTTTCAATCTGTGTCACCGACTGGAAGAGGTTTCTGACGAGTAAAAAGTATTCCAGAGACAAATGGCATGTAACACATTTCAATAAGAAAGCCATAAAAACTGTACAGTTGCTTTTTTTGTTATATGATTGAATTCTAAATGGATGAATTTGTCATTTTGCCCATAAACCTAATTGAAAACCCTTTCAAACCTTGCCTACCCTAGTGGTACAGTGACTTGAAGAAAAACCAAAGACCTGTACATCCGTCAGATGCATCCAGCCCACATTGTGTATGTCCATGTAATTGCAATCAGCAAGTTCAGTATTTCTTAAGTGTGTCTAATGCAGGGGTGTCAATCTCATTTTAGTTCAGGGGCCACATACAGTGCAATTTGATCTCAAGTGGGCCAGACCAGTAAAATAACAAAAATAATAATAAATAAATTGCATTCAATGAAATATCTTTTTTTACAAAACATATTATGAACAACTTGAAATTTCACATGTGCCTTGAAACTTACAGATCTACAAAGGCACTGAACAATTATCACATGTATCTGGAACAGAAAAATATAGTTCACATACTGATTAGATTCTAATCAGTATGTGAAAATATGTGGGCTGGATTGGACCTTCTGACGGGCCGGTTCTGGCCCACGGGCCGCATGTTTGACACCCCTATTCTAATGAGTTGTCACATTCATGAGTTGAACAATTTTAGTTGAACAGATTAACATTTATGACAAAATTGGCTATCAGAATGAGCGTTAAGAGCAAATGATTGAACAGATTTAATTCAGAACAAGTTAAATTCATTCATAATGAGTCTGTTAAAATTTCCACATGACGCATTATGACGCAGTTGCTCTCTGTGTCTCTTCTCTTTATTGCCTGTGTATTACTGTGGGTATTGGTGCAGCAATAAGCTGGCCTCAGAGCTAATAAGAGTGAGACAAGTTAAAGAGTACTAGGCGGATAAAATGAGGTTTCTGTGTGTGTGAGAGGGAGATTGAATTGATTAATGGGGAAGGCACTCAGTGCAGACTCTGGCTTACTGAGAGCCACCTGTCCCCTCAGTTCCATCACTGCACATCACTGACTTAGAGCGACTTGACCGTCCTCACTCTGTCTCTGGGCTTGCAGAAAGATATCTTTGGCAAATCAAGTATTTCTTTTCTACTCTCCACATGATAATAAATTGAAATTTCCATGTCACTTGTTTTCTTAACTGTCTGTGATTATAAAAATCATTTACCCTTAGATTTTAGACGGTTAGTGAACACAGTAACATGCAGTATTTCAGTTGCCAGAAAGTGATTTGCGCTCCTACCTTGTGGCTGAGCAGGTATTTTCCTGTCAAAATCAATCAAGTTGCACTGGGCTACAACATATTTTAAACATGATAGAATTCTCATCCCCCTTTTTATGTTAAAATACCTATAAAGGGCTAGTGCGAAGTAGTTCAGTGTTTAGTTTTATTTATCAGGACAATCCCTCCCTTCTCTACTTTATGAAATCATGCTTGAGTCTGTGAGAGCACAAATCTACAATCGTTTGTTGCCATGACTACCTACTCCCCAAGATGTTTATTTAGAAAACACAGTGTTATGCATCTATTTTACCTATAGAATGTAACAAGGAGGTTGTGTTCTTGTTGCTGTGTGTGAGGAAGAGAGTCACTCTAGAAGGTGTCCTGTGCTGTGTAGCATTGCACTGATGCCACTTGAGGATTAAACTATAAAACACATCACTTTGTAAAAGCACATAATGTCGTTCATTTGATTACAATATGTGCAGGATGCATTTCGCACAAACTGGGACAAAACCAGGTTTCTAGCTGACAAATGCTGGGAGAAAGTTCAGCCTTCTCACAGTGATCTACTAAAAAATGGCACCATTATTGAAGTGTAATTTTTCATAAGACTAATATAAAAAGTGGGAAATAATAAAATAATCCTATAGGGCTGCATTTACTGTAGCTTTCATTTTACTGTGTATCTTTTTAAACTGTAACATTATCTTGACTAAAGGTCCAGTGCATAAGCCTAGTGATATTTAATGGTGAAACTACAACATGCAACAAGTGGAGGACTCCTCCATCCACCCTTCTTTGCCCAAGCATGTCAGGGAACTGCAGTTACCTACACATCCCAGAAAAGATATAAAGCCTTTTCACAACTTTCCACTCTGCTGTTACCCCTTAATTCTTTTTTTATTTTATGCATCAGCTGTGTTCTTGGTAGAGTTGCCCCTCTTTGTTTGCATAATAAGCTTGTGTTTTAAAACCTGAAACACGTACATTTGCGCTGCTGAAACATAGTGCAAGATGAGGGTAATGTTTAATGTATGCTATGGCAGAAAAATATATTCCATATATAAACATGTATTTGCACTTGTTTTTGTATTTTAATTTAGTTTAATTTAATTTTATTTATTTTATTTAAATACCTTTGTACTGTATATAAAAAATAGCAACACTTATACAGTGTTTCATGTAACATTACATACTATTTGAATAATGTGGAGAAAACTGAAGCTTGGGAGGACTGCAGTGCCAAGATGCAGTTGCTAAATTGTGATTGGATGAGCAGTCAGTTGTTGGAAGGAGCGGCTCATTGAATGTTGTGTTACTCAGTTTATAAAAATGTATTTTTAAAAAAAGACCAGAAGGGAGGACAAAATATTGAGAGAAATGAGGGATTTAAGCTACAGATTTTCACAAATCCCAATGTTGGGAGTTTATCCAGACCCAGTGTTCCCATGCAGATTAAATTCAATACACACACAGACATAGTTTTAATGCACAAAAAATATTTTTAAAACCCTGACACACAAACCACATCATCCCTGTGCCCTCCTTATGTTTCTCTTTGTTTCTTTGCCTCCGTTGAATTTCGTTCGGCATAGTCTCCTCTTCTATTGCTTTCTTTGGTTTGCATGTCTCTGCTCCTGTCTTCTCTAAATTTGTCTTGTCTTTCGTTGTCATCTCTTTTTTCTTAAACCTAAACTGCTTTTTCGCCCTTTCTGTCTTGTCTTCTGCTCTCTTTCTGTATCTGTCTTCACTTATCTTTCTGTCTCTGTGTGGCACACTGTGTTTTTTTTTGCTCTTCATTTCTCCTCTTCTCTGGTGTCTGTTGCTCAGGTTATGTAATATACATTAGAGAGAGGTGGAGGGAGGAATGGTAGAAGTTAGGAGTAGGAGGAGGGGAAGAAGAGGTACTCTCATAAGAAGCCTGATGTTCTCTTCTGTTTCACCAAATGATGCTTAACACACTTCATTCTGGTTCTTTGTGTTTTTGCCATATTGATCTGTTGTGTGTAGCTTCTTCTTTTATCGGTAAACAAAGTGCACTTACTTTTGTTCAATTTTCTTTTCCGAGCTATTACCTCCACCTCCTTCATATAGTGCATGTAGTTACCTTTTATTTGGGTCTAGTTTATTTTCATTTTCAGGAGCTGACATCTGTTATCCTCCCCTACCCTGCCCCCCCCCAATCCCCTCATCATCTCGATCGTGATTACACTTTGCCTTGCTGACCTGTGATGATGTAACTACTTTTTTGGCAGCAGTCTTTGCCTTCACCAAGCATTATATCCTGCCATCTTTCAGAGAACTGCCCCCTCTCTGTCTGTGCCTTGTGCCTCTCACTACTCCAACTATGGCCATTTTCAGGGTCTTAATCTTTTTCCTAATGCATTTCTCAGCAGCAGCTCAAAGGGAATGAAAGGGTGAGGACAATGAGATTGAAAGGGGGAGAGACACTGGGAATGCTCCCAGAAGACTCGGTGCCCCAGATGTAAGCACTTTAAAGGGGAAGCTTTGTATAAAGATGGATGTTGCTTCTGAGTAAAAGGATAATGGTTCTGTGATTGAACTGACTTCTGTGTTGGCCACTTTGGGTGTCAAATAATATTTTCTCCAGCCATCATCTTATATGTGATTGTAAAAAAAGGTCTACCTACTATATTCAGTCCTGTAAATTGCTACCAACTCAAAATGAAAGCTGTATCTTCCCTATTTCTTTGACATAATTTGCATTACGGCTCACACAGATTGACAGGTGCCAAACATAAAATTCAGCTCATAACAGTGGAGTTGGTGGACTTCACTCCATGTGTCACTCATTGCTACAGGAAAAGGTTTGCAGTGGGAGGAATAATAAATTAGGCTTTCTCACATTTGCTATATATACTTTACACATTTCATCCTCAAGGTGCACAATAGCTTAGATGTTTTTTTTCTGTTTGCAGCCTTACAGTAAAGTGATACATTGATGTGTTCTGGAGCTCAAAATACAATATACAGTAGAAACAGGGAAGTGAAGTTTTTTTTTTTTTGCATAAATTATCTACTAATTGTTATCTGATCTTCCTCTAACTTCTAAGTGTAGAGAATCACAAGGTGCTTTAGCAATAGCACAAACACAGTTAGGGTCTTTTTATTTTATATGATGAAATCCTTCACATTCCCAGTGATTGCTATTCAAGTAAATGTTCCCCTCTCTTTAAATAATCTGTAATAAATAATCCTCTGTAATAAATAACAAGCAGTTTAATCAGTGAAGATCAGATCATGTAAGAGTCTCTGTTTAAAGTAATTCAGTGGTAGGTTTATTGACATGTTTAAGGTAATTTTCTCACTGTGGTGTCCTTGTCATGCCTTACTGTCTCTCAAGTTTTGCCATTTGTTGTGATGGTTAAGGGTAGGGTGAGAGGCTAGGAATGAGGACACTTATATCTATATGTGTCCTCACTAAGCCAGCTGTGTCTCAATGCAAAGTTGTGTGTATGGTATACATATAGAGAGTGATAGAGTGAGACAGAATTGGTTCAGGACTGGTGCCAGATTTAGTGTGAACCCTGGCTCTGCTTTATCAAATTATGCAAGCCTGTGTGTGTTGACTTTGGACCTGTGCTGGCTCTCTCATCAAGTATGCAGTTGGAGTTGACGCTGCAGCAGAGATACCTAATGTAGAAGGCAAAGGAGAGTTAGAGAAAGACTGAATACGTCATGCCACCCACTCACTTCCACCCTCTACTCTCTTCCCCTTATCGTCGCACTTGCCAATTACTTCTTTTCACACTCTTCGATCTTAGCTTGCCCCTTTTCCACATCTCTTCGCTTTCATGCTGAAACCAGCCCACTAAAATCCTCCGCTCTTACCCTTATTTAGAGCCCCAGCCATTCACATCCCTCACTCTCCTGCTTCCAACAGATTGACTGTCGTTCATACTTCTCTGTCAGTCTCCTTCTGCCTTTGAAGAGCTGTTTAGTTGCAGCAGCAGCAGCCCCCTCACAATACAGGTCCTGTTCCCATGACACTGTCGGTACTTCCTCTTGGCTGAGAGAGTGACGTCACAGTGTTGTTCTGTTTTCAGTAGGTGCACCGATAGGTCACTGAGAAGCTGAAGATTTGATAATGTTTTAATGGCGTGTGTTAGGAGATATTGTCCTACTAACCATCTCTCTCTCTTTCTTCCTTCTCACCTCCTTCACTTTTTGTCTTGTTTTTGTCATGAAACAAAAAACATTCAGTTCCTGCCAACCGGGAAGAGGTTATGATTCAGTGAGAACAGACTGCCATGTGAGTTTCTGTGTGTATCTCAAGGTTTATACTCTTTGAATTGATGACTAATGACTGTTTCCTCGAAATTTCAGACAACTGGAATACTGGACATTATTGAAAGTGTGTGTGTGTGTCTTACACAGCGTGATGGAGAGTAGTGTAGAGATATTGCATGTAGTGGCAGTTTAGAAGAGGGGCTGAAGCACACACTGTTAGTCACCATCTTCATCCACCAGCTTGTATCATGGCTGACTCACTCTTTTTTAGCAACTTCACTGCTGTCAGCTGCAGGCTACACTGTTATGTCAGTACCAGCATCTGTTGGAAAGTCTATGTTAAAGGGACAATGCAACTCTGATGTAGATTATGGGGTAGAGCATGGTGTCTTCTAATGCCAGTTTGATCCTGGCTCCATTAGTCTGCATGTCAAAGTGTCCTTGGACCACACATTGCTCCTGAAGGTTTTGGAGGCACTGTTTGAATGGGGTGATGTGTGTTTTAAAAAAGTGATGTATGAATGTGCTTGTGAATGAGCGAATAGTTTTACAGACCATTTATGCTGCTTTTCCATTATACAGTTCAAGCACTACTCGACTTGATTCAGTTCTACTCGTTTTGGGTGTCAGGCATGTTGCTTTTCATTACTTCATAGAACCTCCTCTACATGGGTTGGGTTGTCATAGCACAGCTGTGTGAAACTGCCTTGACATTATTTTATACCTGACATCCAGCTCTGGATCCTCTCATCAGCCACCAAATGCAGTAATGCCTGCACCTCGTCAATGGACCATGGTGTATTTGTGTGGAGAGCAGCCATGTATTTAAAAATGGTGAGTTTGATTCTTGTGTCGGATGTTGCATGCATGACTCCTCCAGTGACGACACTCTGACCAATCAGTGGCCGACATTCTTTTGATGACAGATTTTAGTATCGACTTAGCATGCTTGGAACCACACCAGAGTAGTGCTAGAACTGTATAAAGGAGAGCCAGTAATTGCATATATTTTCTTTTTCTCTTATGGTTAAAATCTCTAATATTTCATACAGCCACGTAAATAAAGCTTTGATTCAAACAAACAGAAATTACATCAATGTGTATTTGAATAAAGGGAGGGGTAAGCCAGATCTGATTTTGTGGTGGATCAGGTGACTCATCCAGAACACATTTTGGATGTCCATACCAGGTTTGACTGGGGCTACAAATGACATATATGAGATATATGATGTTCCTCCTAAGTTAGTTGGTATGCTTTGTAAGTTCTAAGGCTCCAACACTTAATCCATAATCCACTTGATCCATAATGCATAATCACACCAAGATTGGGTAATTTACTTATAGAAAGTGGCACCTTGAACTAACAAACTTGCCTTCCAAAAGGCAGTATGTTAACCAGTCAAGTTTGATTGTTTATGTGTGTGTTTGTGTTAGTGAACACCTTCAGAATACCTGCACTTATTCAGCCATTTAATTTTGTTACAGACGTGGTCTTGGTAGGTGGCTAATTGAATATACCCACACTGCTGTTACTTCCTCTGCCTCCTTTACATAACAGTATGTGTGTCTGTATATGTGTGTGTGTATGTGCGTGTGCGCGCATTAATTCCCAATACTACAGTTTTCCAACAAGGTTGTTCTCCCTGTCGCCAATGTTGTTTGCCAGACAAAAACAACCCAACAATGGTGGACATCATATCACCATCACTTTAGCTCCATTTGCAACTCTTACTATGTATTCAGCCATGGCAGACACTGCACTGCTAGCCTTCGAGTCTGCAGCACCAAGTGTCAACAGGCCTGCCCACCGTCAATGTTAACGTGAAGCATGTGTCTTATTTCACATATGCTTTTTCATGCAACTACAAAGAAGTAGCTGACAGAGACAGAAGCAGTATCTGCTGCTTCGTTTACCTCAATAAAGTGGTTGGTGGGGGCTGGTGCTAGAATGCAACAAAATCAGACTTTTCAACAGACTGAATTTCTTTAACCATGCTGGGACTAGTTTTGCTAGACTAGACTAGCTTTGTCTCATGTGTATGTAGGTCACCTTGCAGATCACTTGTACAGTATGACTAGGTCAGACACTCAATGAAGAAGCTCAGCACTAGTTTCTGAAGCAGTGACATGGAGTATTTGTACTCCCCTTGGAAGGGATGCAACCCCATCGCATATTCCCTATGCTGAGTGGTAAGCCAAAAGGTGAGGCTGCAGGCACAGTTTTTCACATCTTTGGGTTTGAACTGCCAACCTCACATTGCAGACCATTCTAACCACTAGGCCATCTGGGCAGTTTCTAAGTGCAGGTGAGGAGGAATAGTCGCACATTAACTGGAGCAGAGAAATGATGCTTGTGTGTGAATAGGATTGCACACATGTACACTGTCTCGCTCAGTTTCTTGCTGAGTCATGACCTTCCTCTCCTCTGCTGCAACATCAGAGTCACCGACAGATTGAAAACACTGCCATCGAAAGAGAACACACAGTATGGGGGTGAGTGGTTACTCAAGGACTTGCATTCATGCTGAGAGAGCCTTGTGGGAAAAATAAATATTGGTACCTCTGCAACTGACTCAGTGTGGCTATGATAAATATCAAGAGGAGTGAGAAGAGAAAGCTGTTGACAGACACAGCTGTTAACACAAATGTGCAAGCAAACAGGCATGGACAAGCTGCTCCAGTACAGTGTAACTGTAGTGTAGGTTGTAGGACATGCCAAACACTACAACAATATACTTCTTGCAACTGCAGTGCATTAGACACCACTTAAATTAGTTATTTAAATTAACTGAGAGAGCTGGTACTTCATGGTGGTTTTATACCTAATATAGAAGCTATTTTGTGTTAGATTAATTGCACTGTTGCTTATTGTGAGATCACCACCTATTACATTCATTTTTTTTTTCATTTTTAAGCAGGTGAGGAACAGTAGCACGTTTCTCTTCTGCAGCCTCAGTGAAAATACTAACTCTGTTTTGGATTAATGTGTGATAGGAGATGCCACAATGTGCTACAATAGTGATGAGTATACATTGTTGTAGTGTGAGATGTTGATTGATCTAATGAGAATTTTGAGCTGCAATTTGATGAAAACAAAGGCCATATAGATGTGCTGTGGAAGTATTTAATTATTATCATAGTCACAATCTGCTTGTTCCATTATCTCGTTATTATTCTGAGGGAGGATAGTTGTCACTGGAAGCTTAACAGACCACAAAATCATTTCTTTTTCTAAGAATGTGCTGTCACACTACTGACATTTTCTCTCTGTCTCTTTTGCTGTGTTTGTGTGTGCATGCATGTGTCCTTTCGTTCTTTGGTTACACACTGAGGACATATCAAATAGCTTCATTTGGACACTCTACCACAAACTCTTTCTGTCTGTTTACCTCACTGTCTCTCTCTCTCTCTCTCTCTCTCTCTCTCTCTCTCTCTCTCTCTCTCTCTCTCTCTCCCCCTCTCTTATACCCACTCTAAATCACCCAGTTGCTCTTGACTCGCCCACTTTGTCTGACAGCTGCTCACCCTTCATGGTAGAGCTCTCTCCATCGTTTTTCATTTCCAAACTTTGACCACTGCAAAGCGGGTTTATTTCAGGACATAGAGGTCTTTCAATATAAACCAGAGTGCTCCAGTTTTGTTTTTGTTTGAGCAAAGGGTGATGTGTAAAAATAAATGTGCAACAAATGTTCAAATCAAAATTACAATTAAGAAATAATAGTAGTTATTAGTAATTTGCAAAGGCTGCATTGGATGTATTATTGAATGCTGGCAAGGACAGTAACTTATTTATTGTAAAGACAGCTGCACTTCCAGTAACTTATTTTCGATTTTACCATTTACTAGAGTTTGGTAGTCACGTAGTCTGAAAATAGTAAATTTATTCTCTAAACCCACTCAAAGAAAAAAAAATGCATAAATGCACGTGCTTTGAGTGCACACACTAAACAGAAAAAAATCCTCATGATAGAGCATTTCTATTACATGTGCACAAATGTGATCTGACAATAATTCCCAGTGAATATTCTGGATACCTGCATTACTATTAATTACTTTCATTTTTAAAAATACAATCTTGTTGTTACATATGATTCCAAATATTCCTAAAGTCATTTTTAATTGTCCAAAATCCAATCTGTGTACAGTCTCATTAAGAATGTCTGCATCTGTCATCAACTTTCACAACAGGGGCCATGGTCTCTCTCCAGGTTGGAGACTTACTGTGGATGCAGATGTCAGCCACTACTATCACCTGCATTGTCTCCAAAGTTTACTTGTGTACTTAAGTTTAAGTACGTACGTTTAAGTAAGTTTAAGTGTGTACTTATCAGAGCATGCTGCTCGATAGAGTATATTCCTGGAGCAGAAATGGTTTCTCATGCGGATGGTTTACTGATCTGTGCACTTTTGCTGGCTTTTATGTGCATAAGTATAGACAGTAATTAAATGCCATACAAAAGCTCCTATTCCTGATGGCTTTCGGTGTTTTGGAATTCGACAGAAGCTTTAGGCTAGGCGCCACTACAAAGAGATGGATTTATACAATGGAGTCCTTCTAAAAGTCCTTCATCACACACACGCACACACATACCGATCACACTCTCACTCCATCAAACAGTCACACGTTTGTGGGCACATGCTTGATTATTCAGTCACTAATTATGTTGTACACCCAGTTATGTAACTGAGGTTGCTTTTGTGGGTGGAGAGAAAATAAGAGTTCTAAGGAGAAAGCGAGGGGAAAATGACTTTCATCTCTGGTGTTGCTGCTGATGCAACTTCTCAAGAGCATCTGAAATTGCTTGAAGGACATGGGGAAAAATGTTAATCTGGTGATGATGCAGAGATGGTTGAGAGAAATACAAAATGTACACACATTCAATCATTTAACCCCACAGGTTTTTTTTAATATAATCACATGTATTTTACTACATGCACAGTTGCACAATAAGACATAAAGACAGTTGCAAAAGGAGAAAGAATTTCAACAGATTACATTTGTTTTGAACTTCAATTTAAGCAGGGAAGTCCCATTGAAATAAAGAAAACTGTTGTCCAAAGATAGCAAAGGTGTCGCAGATAACGTGTGTAAAAACTTTGACAGGGTGTGAACAACCAGATGACAGTGGATTATAACTTAAAGGGAAAAACAGATAATTGGCCAAAACAAGTCCAAGTGTGACACTGTCAACTTTCACCACCATCTTATTGTACCCACACAGACACAGGTACTCATGAAGACTCCCTGCGATCTGAAATGAAAACTCCCTGTTGAAGTTAGATGCAGCCACGTGATCCAAACTGAGAAAATAACATATTCTGGATCCACAAGGGCACTTTGTTGACATAAATATCAGCAGAATTTTCTAAAGCCTCACGGTTGTGTCAGTTTACCTTGGGCTAGCCCACAGCCTATTGCATGTGTAAGGGAAGATGGACTCAGGGTTGTTGCTCAAACACATGTGGTCATCGTCAGTCATCAGCAGTGGCCATGCTTCCCCATCCTTAATGTGTCAAAACCAATCAGAGATGTGAAAGAATATCCTGCATGTCTCTGACATCATGGAGTTTCCACTGCTGGGCTCAGCTCACCTCAGAGATAGCAGCATTATATTTTACACTGCTGCCTCACTGGCAGGGATTCCCCCTCCCACCACCGCTCTTGACCATAGATGGACACTGGAGAGTCACTGTTACTGTGGTGAAAGGCCATCTGGTAGCTCAAAGTTCAAATCTCAAATGGTTAGAATTGTCTTAAATTAGACAAGGAGCTATGAAATCACTGTTAAAAACCATAAATCTGAGTTGAACTTTTTACTGCAGGATGAACTGAAGCATTATTTCACATTAGGATGTGACTGCTTCATTTTGAACTGTATATTAAAATGGGCCAGTATGCAACCAGGCTCCTATTAGACAATACCAGCTGCCATGCTTCATTGTGTACTTCCTGCTAAATAGGAAAGTAATTTACAAAATTGACATCATCTGCTACTGAAGAAGACATGAAACTAGCTATTGAGGCCATTCACTTCTATAAATGTGTTTTGGACATACTTTAAAGAACAAATGCTGATATTTTGATAGAGCCAGACTTTGTAATTTGGAAAACAAGCTTTTGCGAACAATAAAGACACTGAAGTTTCTGAAATTGATGTCACTTAATGTCAGACAGTGCAAACTTGACTGTCGCCACATCTTAAACACTGGCATTCTATATTTCATGAAACAAATCAAACCTTCATTGTTATCAAAGGAAATTTGTCACTGGAGATGAAATTTTATGAATATTTTAATATATTAATGTAATGTACTTTATTTATACAGTGCTGCCCTCTTTCCAGGGATGTTTCTTTATCATCTTCTGCAGACAAGGTAAACCTTTAACAAACAGCTGACAAAATATGATTCACTCTTTCTCAAAATTCTTTCACTGCCCTTCATTGTCTTTTTCATTGTTCCAAAACAAACCCATCTTGCAAGCTGATTCCTTATGTCTGAGACTGTTGCTGACTGGACAGTGTTTATATGAAGTCTTTTTAAAAGCTGTGATCAAACATGTTTTTTTTTTTTTAAAAGATGATTGAAATTTCAATCTGGAACCAAGCACTGGAGAGTTTTATTTTTCATAGTTATTTATCATCTGGTAAAATGTTGCTGTGCAACTTTGTTTCTTCATTTGGTCAAGCAGTCATTTACGAATAACTGGAATAATTTACTGGAATAACAGAGTGCTCCGTGTTATTCCAGTAGATTATCTCTGAGGTTTCTCTCTCCCTGTGGTACAGTACCACCAGAGCTGTGACTGTCACATGTGAAGCTTTTTCCTGAAAATGGAATTCTTTTTTCAGATCAGATGTAATCTGATGCAATTGTTAGATCAAATATTTCTGCGTATGCCACTGCGAGATCACTGCAGTTTGTTTTTTTGCAGAGTTATGAGAGATATGATATGGTTTAAGAACAGGACTCAAATTTTCCACACACACACACACGCCTACACTCAAACAGCCAGTAGAACGAGGTGATAGCTTTAGTCTTTCTCTCTATCTCTCTCTATACCACTCTTGATAATCCAGTTAGGATGCACTCCCTGGCTGTCGGGTGGTTTTAGCTTCCAGCCGGAGGAAAAATCTGACTCCAGTCTCCAGGCTGATGCCGTATCCTGAATAAACAACACGGTATTTTCACTCTCTGATCTGCCACGCGCACATGCACACAGAGATAAAAGTGCAGTTTAGTGTCTTCATGCATGTTTGTGTGATTGTGCACGTGCACCTGCAGGTTGGTACACATATGTGTGCAATGTATAAAGGTCAGAGGTTGCAGGGGGCACCTGCTGATGTCACAGACCAAACAAACTATGAGTAGTGTCCTTGATGACAGCCTGGCAACTATAACTGTCGCCGCAACCCCCAGGAATAAGTTGTCATATGACACCCCTCCCTTGGAGTCGAGTGCATGGAAAAAGGAAACACACACTTGCACACATAGCTTGGTCAGTGGGGAGAACCATTTGGAAACAATGTCTGGTTTGCTTGAGGATCGGAGAGGGGAAAGCAGGAATGATTCAACTGCCTCTGGAGCACCAAATGTAGGCATGAATCAAGGCCACAGCTCCTAAAGATGACTATTACCTGAATGACTGAGAACCTTCACAGATGAGCAGACAAAGAAAAAATTGACATGTTCACCTGGGTTTTGAGTTCCCATCAGTGCCAGTAGGAGCTGAAGCAGATATAAACCCTCATGCATTTCAGAGTCATTTGACCCGATAGAAAGTGCAAATTAAACACATCCCACTGATTGTGTATAAGATTACAGTAAAACAGGGGTTCCCAGCATTTTGACTACAAGGACCCAATAGCAGATGTCATATTTTTGACAGACCAGTTGGGGAGAGTAGTAGAATATAATGTTAAGATACATCAATTATAGTAAAAAAATAAAAACTTAATCACTGTACAAAACATGTTAACAAACATATTTATCTCACCAATGATACGAGCACTGGGCCTGTTTTTCATGACAATGTGGTCATAGTGTGATTGGGAGAGTTGGTCTATATTCATGTGTTTTGCTTGTAGAAATTGGACCAGACCACAAATAATTCAGACACAGTCTCTGTTTAACCTGAAAAAACTTCATGTGGCGCCGCCTCTTTTTTGGTGTCTAACTGTAGACTGTAGACAGGACTGTGAATACAGTTTGTAAAAAAAACAATGAACATTTTCCAGTAAAAACAAAAAAAAAATCATGTAGGGCCCCACAACAAATGAAATAATAGGAATGCATTCTCATATAATGAGAAAGTCAAATTTTATAAGAAAAAGAAGCTACAGACACACAATACAAAGGATGAAGAAGACATATAACTATAGAACGGAGAGCAGTAACAGAGGCACAGAAAAAGAATTTTTTTTATTCTCTTTCTCACTTTGATTCTGTATTTAATCAGCTTTTTTTCACACATTTGCTGTCTTTCGTTGGCGTGATGTATATCTATATGTATAAAGTAATGCCTGCTGTTACTGTACAATATGGGGTTCCTGAGGAACACATCTTGAAAAGATATAAATGTGTGATAGTGTGTGTGAGGCTGCTAACTGTGTCACACACACATCCACAGAGCATTTGGAAACTGGTAATTAGGAGAAACAGCAAGGTGATAACAAGCGCTAGCCACACGTTTGCAACTGAGGTGTTGATGCCAACATGCTGCCAGAAATCGCAGCTCCACCTCTCATCACACACATGCTCAGGTTGGTCCAGCTATTCTACTTAGGACACTGCATCGGCAAACTTAACCTAACCACAGTTTAACTGTTAGCCCTAAACTGAACAAGTTCCTCAAAACTGAGGTTTTGCCTCATTAGGACCAGGTTTTGGTCTCCATGAGAACTACTGGACCTGTGAAAGTATGTTTTTTTCCCAGAAAGGCTGCTAAAGAGGTAATACACGCAAGTATGCACACATGTTTTTACTTGTCACTAGATGAAAGCCAAAGAGATACAAAATGAGGACTAAAGAAAAGTGAACATTGCCTCTCATGTAGAAGAGGATGAAAATAGTCTACTGAATGCAGCTTCTCACCTTTTGGATCAGATGACTCATAGATTGAGGAGATGGAGGAGGAGTGGGTGGAGAAGACATGGAAAGAAAAGGAAAAGATAAATATGAGAGAGAGACAATTGAGGAGGCACATTAATTAGGTCAATGTGTGTGTTTTGCTTTGGTTTTGAAGATAAGGTTCAGTCTTGTGTCTGTGTAAAGTGTATGCATGTATGTATATTGGGTGTGTGTGTGCTGTACATGTGTGTATATCAGTGTGCCTCTCTGTCTCATCACTCACATAGCAGTATTTGTTGCCATGATGGCTGCTGGCAGCTTATTTGTATGTTGTTGCATGATTTGCTCATTTCTGAAAAACATACTGGGCATTTGAGGTAATCTCAGACTACATTCTACATTCGTTTGTTTTATTTTCTTTTTTTTGTTTTATTTTTAACATTTCTCAACTTTCTCCTCCTTTTGGGCGTTTTTTCCTTCAGGTTGTGGAAACAGCAGTATGAGTGGTGACATGTACATGGCTGGTTACCAATCTATCACCAACATAGACTACTCTTCAGTGTGCATAAGTACGATGGCTGCCAGGTACAGCGACTGCCCGGGTATGACCTGGCATCAGATGGATGTGCATCAACTCTGCTTCGCCAGTGCATCCTTTGATGTCGTTCTTGAGAAGGCCACACTGGATGCCATCATGGTGGAAGAGAAGTCACCGTGGGAGGTGTCCCCTCAGACTGCCTCCTTCATTCACCAAGCACTCACTGAGGTAAATATGTGAATCCTCCGTAGGGTTGAATATTTGCATTGTTCTAACCAAAGTCACCTGTTCAACTACTCAAATATTTAACCAACTAATCCAGTGGCCAATGTAGACATGATCAAGATGATCTACCTGAAGTTCAAACTGAGCTTTAGAATGGGAAGGACAGGTGATTTAATTGACTTTGAATATGGTGTGGTTGTTGGTGCCAGACACGCTGGTTAGATCAGATTCCTTTCACACGCAACCATTTACTGAGTTTACACAGAATGGACAGAAAAAGAGAAAATATCCAGAGCGGCACTTCTTTGATATCAGCAAGGCATTTTCACCCAGTGGTCAAAAGAGAGTGGCCGGACTGGTTCAAGATGATAGAAAGGCAACTATATCATAACCACTTGTTTCAAGTAACCATTGTTTGCAGAAGACAATCTGTGAGCACACAACATGTCAAACTTTGACACAGATTGGCTACACAAGCAGAAGACTGACTTCATTTGATGTGCATAATACATAAAGAAGTAACTGGGGAGTGTATGTAGTACATACATACTATGTACATGCACTGAAAACTCTCAAAACATTTCTCCAAACTTGTCAGAACTAAATAAATACACTTATCCAGATTAAGTTACATTCAGTGTTGAAATGTTTAACTGTTAACAATTCAAGTAAATTGTTCGACAAGTTGCTCAATCAGTCTTACAATCTTTAAAACAGTTCACACCGGAATATTCATATGGACTCAGTGTTATAACTACACATCTATTGGTAATGATCTTTGGCCATAAACCACCAACAGAAAAGAACATACTAACAAAAATAGACTTGGCATTTGGTGTTTGACAATGATTGTATTTTTCTACTACAGAATAAGACTTTCTCAATGTGAAAGAATACTAACATACAAAAGTAGGAAATACATATTTGGAAATAATGTACAGTTCTTTCATTTTCAGAAATCCTTTGTCATAGGCAAAAGGTGGCTCTGATTTGTTCCAAAACAAATCAGAGACTGTTGCAGCCAATATGGGCATCCAAAAAAAGCCCAGACAATTAGATTGGTTCACTTTTTTGTATTCATTTGTCTTCTCCCTGTTAGTATAATGCAAACAACAAGAGCCTATTCACAATTACAATAGGATTTAATTTAAGTGATGACTTCATGACTGTGAAATCGCCAATAGTGCCACTTTACATTTCTATTTCATCTCTACAGCCCATCAATTGGTTCACATGATGGTAAGTGTCCTTCAGCTGCTGGCTGCAGCTTGAAGCACCACTGTTATCGGTGTGACAATGATGATGTTTTAGTTATTAGTCATCCTTGACCTTGACACAATAAGACAAGAGGACACCAGAATCAAGTCAACTAGGTGACTCCCGAGCTCTGAATGGAGAATAATTACTCATGATATACTGACAGCAGTGTTTGGAGCCCTGCTATATAACATAAAGTTTGGTTTATAATTATGGTTATTGCTTGGGCTCAGTACACACACTGAATTCATAATCAAGGTAAATGCAATAGAGGAAAAGGTCGTATTGAATGAATCATTTTAATGGAACTAGCAAGAGAGGCCAAAGTAAAACTAAAACTAATTCAAATACGTACTAAAAAAATGTCATTATATTCAGCCTTTTACTTTATTTGAACAGAAACTGAAAAATACCACAGAAATGAAAGTATTGTGGTATTTTTCAGGTGATTTATTCATCTGATGAAGTTGCCATGGCTCTACTATCAGCAAAAGTGTTATGCTCATGATTTGACATTATAAGTTATGTGAGCAGAGGCTTGATGGCTTTCAGCAAGTGGAAAATGAAGCAATGTTTTATCAAACACTTAAAAAATCCCATTCTATTATGTGCTATTTTACAGTATCTTGCAGTATTTCCTGACCCCCCCCAAATTGCCGGACTTTAAAGAGATTCAATTTTCTTGTTGTTACTGTTTTTGAAATGCCATATTCAGCTAGGGCTGTACAGTTTTGTAGTGGTTTATAGGGTCCAGTTCAAATCCTGGTTCCACTGAGACCTTTCAGTTGTTTTCTGTATGTTTGTGTGTGTGGCAGTGGGTAGGTGAGGGTGTTCTTTAATATTGAGGAGAGGAAGATGATTAAAACAAAAATGATGCAGGAATTTGTATCAAAAATTAAAAAGATAAAGAATTAATTAGCATGTTCACCCTGGTCTTGCATTCCCACTAATGCCTGTTGGAGCTAAAGTAAAAAAAAAAAAAAAAAAGCCCTCTTTTGAAAAAGCCATGTTAAACCTGGGCTTATTTTTACTGGGTTATTTTTGGTCAGTGGGAATGTGCAGTAAATCAGCACAGGGTTTAATACTTGACTCAAGAAATAAACAAAGGGACATGCTGCTGTTTATGCCTATGATAATACACACACAGTGTCCCGGGTGTTTTCCTCTGACAGAAGAAAGCATTACAGAAGGATCAGTGAGCGTGTTTTAAGGACAGATGGGAGGATTTGACTTCCCTCAGGAAGAGCAGCATGAACTTACAAAGCAAAATTGTTTGAAAGCCACCGTTAAAGACTTGAATTTCCTTCTCACTCTGCATCATTTCACTACCTTCACTACCGCTAATGAATGAGACACTAAAGAATGATTGTGCTCTTATTGTCTTCTTCCTGCATTCCAAGTGTTATGCATCTTTTGTGTACAAGAAAGATGTATATGTGTGTGTGTGTGTGTGTGTGTGTATGCTGTGTTTGTGTGTAAGGTCGATAGTCCTCTGCGCTGGTGTATTTTTGCCCTCTTGTTGCAGCCAATATGGGCAGAGCAGTCACGATTCCTGTTTATGTGTGTTTTTCAGGAATGTGCGAGTTGGGTTCAGAGAAAATAAAGTGATGAGGAAGAATAGTGATAACAGCTCTGAAGAAGCAGAGTGGTGAAGGTGAGGGGTGGGGATCCCTGCACAATTTTGTTAAATACAAAGGGTAGGAGAAACTGAGGGGAGGACAAAGAAAAAGAGGAGAGCCCTAAAGAAAGAGAGGGAGATAATATGAGTGGTAGACAGACATCAAGACTGACAGAAAGCTAATGAGCAGTGCACCAGTGAAAGATCGATAGAAAGAAGGTACCAGAGGAGAGGAACAAGGGAAGAGGAAGGAGTGAGGGAAAGATTAAAAAAAAATAAAGTGCACTTTAATCTAAAATCTGCATCAACAAAAACTAATGATCATCTTTGACAAACTTCACTCGGGTAGATTTTTCCTTTATCTTGACATGGCAACACCTTACAAATACATGTGCCAAAATCGAAACCTATACAAAGGCAGAGACTAGCACTGGGCAGATTGATGGAAATGCATCAGAAAATGCAGTTAAAATGATAGATTAAAGAGAAATCTTCACACAGTCACTGCTGCTTTATGTCAGACACACATACGGTTTATAAGGGGTAACAACATATCTGTGTTGCTAACGTGCAAACAAAATCTCAGTCAGGGAGGGTGCACTGAGGTGTGAAATGTGTTTTACAGTCTGACACGCTATGTGAATCACTCTTACTGTTGCTATGGCGACTCATTTGATATCATTTCACACTAAAATTTTTAATTGTCAGACTTTAGTTCTGTTTGAAGAATTGTCAGACTTTAGTTCTGTTTGAACGTTGGGCAAGTTAAAAGAGTTTGTCTTCAGTGTCCCTAAATTATTGTAAATAAATATTGATCTGTAATGAAATGTGATTAGTTGAGATTTTATCTTTTTCAGTAAGGGAAATAAGCACAGTGTTGTTCATGCAATGTCTTTAACATTGTCCAACTTTAACAAGTTTTTCTCTCTGGTGTCAGTGAATTAGTTAGAGCATTTAAACTGAATCCAACTTATTCACACGCACAGCAAAACCATTGCTACTCTTTAAAACATGTTTTTTAAGTGAATTGCAGGTGTTAGCTGGTGTTTATTACCTAAATTTAAATTTTGTGATTTGTGGTACCAGCTTATTTGTGGTAAGCTGGTAGAGCTTAAAAAAAAAACCATGAACATGCACAGGAAACATTTTGATTAAGAGAACCATACATTATACAAAGACTTGTATAAGGTTAGGGTACATGTATGGATTTTGTTTTAATTTGTTTTTCTGGACCATATTTTGTAAGAATCCTGCAAGCACATTTCTAAGGAATCCACATGTCCACTGACCTAACATTTTGGAAAACATATGACCCCACCCACCCGTTGTGGTAATGAGGCTTTGACATAATTCCAAGCGGGTTTAATGCAGACGGAGAGGGGAACTAGACATTAACTCACGTTGATTTGTTGTTCTTGTGTCCTGCTGTGGAGTGTTCTCCCTGTGCTACCTTACCAAGAAGCTTAGACACCTGCCTGGAAGATGTCAACTTCCCTGCAGGGAAACATTCATATTATCACACATGCACATACTGATAGTGTTCACTGACACTGACTGTGCAAGACATTTAAAAACACAAAAATGAAGTGTGTGTGGCTGTGTGTATACATGTGTGTGTGTTGTCTGCATATTTTCATCACTGTAGGAACCTTTTGTACCAGAAAAAAGTGGATTAAACCAATCCACTCTATTCTCCCTCTCTTCTCACATTCTCCTCTTTACATCTCAGTGCCTTCCATGTTTGCGCAAAGAGACTAAAATTTGATTTGTGTCATTATTTATTTTGCAACATGAAAGATGGACATATTTGTTAAAAAAATCAATCATTTGATTTAGTTGCCCCTGAGATTGTACAGAAAGGTTTAATTCCCTGCATTTTTTAATGTTATCATGTAGTTAGTTCGTACATATTTTTGTACATCACAAACTGCTTATAAGCTCACTGTGCACTTTATATAGTTTGTAACTTAAAATTTGACACCTGCAGGCATTTAGGTATCTGTGTGTGTATTTTACCATGTGTGATGTTTTTGTGTGCATTTTTACATCGGTCTTTATGCATATACTTCTATGTGTATGTGTGAGTGAGTGAGAGAGAGATTGCTGAACCAATGTGCCCTCTCCTCTCCAGTTCCAATAGAGGAAAAGTAGAGTAGTGGAACACACATGAGGAAGTGGGAGTGTGTGAGATTACAATTCTGGTTGCGCATGTGTAGCGATGTGGGGACAGGATTAGAGACATGTAATGTTTGTGTTCTTATTTCTTTATATGTAGGTTTGTCTTATTTTGGTGCTTATGTGTGCATTCATATATGTGTTTACAAAATGCCCTGTATGCAAAATCTATGTATGTATGCGTGTGTTTGCTTGCTGAGGCGTCCTAGCTCTCTAGAGATTTTCACAGGCTTGATTCTCTGCACGTGCTCAGTCATATACTGTATGCACCCAATGCTCACACTGGCACATGGCCTGACACACTCACTCACACACACACACTGCCACCACCAAATTATGAAATATATACTTTGCATTTAATATCGCACTTTATTAAAATTTAAATTATGAACTCTGTC
Source organism: Brachirus orientalis (assembly GCA_016785285.1). NCBI lineage: Eukaryota > Metazoa > Chordata > Actinopteri > Pleuronectiformes > Soleidae > Brachirus > Brachirus orientalis. The sequence continues at coordinate 322,520 of JAFBJR010000101.1, forward strand.
CCGTTACATTTTTTGTGTGTGTTTGGCATAAAATAACATGTCTCTTTGTGAGATTTTTTTTCTGTCTTCGTAGTAATGAAGAATTGTGGTCTGAGGATATTATTAGATTTATTATTCCTACTTGTCTTCTGTCCTGGCTTCATCCCCTGTCCTCCACCACACTCTTCAACCTGTGCTCACTCTTTGTCTGTGGATACTGTCGTTAATCCAGCATTAAGCTTTATCCCAACTGCGACTAGGGAAGCCCCTGGAGCCAGATGTAGGTCCACTGTTGCTCTCACATACCAACCTCATCTACAGTATATAATGTGTCCAGTAATGTGCTGACATGATTTGACAGTGTTAAATATGAGTCATTCTAAATCTCATAAATATGACTGCATCATTTAATGCTCACTTAAGTCACTGTCTCCTTCTCTCACACTCTCACACACACACACTGTTTTGAATCCTGTGGTTTGTCATGTCATCTGTACACCTGATTGCACTGGCTTTATCCCTAGTACAGTAAAATCTGTACCCGTCAGATGTTTGTGCTTGTGTTATAACAGTGCTATAGCAAGGTGCCAACCCAAAATTGAGTAAAGATGTGACATGTGCATGTACTCATTCACACACACATACACAGTATGTCCTGCCCAGCTCACTGTTGCCTAGACTACCAATATGGACTACAGAGCACTGTTCCTATGGCAACAATGGATGCCTGCAGGAGGAAGATCATTAATTCGAATAAGTGAATATAGGCGAGAGGGATGAGCAACATTGTAGACAACGGGCCAGTACTGAGAAAAAGGTGTGGTCAGAAGAAATAATGTTATACTGATAAGTAAATTAGTAACTTTTCTGTATCATTTTATGGTCTGGCTCGTCTCTTTGTTAACTGCTTTTGTTAACCAGACTGTACTTGTACTTGTGATTGTTTATCCAGGCAGCACAAGATAAGTGCAACCTGGTATTGGAGAAATGCATATTTACAGCAGATGTGTGTAAAGTCAATGTAGGCCACAGCAAAGTAGAGTATAGACTACACAGATTGTTTTTATAGTCTTTCACCCCATCACTCATAATACTGTCATGGCTACATACCTTTTTTATGGATTGTGAACTCACATCCTTGTTGTGTTGAAGTACCTGTTAAATATTTCTTGTTCTACAAGTGATAAAAAAATAAAAACTTAAGTTTCCTTCTCAGTCAGCGGGCCAATGTCACAGAATGGTGTGATTAATTAAGCATTGGTTTTGACTTTTTTTTTCCTTTTGCTTTATTTAATTCCCTTTTTTTGCTTGCTCTCAGTTGACCTCCTTTCTTTATTGGGCCCAGACATTATAGGGTCTAAACAGAAGATTAAGCATAGTTTTTGCCATGTTGTACACTGAGGTTCAGCTCATGACACATAATCTTGGAATTATAAATACTGATATAAGTGGCAGCACTCTTGCCTTTGCAGCAAGAGGTCCTGGGTTTGCGACCCAGTCGGAACAAGGGCCCTTCTGCATGGAGTTTGCATGTTCTCCCCGTGTGTGTGTGGGTTCTCACCGGGTACTCTGGCTTCCTCCCACAGTTCAAAAACATGCAGATTTGGGGATTAGTCTATTTGGACACTCTAAATTGCCCATAGGTGTGAATGTGAGACTGAATGATTGTCTGTCTCTATGTGGCCCTGTGATGGACTGGCAACCTGTCCAGGCTGTACCCTGCCTCTCGCCCTATGTCAGCTGGAGTTAGGCACCAGCGCCTCACCACGACCCTCAATGGAGGATAAAGCGGTAGAAAATGAGTGACTGAATAATATAAGTGGCATCTCCAACATGGGGCTGGAAAGTTATAGTAGTTGCGTCAGCTACATTAATAGTGTGACATCATAACAGCGTGGTGTAGCTGGCCAATAAATTTTACAAGGAAGAAGGCATCCCAGTTAACATAAGAAACATTTCATGTTGTTTCTTATTAACATGTGTTTGTTTACCTCAAGAAGACCAGCTTTGTTTGAGCAAAGGCTGCATGGAAAAAACACCTCCATTTTTCCCTACCATCACATGTAAATGACAATTCTCTACAGATTATAGTGTTTCTAGTGCCACCCTTTAAATAAAATAAAAAAAATAAGAGGCCTTTATTGTCATTGCATCTGACACACTGCAAAATTCAGATGCACTGCCTGAAAATAGGGTGCTCAAAAATATTACCAAAGAAAAAAAAAAATTCAGCTGCTTCTTCATAACTGGCCTCCAGCTTCAAATAAAATGTAAATTTTTTACTTCAGTCGCTTAAAGTGTCCTTTTATTTTGTGGATAGACTCCAGAAACAGAAGGTAATAGGGTAAACATGTAAAGACATGACATGTTTGGGTGATTATTTATTTATTTATTTATTTATTTTTACCCTTCTTGCATTACTTTAATAATGTAATGACAGTTGTAGTAATGACACAAAATAAACTGAACAAATAATTTTTTGTTTCAGTTTAACAAAGATTGTCTTTTTATATATATATATAGTGAGTGCCTTATTTCTCTTTTGCTGCAGTGTCTGGAAGCTTGCTCAATAGGGTTCTCGCTCCTTCTTCCTCGCTTCCTCCATCCGTATCATGCCTCTCTTTTGTTCTTCGATCACAGTGTTAGAATACAGGAGAATCGATACAGACACTTTTCTCTCATTAAGGCCTCTCAAAGTCAGAGAGAAGGGAGGGAGAGAGGAAAGAATGGGAGGCTAAACAGATACGCTTTGTTTGCGACCGTGCTTGTTTGTCTTTACTGTTGAAAGTTATTATTGCAGTTGTTTGTGTGTGTAATTCTGCCTCTAATGTACATCATACCCTGTAGAAATTCTGTTCTATATTTTCACTGGAGCCGGTTTTATCTGCAATATCAGCCTGCTTGGTATCATGTTTGTCTCTAATTACACATTATGGAGAATGTAATCTGTCTTCTCTTGCACATTAAAAGATCAAGGACACAAGAAAACATGCAGATTTATTTGCATGAGGTATTAATGCAGGGTGAATAGGGCAGGGGAAATTCTCTTATTCATTGTGAGGAAAAACTGTTCTGACATAACAAATAACAGATGCATTCCTTTGTAATGTATGATATGATGATATCTGTGGAATCTGAAGCGTCAGTGTGCCTGCAAGAGAAAGCAGATTTGTTTGCATTTCTGTGCATTCGCATGTGTTCATGTGTTTGCAGCACCATGTGCGTGAGGTGTGTTTCTGGACAGATAGATTTCAGCCAACTGTGAAAACGGCCTCCTACTACACAGCAGATCAATCAAACTTGCAGTTAGGCTGCCTTTCTCTCCTCCACTGTAGTCTCACTATTTCTCTCTTCGAACCTTTCACTTGGTGCTGAACCCCGTCCGAGTCGATGGCTGAGCTTTGTGATCTTTTCTCTGCCCACACTCCAGTCCCACAGCGAATGCACAGAAGACTTATAAGAAACAGCTTTTCCACTGCTGGCACACAATCACACAACATAATGCTGTTTCCATCTCAAATGACAAAAATTACCTCCTCTCTTTTGAGCTAATGGACCAGAACAGACAGCAAAGATAACAGCTATTTGCTACTGAAAGAAGTGGATGGAGCAGGGAGAAGGGACTGATTGGGACGCACAAGGTTTGACTTTCTGGCCAGAAATAGACTCGCTTCCTGCAGGTACAAACGGATCATGTAACTCCTCCACTGACAGCTGTGGAGACATCTGAATTAGAATCAAGAGACCTTGAGAAAAACAAAACTCCTGGACTGACTTGTAAACATTTAAATTTGTTCTTGAACTGTTTAGTTATACAAGAGTGTTTTCACCATATTGTTGTTGTTAGATAATATTTTCTGTAGGTCTCTGTGTGGTTGTGGAGGAGGATATATATTTGCTCAGAATTTTCTGAAGGATTCCGGGATCTGTAGGTGTTTTTTATTTTGACATTTGAGAGTTATTTCAGTTTTTTGTGTTTGAAATCCTTTATTCAGATTTACCTGAATGAAAACCATTATTCAGATTTAACTGAATAAAGGATTTCAAGCACAAGAGTGATAAACCTACCAAATGGGTCAGTAGTAGACCAGCAACTCCTGTGAGCCTTTTATTTAGTGTCTAAATCTGTTTTTTTATTTGTACTCCCTGGCAGCCATGTTTTTTAGTGAAAGAAAGTGTCCAGGTCCAGGCTGGTTCTTGGAAATGGTGGTGCACTTGGCAGTCTCTGTCGATAATGTGTCAGTACCTCATACTGTATAATTAAACTTATGTTAAATTTTACTTGTAAGACTGGGTTCCAAACGTGGATACCTTTATGGCACCTAAATTGACTCAATACAATCAAGTCTTAAAGATGTCATACTTTACTAAATTTTCATACATGAAAAGAAAATCTGTAAGCAAATAAGCCTCATTCATGCTTCACGTTAACTATAACATTATACAAACACATTGAAGAGACATTCATAGTTTTTTATGTATAGTGGCAATTTTTCCAACTGTGGTCTTTTTTTTTTTTTTAATCAAGATATAGTATAATTTCTTTATTAAGTGAGATTGAGTATCTGATCAAATCCAGTTCTTCTTAGCATCAGAATCATGACCCTATTATTATTACCCAAAAAGTAAAATTGCAAATGTCAATCCATGGTCTCGTTCCATGGTCTCTCTCAAAACAGCTCAACCAGAGATCTCTTTCTGTAACTCCATCTAATTTGTCAAACATCTTTCATGCTTTTTTTGCCACTGAATTACCACCATTCTTTGTTTTTTATCCTCTAAACTCCAGGCCAAAGCACGCAGCCAGATGTGCAAGGATCTGTCTGCTGAACAGCTGGGCACTATACTGCCAAAGAGAAACACACACTCAAGAGAGATATAGAAAGAGAAAAGCATTGCATGACAGAACACACAGATGTAACTCTGTGCCCTCTCTTGTCATGGCTCCAGATGTTTAGGCAGAGTTGTCTGCTGTTTATAGTTCCATTTTAGGTCAGAGGGACTTATCTTTCTGTTCTCTTTGTCAGCTGCACAGCACTGAACTAAACTTCCTCTTGAAAACCTCCATGTGGATTATACATTCATTTAACTGACACCTTCCATGCTGGAAGAAGTCTGAGATGGCAACAGAGACTTGCACTTTGATATGGTTGTTTTGTGCCAGCAGAGTGAAACATTAAAAAAAATGTGTAAATCATGTCCAAGAAATGTCATAGTGTGTACCATCACTCTGGTAGTGATTTTCTTTTTGTTTTAGCAAATCTCATTCAGTAAATTGATTTTAAACTTTGTTTTACATGAAGTTTACTTGGATATTAAGATATAAATTGGACATTCTAACAACAACTTACCTGTGTCTATAATGATGGATAAAATGACAGTTTACTCTTAACAGAAAATACAAGTAGGGCTGTGTTTTTCTCCCAGGCAATTAAAGAAATCAGCTTCTTTTGTAACATCTACAATATCTGTTTCTCATTACAACATTATCGGTTTTTACCTTAAAGTTGCAATATGTTTACATCAGGGAGGGATCTTGCTCAATTTTGCAATGCTTTTTTCTTGCAGCCGTCAACCTCTTAGGAAGACACACAGAGCCTCTCTGCTCATGGAGCATGGCTTCCTCCTGCACACTGTGTGTTTGTGTTAATGACGATTGATTATTGTGATCCCTCACTGAACATGTTTACAATTTAATCTTGTGTGCATCAGCAAAGTCCTGCATCTTGAAGCAGAGATAGTATACTGTCATACACAGCTGAAGGATAAAGTTCTAACAAAATCTGCCTGCCAAAGAAGCTAAAAACTCTCTGGATGGATATTGTGATGGTTAAGTGTGTTTATACTGACAGTGACTGGTGTGTGTAGTTTTTTCCATTAATGCATATTTCATCATTAATAAATGGAGGATGACCTGTCCAGGGTTTAACCTGCCTCTTGCCCCATGTCAGCTGGAATTAGGCACCAGCACCCCCCGCGACCCTCAGTGGATAGAGCGGTAGAAAATGAGTGAGTGAGTAAATGGAGGATACCTTTCATTGCCCCTTTGCAGGGGATGAACTCATGAAGCCACACTCCCTCTGTTTGTGTTCATGTGTGAGTCAGAGGGGAGATTAGAGGACAAAGTTGGTGACAGTTGATTATTAAGTTTATAATGATGCTTTTTTTTTTAATTTTCATCCAATCACCTGAACCCATTTAAAAGTCCCCCAAACCTGCCACATCCGTGGCCTGTGGGTTGACCTGGTCATCATCTTTGGGCTCCACCCCCCTCTGTGATGCAAGAATCCTGCAACAAACGATCAATAAAGCCAACTTCAAGGCAAAAAAAATTGATTATAATGAATGAAATAATGAATAACACATCAGATATTTTCTTTCTCCTCTGTGACAGCTCTACATTTCATAATCATCAGACTGAAGTTGCTGCAAAACTTTTATCCAGACCTCCACAGAAAACCAAAATGCACAGTTTACTTCCTATGCTCCATGTTTGACCATGAGATTTTCCTCTCTGCTTTTGTTTATGTGGCTTCCTCTCTTCTTTCTTTTACCTGCTCTTTCCTCCCATAAGTAGTAAAAACTGTGTGAATTACTTCTTTTATAGTCTGTTTAGATCTTAATTGTAAGGTGTTGCTGCAACAAGTCATCCTAGTCCTAAAATATGAAAGCCACACTGTGATTGTAACATGTTTCTATATTTAGGGATAGTTTTGGGTTCTGATCATTAGTATTATTAGCAAACAGCAAAAAAAACATCAATTAATACTAACAGGGTTCTCGGTTATAATGGATCTGGACTGTTGCTTTTGAAACCAGCAACAGCTTTTTCATGCATGTAGCCAAAGTCTATGTTTGATCCAAGTGGCAACCAATTGTAACATCACCCATAAGAATCAAATCCAGTTTGGAATCAAATCCAAAATCACATTGAGGTTAACCAAAAACAGAATTTCACAGATGCAATTATCCATTTATTAATTCTTTATTAATAGTTACTCTGAAGGAAACATTTTGGGAAATATGTATATTCATGTCCTTACTTGAGAAAGTCATAAACACTTGTTGTCAGACTTGGCTGACTTGGCACAAAGACTTGAAACATTGGTTGCACAGCAACAATGTCGAAATAAAAGTGATGGCATGACGTGTGAACATTTGGTCGGGGGAACATGAGTATAAAGTTAGAAACGCTCTTCTGTTTTTTGCATATTTTTTCTCCCCTCGGTTTAAATTCCACAGACTTGTGTTGGTGCAGCAGCTGTGATGCAGATAGTGCAACTGAACTGGTGCAGTTGACTGAGATAATATCTGTGCATCCATCTGTCCTGTGGTGCTTTCTGTTATTTGCTACGCATATACACAACAGGCTCCAAGGCTCTCTATACAACAGCAGTTAAGCAAAGTAATCCAGCAGGCTGCAGTCCAACCTCAGCCAGGGAAAGATTAGAGAGCAAAATGGAGATGAGGAGGGGGTTGTGTGTGTGGTGGAAATGTTACGGGAAATCAGATGTAGTCTAGCATCTCATCAGTCTGCAATTTCTGGGAAATGGCCTCCTTTATTCAGGCACCTGGAAATGAGTGTGTCAAGCTATGATTTACCTGTTGACACCAAGCTCTGCCTCTTTATTTGTTTTCCCTGTAACACACATCAAGCCACATTCTTCACTCATATAACTTCTCTTGAAAGATTTGATTATATGTCACTTAAAAATCAGAACTACAGGATAACCAGAACCTTAACTCTCATTGTAAGACTTTAATATCTTCATACACCACAGAAGAGAAGTAAGAATGGCTGTATTCTTTTTAAATCTTGCATTGTTTGGAGGTTGTGTCATCCATCAGCCACAACTATAGTAATGTAATATTTGTTTTATGTCGCCAGATGAGTGGAATTAATCTCAGTGAGGCTGTTCTCTCCTTCTCTGCAATGTCACATCATGTTACTTAACAAAGTCTAGAGAACTAGAATATAAAAATCCCACAGTAATAAACAGCCAGTAGTGAACTGTGCACCTTTGGTAACAACTGTGGAGAATTGCTCATACTCTGTTAGAACACTTGCACCAAATTCTCCACTTCTTCGTGCTTTCTCTTCAGTTTTTTCCCATCCATCTCACCTCCCTTTCTGCCTCTCAGGCAACAGAATCTCCACCACCCGACTCCTGAGTCTGTTCCAGGGCCTGTTTCCATGGCAACAAGTTACCATGGAAACTGGGTGACAGTGTGGTGCATCCCATCCTGCTATCACCAGACAAGAGGTGCCCAGTGAGGGAAAGTTCTCTTCTATTGACTGAAATTTAAATTAAACTGCAGGTTTGTTACATGAACTTTAGGTCTTTGTTCAGTAAACACCTGTTATACAATGCATAGAATATATGTTAAAATTACAATGTTAACATATTTTTAATTTTATCAACAAAATCTTATCAGTCTGCATATAAATAAATAGTTTCAATCAAAAACACAGTATTTATGATGATTAGTTATCTTCCTGCAGCATAAACTATCAGATTTTTTTTGACCTACTTACATAATGGTGTGGATGTGTCCATGAAAAATCACTGATTCTTTCACCTCCTCCTCTCATCCTATTAAATCTTCAATTGTATGTTTATCTGAACCTCTGCCTTGTGTTCTGTGAGATTTTCAAGGGCTAGAAATAACTGCACCACTTTCTAAAGTATGCACTTATGCAAAAATGGCACAGAAGAGGATTCTGATTTTTATGTTGCTTCAAATTTAGAAGAATTTTAATGCTACTCATCTGTACTGGAATGGTGTGTGTGTGTGTGTGGGGGGGGGGTGTTGGTGTCTTACTTGTTTAGAACAGTTATATTTCTTTTATAGGGGCTCCACCAGCTTGAAATTCTTTCTTTGCTGTAATGTGATCAGTGTCTTACTAATTTATATAGTGTGGATATGTAAATGAGAAATATTTTTGGAACAACATTTTGTTGCCAGTTTGTTGCTTTTTATTTAATTATGAAAAACAACAATGTGGGGGCACATTGAATTTTCACAAATCAATCATAGCCTCTTGAATCCAAAATGCTAGATCTGATGAAGGTAAGAGGATGGAGAGACTGCAAAAAGAGTGACACATAAGCAGTGCACAAACAAACAGGAGGTGTGACAGAGTGATGTAGTGGTGGTATTGAGTCTGCTGAGAAGGCATCAATTCCTGCTACTACCACAATATCTTTTTTCTGTTTCAAGTGCACATTTTTTAAAAACCTTACTCAGACCACATTACAACTTAATTAAGACTCTTCCTAGTTAAAGCAACACTTTTAAATATTAAAGGATGGAGGATTTGAGAAAAACAAATTGGGAGAGCTTCATCTCATGGTCTAATGCTGTAGGTGACCTGGTTTTGAGCACGTGATTAGAGACTGCTGCACAGTCTACGAGCTGCATGTTATGCCTGCAGGATTGACTGTTACAACAAAAATAGCTCCTGAATAATGGCAACCAATACTGAGTCAAGACACTATTGAGTGTCTTTTGAATTAGATGTGACATTTTAAGGCTAGATAAGCACAGCTCACTGCAGTAAGCTTTTGAATGAAAAGGAATGAAGTGTCTTATGGCTGTTGTTTTGATCCCCCCCCCCCACACACACACACTTTTTTCAATTTCAGTTTTGATGCAGTGTTGCTTGCATCAGTTTTGATGTGAGGTACACAGGATTTAGCTGTGGAAAAGGCACTTTTGTTGTGCTTTGCAATTACTGTCCACATTATAAGGTTGAAGTGCAACTGTAAAAAATGTCGTCATCCATAACTAATCACAAAAATCTCTGATCTCTCTCTCTCTCTCTCTCTCTCTCTCTCTCTCTCTCTCTCTCTCTCTATATATATATATATATATATATATATATATATATATAATTATCATTATTATTAATGTCTTTTGATTTTCAGCAGTTTTGGGCAACACATCAAACACACCATCAACCATATGTGCAGACAAGAGAAAATGGGGGAAAAAAAAGAAAGGAAACAACAAACAAATAAAAATCCACTGGTGGTACCACTCACATAAAGAATAAATCATTTAAATGTCTTTCTCCATTTGTTACTGTATCTTATCTTCAGATGCCATACATAGCCAAACACCTTTGATACACAAACGTATCAAACCTTTTTCGTTGTAATATTAATAAAAGGAGAAGGTTTGGGCTTCATAGTTATTGTTCATGCTTCCCTACTTGATCACTCCAGATAAGGCACTTATAGGGGAAGAAAGGAATTCCTTCTTCAAAGCCTCTATGGGAAATGTAAGTAGATTATCCCAAATGTAATCTCAGACGTTGAACAAACTGAAATAATGTCCCTTTGTCTGTTGAACATTTGATGCAGCTCGATAAAAGGCCTTCAAAAATCTTCTGGAATCTGTGGAAACTGAATTAAAGCATGTCTAGTATTTATTGAGCTACCATCAGCTGAATTTCTTTTTTAATTAAGCTTAAAGAAACTGACTTCTTTTGGACATTTCAGCCTAATAGCTATGATGTATGTTATTTTACTAAACATTACCAAAACAAATCCCTTTGCCTCCCTTCCTTTCAGAGAGCCAATTACTTATATCCCAATTAAGCAGTAAGCAGCTTAAAGAGGTTTATTTTTAAAATCTTATGAATTGCATGGTGCACATACTTTTGCCTTCCCATGGGCTCACCACCTGTGGGAGGGGCCAAGGAGGTCGAGTGCAGTGTGAGTTGGGTGGTGGCCGAAGCGGGGACCTTGACGGTCCTACCCTCGGCTGCAAAAGCTGGAGCGTCGCCTCTCTGGCAGGGAAGGAGCCTGAGTCTGGACTTGTAGGTGGAATCTTCTATCTCTGGGGCTGAGGTTGCTGAGGTGGTTAAAAAAAACTCCTCGGTTGCAAGCCCCAGGGATGGATGAGACCTTTTAAGAAGGGGGACTGGAGGGTGTGTTCCAACCACAGTCCTTAGCCTCCCAGGTAAGGTCTATTCGGGGGTCCTGGAGAGGAACGATGGACCAGCTCTACACTCTTGGCACGCTCCTGGAGGGTGCATGGGAGTTTGTCCAACCAGTCTAATGTGCTTTTTTGATTTGGAGAATGCGTTCGACTCTATCAGAGTTTGGTTTGCATTGCATGGCATTAAGTCAGATCCCTTTCCAGTGAGAGTTGGACTCCGTTCCCTTTGTCACTGATCCTGCTCATAAGTTTTATGGACAGGATTTCTAGACAGCCAGAGCGTTAAGGAAGTCTGGTTTGGTGTGCTCAAGATTGGGTCTCTCCTATTTCCGATGATGTGGTCCTGTTTGCTTCACCAGGCTGTGATCTTCAGCTCTCACTGGTTGGGAAAAGAATCAGCACCTCAAAATCCGAGACCATGGTATTAAGCCAGAAAAGGGTGGCATGCCCCCTCAGGGTTGAGAGTGAGATCCTTCCCCAAGTGGGAGGAGTTCAAGTATATCGGTGTCTTGTTCACAAGTGAGGGAAGAACAGAGCAGGAGATCGACAGGCGGATCGGTGTGGCATCCGCAGTAATGAGGGCTCTGCATCGGTCTGTCATGGTGAAGAAGGAGCTGAGCTGAAAGGCAAAGCTCTCAATTTATCAGTCGATCTACGTTCCTACTCTCACCTATGGTCACGAGCTGTGGGTAGTGACCGAAAGAATGAGATCGCGGATACAAGCGGCCAGAATGAATTTCCTCCACAGGGTGTCTGGGCTCTCCCTTAGAGATAGGGTGAGAAGAGAGTAGAGATTCCTCCAAGACACTTCCCTGGTGAGGTGTTCCAGGCATGTCCCACTGGGAGGAGGCCCGAGGGAGACCCGGGACTCGCTGGAAAAACTACGTCTCTCGGCTGGCCTGGGAACGCCTAGGGATTCCCCCAGAAGAGCTAGACGAAGTGACTGGGGAGAGGGAAGTCTGGGATTCTCTGCTTAAGTTGCTGCCCCCAAGACCTTAGATAAGAGGCAGAAGATGGGTGGATGGATGGACATACTTTTGCAGCATGTCCACATCTACTTTTGTTTGTTTTGGTTGGAAAAAATGTCATAGGGCCAAGTGCATCATTCAAAATGGGTGTGGTTTGGACATGCAATAAACCAATCAGTGTCATCTCAAATTAGAATATATGACTTTTGTCATATTAGTTGTATCATTTACAGTATTGATGTCAAAGTCACTGTAACTTGACTCACAATTTTGAAAATAATCTATGAATTTTAACGAAGCAATACCTTAGTTAAATTGCTTAAAAGTATTCACTACATATATTATGACATGAATAAAAACTGTAACTTGACTGGTTGGCAGTGCCATACTGCGATACTGAGGCAGTAATTCTAGTTTGAACTCACTGCTGGGGAATTCCTGTGGCTGTTAACTTAGAATTAAAGACTCTTTGGGAGGCACTCAGACCAATTCCAATTACTTCAACATCAACTCCAACAATTACTGCAACTCCTGTCACCTAGGGAGTCCAGTCCAACCAGGTGGAAGTAGGAAAATACCTGGAAGCTGCAACTACCCAGCAGTCAAGTCAGTGATTTAGACTGAGCCTCTCATCCTGGCCTGCTATCTCACAATTCACTGGCATGATAGTTACCATCCCAGGCATCTTCATTGAACCAGCAGGGTGTTTTAGAAGAGCAGCTACAGTTTATCACAGCGCTGTGTAGGTTGGCACTGCCAGCAGAAGCATCAGTATGAGGTGTCAACTAAATGTTGTTGGCTGCAGGACTGACTCTGTTTATAGACTCCTCATGGGCCACATGCCAGCTGCACTACATTTTGCTACAATAGCATTGTTGACAGAGAGCAGTTTTTAATTGTTTTATTTAAGCTTACATTGACTGTTGTTTTGGGATTGTTCCAACATCCTGTGGTTTGCAAGTCACTGTCACAGTCTAGACAATCAGTTGTCTAGACTGTAGGAGTGCTCAAACTCAGTTTTGGCTTGATACGGAGCAGATACACACATACATTGTAGAACAGTGGTTCTCAAAATATTTACCAAATACCACTTGAGAAATAAAAGCTGTCGAGGTATCACCATTATGCTCAATATTAAAATACATTGTTGTAAATAGGCCCACCAAATACTTGCACAGATTTTTCAAGGAGGCTCTTCTTAATCGTGTTCAACCGCAGTCACGCTGTAATTGGCACTTAAACTCCTCTTCACCATTCTGTTAGTGTAAGGTGTAGGTCCTCTCCCTTTGCAATAACAAAGATGGAGAGAGTCCTGCAAAGTGTAATTTTTGTTACCTTTTACATACAAGACATGGATGTGGGTGGTTATTTTGTGGGAACAAATTGAGCTTGTCTGATTCCTGCTAATGACAGCCCCGTTTCTAAGAGCCGCAATGTTTTTATGACTAACATGAAAATATTGTGAGGTATTTATCATCAAAATGAACAGTTTTTGTCAGTGGGCTTTACAGTCTTTACACAGTGCCATACTGTATGTACATACTGTATATGAATACATGTGTGGAAGAACACAGAAGGGATTGGCTGCTACACATGCTCTGTTAAATCTCTGCAATTCTATCTGCTGTAATGTGGATCCAGTTGCTCATCTCCTCCCTCATACAAAGTACCTTCACGTTACACTGGGCTCAAACCCATTACTTGTTCCCCTGACTCTGCAGCTCTGACTGCCTGAGTGTAAAGGCCCAACACTTAATGAGACAGTAGAGACGTAGTTAAAGAGCAGTTTTCTTAGTTCCAAATGAGTCCTGGACAGGATTTGTATGAAGATACAGAATAAGCTATTTGTGTAACGCTACACAAACTTGCTTAACTTAAATGTTTCTTGAAAAAGATGTAGGGTTCGTCTCTCTGATCGTGTTTTGTGTCTCCACTGCAACACACTTACATGTTTTAATAAAAAATGATGTATAAAGTAAATTTTAAAATACATAAATTATGTATGAAGTTACTGAGAAGAAAAATGTGCATTAATAACCAACCATTAATAATCAGTAATTCCTGGATAATCAAATAATAATCAGCCAATGCTGTTCTGATTAATTGATCCTATTGATAAGTCTACCTTTATTACAATTCCTGCATATGTAGTTTCGATGCTGTATTTAAACAAAAGTAGTTTTTACAATGTGGTTGTGATCACTCTGTTGCTGTTCAGTTAATTCAAGGATCCAAACCCTCAAATGAAGAGCTTGCACTCTGTAGATCTTGGTATAATTGATTCCTTCTGCCTGCTGAAGGTAACACACAGCCCCTGGCTTTGTTGCCTTGGAAATATCTTTGGGACCGAGATCTTTTGCCTTTTCAGTGTCAGTCCAGTCAAATGAAGCTACCTCAGGTACACTCCAGTCAAGGTGTGAAAATGTCTCAGAGGTGATCAAAAAAGTTAGGCAACACCTAAAAAAAAATGAACTGGCTTATAGCAGTTACCTCCCTTTCACTGGAACACAGCCACATAAACAGTTGATATTACGCCACTGTCGACAGGCCTTTTCTTCAGTTTTAAGTTTTAAGCACATCAGTTGTAAGGACTTGCTGTTTGCCGCATTGTCAAACATTTTGTCTACAGTGACAATAATTGGTCACTCTAGACAAAATAGTGACAAATCATACATCTTTGTAAAATTGGTCACTACACGTTTGGCTATACTTGTCAAGAGTAGAAAGAGAAGAGCAGACTTTCTTTAAGGCATCAAATAAGAATAATTTAAGTTCTTTGTATATATATATCTTTTCAGGTTGTTATGGAAACTGACATGGCTCTAGCTGCAGTAGCTGTGTTCTGTACAAAAGACTTTTTAAACCTCTACTTCTCTATGTAAGTGTAAATAGCAATAGATAAATATTAGTGTTGTCCAACATAACTTTTTTTTTTTTTTTTTTTTACAGCAAACAGAGAAATGTGATATTTAATGAAAGAACCAGTATAGGATGAAGTAAATTCATTCATTCCTGTCTGTATCCAAACTGAGCACACTGACCTGATTTTTGCTGATCTGCACCATCTTAAAATTAATTGAAAATAGGTTTACTGATTGTACCATTGACTGAATTTGCCTCTTCATAATACCAGGCTCTAGATTTTAGTAAGGCTGCAAATTACAATTATTTTCACAATTGATTAATATGTCGATTATTTTCTTGATTAATTATGTACTTGTTTATTCCTTAAAATGTAAAAAAAAATGAAAAATGTTAATCAGTGTTTGCTGAATCTGGAAATAATGATGTGCTCAAATGTCTCATTTTATTCACAAATGTTTTCTTTTGTTATATAGAAAAGAAATAAATAAATATAAATAAAATATTGATATTTAAGAAAGTGAAGCTTCTCGGACAAGAACAATGGCAAACTGATTTTTTTAAGCAATGTTCAGGTGAACAATAGAACCAGAAGAGGGACTTAAGCTAGTTCCTCATGCCAGAAAGTGCTTGATCTATTGGCAATACTTTACACAGACCCAGTGATGAGCATTTCCAGTGTTTTCACAAAAACAATCAAAGAAATAAATAAATATTGCACCTGAAATTGTGTTGCATTTTTAAGTTTTTAAGCTGAAACAAATGTTGGTTACATTCAAACCAATGAGTTCACACAGTGCAACTTAAGCCTATCAGCTCCACATGAATCTGTGTGTTTCTCAGTATAGATGTGGTAAGTTTTAGTATCAACCAGCAACATTCCCAGACTGCACACAGGAAGTGATTAATTTTATGTCAAGACAGATGAAGGCAACAGCAACATTGTGGTAGTAAAGCGAGATGGCTGCAGACTGGTTGGTGTGTGACTGAAAACACAAAAAAGTCAGGAGTGAATTCTACTGCTCAGAAAAATCTGGTGGTTCAGATTTGGATAAATGCTTCTTGCCTCTGAATACACACCAACACTCCCTCTCATCTGATAGTATTGTGTGACAGAACCTGGTTTCAGATGAAGGATGTAGCATCCAAATAATGTTACATCGTTTCTGTGTATATAGACTAAACTGAGACCAAACTGAATATTAATAATATCAGCAACAACCAAAATTACCAGAAATGACACACTAGACTACAAAATATCTTCTGATGCACTTACATGATGGATTTTAAAGTCAGCCAGAGCAGACAGGTATGTTCTCCATATAAAGTCATATTCAATGACAGTTTGAATATCAAATAATCAGTGAGAGCCCAAACACATATACAACCTAAAAAGAGAGTTATATTAACATTTCTAAATAACATTTCACAGTTCTCATGGAGGAAACTCTAAATTGCCCGTAGGTATGAATGTGAGAGTGAATGATTGTCTGTCTCTATGTGGCCCTGTGATGGACTGGTGACCTGTCCAGGGTGTACCCTGCCTCTCGCCCTATGTCAGCTGGAGTTAGGCACCAGCTTCCCCCGTGACCCTGAGTGGAGGATAAAGCGGTAGAAAATGAGTAAGCGGGCGAGAGTTCTTATGGAAAAGACATAGGTAGGCAAAAAAAAAAAAAAAAAAAAAAAAAAAAAAAGGAGAGAAATGCACTTTGAATTATGAGACATGATTGAAGTAGGTGTCTGATGGAAGATGTTTGTTGGTACAAACCTTTTTTGTGCCAGTCCATGCAGTAAAATATGCAGGGGCAGTTTCTGGTTAAAATCAGATAGTTAGCCTGCATTAGCTACTGTATAAGATGTATGCTACAAGTGCTGCTTAAATAGAGGCCACAATGAATTAATTACCCAGCAACTGCAAGTCTACCCGCAAGAATGTAGTGGATAATTGCATTTAAATGCAAGTGAATGTAATAAATGTCTTGGGCTTTAAGAGCTAGTGTCAGATTTAGAGACTGAGGAAAGAGAAGCGCATATGAAGCAAAGGAAATCCAGCTAAAATTGGATGGGAACACCCTCCCTCCTTTTATTCTCAACTGCTTCTAAGTCAGTCACTGTACCAGCCAGTCACGTTTTGCTCTACTTTCCCTGCAGCCCCTATTCCTCTCCCATTTTGTTTTTTTTTTAACTAATGTGAAACTTATCTCCAATCCAGTAAAAAACATTTTCATCACACTTCATAAAGAATCAACATTGCTTATTTTTTTTCATCATGGTGCTAGTTTGTAACTGTGCCTACTAAAGTCTTTAGAAAATTAAACATAAGCAAATGTTCTCAGACACACATGCACACACTCACTTGGGAGGATAGCCATGAAAAGCAGTACAGGAATGCCAGGAGCATGGTGGTGGGCGGGTGTGGTTGTCTGAAGTGCACCTCTGTCTTTCTCAGCCAGTGTGAGAAGTAGTTCAGTAATTAAAGCAAACATCTTTCTGGTCCCCAGTGGAGAGAAGGCAGAGAGGGTGAGGAGGCAGTAAGAGGGAGTGGGAGAGATAAAGACAAAAGGAGAGATGAAAGCCAGAGACAGTTATTTTCGATCAAAGGGGAAGAAAGAGAAGTTTTAATTTTAGCTTGCCATTCCAGATTGCTATGAGGAGAGAATGTGCTGACTGAACTGGAAGATGATGATCAGATGGGCATGGGTCCATGCACTTGCATGGACACCCAACACAACACGCTGAAATTGACATGTCACAGCAAGGGCACGCTGTTCGAAATGAATCACATTTTAAGGGGAACAATTATGCAGAAGGTTCTAGTTCCTGTAGAACAAGTGATTTGTAACTGTGTCAGCAGTGACCCAGTTCAGAGTTGCATATTTCTTTAAAAAAGATAACCGTTCCTTGTCTTTATTGATCTCATGCATTCACTAAAAGTCAATGCTCTAATTAGGCTTCTGAGAGAAAGACTTCTCTCATACACAATCGTGCTTGTTGGCTGAAAAAAGCCTCAAATCCCAATTGAAATGCTGCTGTTTATTTCCACTGCAAACACTTGCTGTACTTTCCTCTTGCCTTGTTTGAGCTGCATACTCATAACAGAGCTGCTCGTTATCATAACTTTCTGGTACTTTCAACATCTAATGAACATGTGCGTTTCCCTGCTCTGCTGCTTGTTGTTTTTTTGTTTTTGAGAGGTGTCCTGTTCTGACCTACATACATTGCCATGACCATTGCTAAACTTTTGTCCCCATGGCAACGCGAGGTATGAGAGAGGGGCGACGCGCCTGCTTCAGGACATTGTCTTTCTACAGTAGCCAGAGCCTCCACAAAGCCCACACAGACCTATATCAGAGATGACACAGGAAAGCACGGGGCCCAGAAATCTTACTTTTAAATCAACTTTTAGCAAATGCACACAAGATTATGATCTATATGTTAAGTGAAATGCAAACAAGTATTTTTGTCTTATGAAGACAAGGGTAGCTAGATGAACTGTGAGCAAGGAGAGAAAGATCTGTGATGTATAATTCAGAGGTGCAGTGGGTTGGTGGAGGAGATGGGGTGGGAGCTGGGTGAGGAGAGGAAAATATGGGGGAGGAAAAGTGGGTGGGCAGATTTGAGGAGGGTAGGAAAGGAAAGGGTTGGGAGAATCCACCACTCACGTTTTCTCTCTCATCCATGCCTGTGTCTAGAACTGTAATGTGTCCAGTGGGTATGCGGGTCTGTATAAATCAATGTGTGCGATCAGAGTTAAGCATGTTTGCTTTGTTGTGTTGTTCTCATAGAAGTCATGTTGAATTTTTCTTCCTCAGTTTGAGACACTGTGGGGAAGCAAATTAATGATTGCACATGCATTCATTTAGAGTTGTTGTGATGCTATTGCTTGGATCAACAATGCCTAAATCATGCCATCATGTCACATCACATGAATCTTATTTCCCAAGTTTCCCAGGAAATAATGTTTTTGCCATATTGCAGTATTTAGACTGTATTAAAAGTAAAAAAGATTATGTATACAGAAGTAAAATATAATAAAATGCCAAAATATTCTTTAAAAATCTCTGAAAATGACACACAAATATCTGCTGGAAATTAGCTTTTGGAGGTCTTTATTTGTTTAATGTTAAGCTGATATTGTTTTACATTAAATTAAAGTTGAACATGAACGGTTTTAAATAAATGGTTTTATTTAATCTTTTTTTTTCTTTTTACAAACTGGACAACAACGGAAGTATTTGGTGAAACTGATGTATTCCATCATCCATCATCTACCACTTTATCCTCCACATGAGTGTTGCGGGGGAGGCTGGTGCCACTTTCTTCAGAAGACAGGTCACCAGTCCATCACGGGGCAAAGACAGACACAACCATTCACTCTCACACTCACACCTATGGGCAATTAGAGTGTCCAATTAACCATGTTTTTCGATCGTGGGACTAGACTGGAGAAAACCCATGCACACACTGGGAGAACATGCACACTCCATGCACGAAAGCTCTTGTTCCAACCAAGTCACGAACCAAGGTCTTTTTGCTGCAAGGCAACTAGTATGTTGCTGTGTGGTTCTCTGATGTATTCCTTCACGTCTTGAACTTGAGCCATGCCAGAACAATAGAAATCACTAGGAGATATTACACCCAGAAAGATTAAGTTGTGGACAACTGTTAGAAAAGGTTTAACACCATGGTAATGACTTTTACCTGCTATTGGAAAGGAAAACCTGATATTGCAGTGTCTCTTAACAGAGAAAAACAGTGATAAAGGAGACAAATCAGGCTGAAGCTCTTCTTCCACCCCCTCCTTGTTTTTGTTTTTTTTTTTTCTTTTCCGCAAGACGTTAACACGTTTTTGTAATCCACATGCCTGGCTGCAGCCTACAAGTGGGGTGAAATGGAGAGGAAGAGATGCCGCACATTTCTTCAAGGATGTGGGAACCTGGGGGGTGTAGAACTACATAGGACCAGTAAACAAGCACAGAAAGGATGGGAAGGAATTTATAAAATGTGATGCGAAAATATGACCTATATAAAATTGTACCTCCCTCATGCTATTTCTCTCTGCCTGAGATCAGGCCTGTGTTCATTTGTACACAGGTACATCACATAAACCATGTGTGTTTGTGCCCACAATTGTGTGTGTATGCATCAGTGTGCGTGTGTGCTCTGCTTTGTATCTCTAAAGGAGACAGGAGGCTGTGGTCCGTACAGGTCTGCTGTCCTGAGATAGCACTCTGTTGTTGTCTCTGCCCACTGATCAGCTGTACCTCACCCACAGAGTGAGGTGGCTGCACGCACACACGCACACACACACCTTTGTACAGCTATGTCAGTAAGGAAACACATGGACATAATGCATTATTTAGCCCCTTACCCTAACCTTACCCATTAACAACTAAAATTATAAACTAAAGCCTTAAACTAACCTAACCAACCCTTAATCTAACCCTAATATATACCCAATTCTAACCCTTATCCTTACACCTAGTCCTAACCCTCAAAAAGCCCTTTATGAGGACCAGCCAAAACGGTCAACATGTCTTCACAAAGATAGGCTTGAATGAAAATTTGTCCTCACAGCAAACTACAGACGTGTGTAAGCACACAGAAACCCCCTATCATGAGTTTGTAACAGGTACACATACTTTATTTTTATCTCATTAAAGCACCCTGAACTAATAAACCAGCCAGAGCTTGTGTTTTGTGGCAGAAGCTTGCTACACAAACTGCAAAGAAAATCCTTTCTGTTATAGGAAGGCCACCGTAGTTCCACGACTTGTGTGGTAAAGGGAGGGGTGAGCAGACAAGTCCTCTATTTCCATGGTTCTCAAACTGTGGTACGTGTACCACCAGTGGTACGCGAGCTTCCTCTAGTGGTACTTGGGGGAAAATCAGAAATATTGTTCTACTGTATATGAGTATGTGAACAGAGTGGAGCTGATCTTCTCCATCTTAATATAATTTCACTAGAACAGTGTCTGAAGTATATGTAAGGAAGAGGAGGATGATGAGAGAGCAAATTATCTTATTTACACCACTGTATTTTAACATTGGTGATAGTGGTGGTACTTCCAGAGCTCAATATTTTCTCAGGTGGTACTTGGTATGAAAAGTTTGAGAACCACGGCTCTATTTAATAATAAACATGTGAAAAGGACAACACATGTTTACTCACCTCCTTTGAAAATACAAACAACATTTTTTTTCAGACAGACCACTTTACATAAGATGAACATCAGAGACACCAGAAAAATATTTGACCACCCACTAGCCTGTCCACATCTGACCACTGCACACAGTCAGTTGCCTAATTTACAATACCTTTATGCAAAGTCCAGAGTGGAGAGAAAGGAGATAAGACAGGATGAGTTGTTACATTTTTTTCCAGTGAAAACAAGAACACAATACAATGAATAGGAGTAAATGACTTCTCTGGCTTGGGCAGAAAGGTCAGGCAGGGAGTTGGACTGACATGCAAAGATAATATTTCAGTGGTTTAGCCAAATTCATTTGTTTTTTTCCAACAGAAGAATGTCTAGTTAATATGGTAATCACAAAAGGCCAAGGCAATTTTTTGAAATCCAGATAGGCTTTTGAAAGTCTAAACAAGATAATCAAATCTGTTCAAATCACATTTCGAGGTGGTTTCAAATGCAATTCAAACCATAATTTTACCCACTTATCTCACTCTGAACTCTGTGGCTCCTCAAACTGGATTTGAAATAGTCATTTGCGTCACTCTTAATGTGACAAACATCATCAAAACCAGTGCTGGTGGGTAGTCTATTCAATTTCTGCCCCTCCTTAAGTGTTAAAAGCTGCTGCATTTAATTTCCCTTTGTTGTAATGTGGTATCGGTTTACTGAAAATTGAATATTTGCTTGTAGATGGCAATGAATGAAATGTCTCTGAATGCTTTTAGAGCAGAGGATCATCAAAAACAATATGATTCATTCTCTGAAGAGCATGAACATCTGAACAAAACGAATCCAATGGTCACTAAGATACTTATCTTAGGAGCAAAGTGGTTAAATGACATATACACCGACACTGTATTACCTATAGCCCTGTTGCTAGCATGTCTGTGGCATAGATATTTCTGATAAGCAGGAAGCTGTATGAAAACAATCCATCAACTGCAAAATCCAGGTTTTAAGTTCTTGCAAAGGAAGTACTGAGCTGAAGTGTACGTGATTCCAGATCCCTAGTAGTTTGTACCTCTTGAAATATCTAGAAATGGCCAATACAACCAGTAAAATGCAGTTTTTTTCTCTTGACAAAAAGAGTAAATGATTTCCAACTCAAAGATGCTCATGTACATGACGTGCTGCCCATGCTGCTGTGTCCCCGTGGGAGACATAAAACACTGCTGCTATTATTATGAATCCTTATTAGCATATTATAAACCATGTCTAAATGTCAGTGGGGTAACCCAGGATTCTTCATCTCAACAACTCTGAACCTCAGTTTACCACTTTTTGCTGTAAAAGATCAAGTCACTTCAAGACACAATCTAATAATTGAGAAAAGAAGTGTGCTTGGTTGTGTGTGTGTGTGCTTGGTTATGTGTGTGTGTGTGTGTGAGAGAGAGAGAGAGAGAGAGAGAAAAGAGACTATAATTGAATTGTTTCTGAAGAATGGGAGTGCATGAAGACAGATGCCGAAAGAGCAGTGCTTTTGAAGAAGCTCTGTGTGGCTCACATAGGATCACTTTACAGATGTGTGTGTGTTCTTGTACTTGTTGCCAAGTGAGGACCAAAAAATCCTATGAACCCTACAGAGTGAGGACATTTTGACGAAGTGAGGACATTTTGGCTGGTCCTCTCTTTTTTTCACCCCTTAAAACGGCTTTTTCAGGGTTAAGACCTATTTTTAGGATTAGAATTGGGTTTAGGTTAGGGTTAGGCATCTAGTTGTGATGATTAAGGTTAGGGTAAGAGGCTATGAGGGTCCTCACTTTGATTCCACAAACATGTGCATATGGTGTGTGGATGGTGTGAATGCTGACTCAGTGTTTTGATGACGCCGCTACTCCAGTGCTTGAGTGTGGCCGTCATTCACCTGTTAATTGGCATTACATTACAGCTTATCTGCTCATCCTGAAAAACTGAACCTGTTATCTGTGAAACACTTACATGTCATATATCTGTAGCATTCAGAGCACAACATGACAACTGCGCAGACCTGCCACCGCTGAACCTTTATCATAATATTACCACCACTCTGATGTGTGGGTGGATGATTTACATAGTTGCAGAGCTGCTGTTGTTGTAGTGTGCGTGCCGATATACTTGTAGAATGTGTAAAAATGTGACTCACTAGTACTACATTCAATAACATCAAACTACTATTCCAGAGGTTTTCCTGTATATGCTTTACACTCACTGTGATAATGTGATGTGTCACTACATGTAATTTTTTTGTATGATTGTCAAAAACATTGCATAATTTAGTGTTCAGGCCTCACTGTTGAGTGGCCACGGTCATAGCCGACTCGTTCGCTATAGATCAGTGTCGTGTTGGGTTGCAGTGATGTCAGTCCTCCAGTCACCTGTGACATAAGGGTCTGGAGTTACACTGCAGATACACACACACAGAGAGAGAGAGAGGGCACCCATAAAGCTTAATGTCATGAATAATGGCTGACAGGGTGAAGTCAGGACTCCCACTGCAGTGGACCAAGTCATTGAAGTCTTTGGACTGCACCACCTGTAGTGTGTTTTGACTTTCTTAATTCCTGTGACACTTTTGAGTTTCAATCAACTTTTGGTGGTAGGTGTGAAAATCAGTAATACAGACAATAGACCAAAAGGCTCTTTGCAAGAAAGCATTTTTAAATCAAGCTTTACTGCATGAAAACATCTCACACATCTAAAGTAAAACATGAATTTTCAGCACACCCTCAGTGCACACACGACAATTTAACATGTTGTTTTAGGAAATGGGTTTTATTACCAGTAAAATGGAAATAGTCTACACTATAGATTTCTGTATAATGTGCAGTAAGGACAAACTGAAGATGTATTAGCTGTCTGTACTGGACACAATAGGCTCAATTTAAAAATAAATGCATGGTTTAAAGCAAATATAGTTTAAAATGGTTTTATTTGGTATCTTAAACGGCCATTGTGTAGTATTTAGTGCCATTTAATAGTGAGACTGCAGAGAGTGACAAACGGGGGACTCTTCCACTCACCTGTTCCTCTCACCAGCACATACCATGATTAGTGAGGTGATTTTTGCCTACCGGAAATGATGTAAAGAGTGAAGAGAACTCACTCTCTTCCATTTCCTCTTTTGTTGTCTTTGTCGTTGGTTTATGCATAACATTTGTGTGAGCTGAGCCATTCTTTTCCATTTGCGTAATAAGCTTACTCTAAGGCAAAAAAAAACAAATCATTTCGATTTTAAAGTGATCACATACTACTTATGGGTTGTGTATTCGATTTCTACCAGTAAGCACCCCAAACATTACACATTGGACCTTTCAGTCATTGGTAGTGTTTGGGTGTAACATGCAATAATTTGCAGAATATTGAAAAACGTGAGTGTTTAGACAGTGTTGATAGTAACAAATCAATATGACAGTCTTGCAGTGTTCATCCAGTTTTCTACACTGTCCTGCTTTAAAGAGTCTGATGGCAGTGAGGATGTTGTAGTCTGTGCCACAGTAACTAGTTAAGCAACATGGACACTGAATGCTAAAATGACATCTTCATCAGGCTGAAACTGACAAACACACTTGTTCAAAGCATTCACAAACAATTCATACAGGTGCAAGATTGGACCCAAAGACTAAAGCAGTTTTGTAACATGTGTCAGTTAAATATTGCAAATTATTTCTACATTTGTCACAGCTTGATGTACATGATGCATCATTTACAAATGTACTGAAGAATACACTTCATTGTTTGCATAATTTTGTTTGCAAATGCGTGGATTGCTATCCAAGGAAAAAGTAAGGCTTCTCATACTTTTGTATCTTTTGCTGTCCGTTCACTTCTTTGCATTACATTACTCATTTTATTCAACATGTAATGACCCCTCCACCCTTTTTCTTGCTATTTCTCCATGTCACAGTGGAGGGTGAATAATTCATGCTCCGGCTGGCGAAGATAAATCGTGTGAGAAGAGCAGAATACACGTGCTCATCACAGAGGGACTCTTCTCTCCAAAGACTCCAGGAGGGTGGTGGTGGTGGTGGTGGTGGTGGTGGTGGATGGGGGTGGGTTGGTGGTGTACAGTAGCAGCTTACTGTACAGACCACATTTACTCCATCCAGGCGTGTGACATTACCATGCTTTAATGATCATCACATGAGCTCAGCATCAGCGGACTCTTCTGTGCCTTCAAAGCTCAGGCACAGGCTGTATAGCGAGGTAGCTTTTCGCTATACAGCCATGCTTTGTACATCAGTTTAATTGGGGGGGGGGGGGGGCACAAAATTTTTTGGTTCATTAGACAATTTTTTGTATCTTCATGTTCATTGAAGACCCGTGTTGTACATACATACAACAGAAGGCTTCAAGAGACAAGAGTCTGTCACTGTAATAAAGCAGCACATCTGAGAGGCCCTCCCTCATTTTAATAAAGTGTTAGTTCTTGTTATAAATGTGCATTATGTAATTTTCCTTAAGTTGCATTTTTGGTTATGTTGTGTTTACTTTGAAGGAATTGTTCATGGAAAGCCCCAGATGATATTTAAGAAGGTTCTGGAATTGTAAAATAATTATCAGATGTGGGACAGGGAGTTTTTATAGCCATGGATGTTGAATCACTTGGAGTGAAATGACTCAAATCTTGATCAATGACAGTTAGTTATATTATAGATTTATATTATGAGGTTCATACTAATTTTTATTATATGTAAATTCTGCATGCCTGTAATAACCGGTTTGTTTCATCAAATGTGGGTTTCTTGTTCTTTCTGTCACTTCACTCCCACACACAATTCTGTCTCTGGAGAAGTTCCCTGCCAAAATTAAGCTACGTGTGTGTGTGTGTATATACGCACGCGTGCACGTGTGTTTGTGTTAGTGTCCAATTCCCTGTGTGTGTGTGTGTGTGTGTATGTACTTTTGTTTGCCTGGGCTCTGCAGCTCTCATGTGAAGTGTGTTGTGTCCTGATGCACACGTGTATCTTGCATGAAGGCTCAACACACTGGAAGGACCCAGAACAACAATTATTCATACGAGAGAGAGAGAGAGAGACACTCTCAGTTTCTGTGCTATCACACCATGTTGTGAGATTGCATGGCTAAGCAGCTGGCACTGTGCAGTGAAAACTTGGTGCTAAAGGTTTGCTGTGGGTTACAGCAACCTTAATGCATATTCCTGTTTATAGGAGATGATTTTAGATACATCAGTTTGGTATTTGACAGATGAACAGAAATATACATGGCATAAAATCACTTTGGTTCTTTGGTTTATAATGAGGAACAATGAGTCAGAGTATTTTATGACTAGGATTTGGAAATAATTTTCAAACATTTACTCTCCCACATGTATTTCCTCGACAAAAACCAAAAACGCTTATTGCAACATGAATTTTAATCGTCATTGCTCTTGATTTAGATTTTGTTTATAACATTGTGCTCACAAAATGTAATTGCCAAAGAAGAGAAAAATAAGTCATAAGTTTACTACCTGTCAGTTTAAATGTACTCTTCTTTTACAGTTAAACTTAGTTCACCCAAAGTCTCTTACTTGTTTCCCAGTTCTTAGGTGTTAACATAAATACATGTATAATAGGTACTTAGCAAGTAATGACTTTGGCTATAAAAGCAAAATTCTATTTTTACAAAACAAAGTTTCTCTTTGAATTGTCCAACTACTTTAATTATCCAACAACAAATGCATTTATGAATCATGTTTTGTTTCCATTAATGTTGCAGAGACATTAGCATTAAATATGCTAAAAAAATGCAATCGTTCAAATTACTGTGGGTTTACTAGAGCCTAAAACATTTACTGCGTCATTGCATTGTCTTTTCAAAATCCAGTTGTCCAGTCCATCTCCAATACTTCATCAGCTTGCCACTTATGTGGCAGAATAGTTTGCTGGTTGTGAAAGCATTAGACTGCAATATATAATGCTGTGGGTCTTTGCAATAATGTCTCCTCATACTTTTTCTTTAATCTTCTTCCAGATCAGCCGCTGCTTGAAGCCCAGAGGACGGTTCATTTCTGTCACCTTTGCTCAGCCCCACTTCAGGAAACGTCTCTATGCTCGCACTGAGTACGACTGGTCAATCAAACAGTACAGTTATGGAGAAGGATTTGAGTATTTTGTGTATGTGATGACCAAAGGAGAGCAGCTCAGTCCAGAGGATGCAGATCTAGAGAAGAAACTACTTGAGGATGCCAACTCTCCACCAAACAGAATCACCACAACACAAAAGGAGGACAAAGAAGACTTCCTGTCAAATATTGACTTATAAGGTGACTTTTTTATCTAACGTTTTTATACATGAAACCAAGGAAAGTCAATGCTGTACTTAGACGACATATCAAAATGAATGATACAAATACAAAATTTTCATTGTGTTGGTAATTTTATAGCAAAAAGCATTCAGGATAAGAAGCAAGAAATCTATATTTATTACCACTAACCACATGGATGTTTAAAGTAAAGTAGTGATGAATCAAATGGAGTTGTGCAGTATTTATTTACATGCAGTTCTACTATTACAAAAAAAAAACAAACAAAAACTAATTATAAGAGAAACAGGACGAAGCGGTTGTGCCAGAAAAAGAAACAAAATGAAAAAAAACCCTAATAAAAGATCTACCAACCATCTGAGAAATTAAGTTATTTAGCAACAAGTAAATCAATTCAAACAGGGCGAATTTGGATTCAAACTGTTTTGCCATGTTTTAGATGGAGCACACAATGGGGTAGGGGTAATCTCATAGGAAGAGTTTGTTGACCAGAGTGTCATCATCATCATCAGAAAGTGAAGGTGTGATGTTGAGTGTTGTCATTGCTTATACCTTACAAGTTGGTTGTCAGTTAAAAGAGAAAGAGGAGTTCAGGAGTAAGTTGGATGAAGTGGTACAGATTGTTTCCAGGGGAGAGAGTGGAGATTAGAGCAGACGTCAATGGCCGTGTTGGTGAAAGGAACATACAGTAAGTGATGAGGAGGGGTTAGGTAGGTGTGGGGTTAAGGAGAGGAACGGGGAAGGACAGATGGTGATGGATTTTGGCTAGGTAGCATTGGCTGGTAGTTTCTAGAATTACTTTGGAAACAAAGAAAGGAAGCAAGTGAAGGCAGAGCAAAGGATTAAATGTTAAAAGATGAAAACAGAAAAAGGTTACGCACAGTTCAGGGAGAAGTTATAACAAACTCTTAGAGGTAGTGAGGAGTTACCAAATGACTGGCAAAGTACAGCTAAGTGATTCAGCCAAGAAGGTGTTTGGTGTATCCTCTGGACAGAGGAGGGAGGATAATGATACTTGGTGGTGGAACGAGGAAGTACAGGAAAGTATCCAAAGGAAGAGTATGACAAAGGAAAAGTGGGACAGCCAGGGAGACGAAGAAAGCAGGCATGAGTACTGGGAGTCTAGACATGCAACAACAATGGTATGAGACTGGTCACTAAGGAGGGAGAAAAGGACAGAGATCAGAGCTGGAGAAGATCTGCAGCAGGTTAGAGTGTTAAGGACAGAGACGGAAATGTTCTAGCAACTGAACAGAGTGTGTCGAGACGATGGAAGGAGTATTTTAGGGAGCTGATGAATGTGGAAAATCAGAGAAAGAGGAGGACAAATGGAGGTGAGATAGTGCCCCAGGACGTAGAGGATTAGTTAAAAAGAAAGTGAGGGCAGCTATGAAAAGGCTGATGAGTGGAAACACAATCTTGGAGAGCAAGAAAATGCCCAGGGAATGGAGAAGAACTCTATAAAAGCATAGTCTCCTATGATTGGTCAGCTGAACCACTCTTTTGTAATTACTTACCACTTAAAGCATTTGTTGGAAGTGCAGTGCCTTTACCCAGAAGCTCCCTGATCAGCTGTAAACATTATTTTAGCACCACTAACTGACCTGTAGCCTCTGCTCTAGCAGTTCAGAACAAACATGTTGATTGATGGGCCTGTTATATGCTACATGGTGATGTAGACAATTTATAAAAACTTAATGAAAATTGTGCAAAATGCAATGTATGAGAGAATAACTTGGTTACACACTGTAGCCTTAATAACTTAGTAAACATTTTTAAATGTTAGTCACTTAAAACTGTAGTATATAACGTTTAAATATAAACAAATAGTTATAGTCGGTTACATTCAAACCATTTTAAATGAGGTTTGCTGATTAAGCCTATCAGCTCCACATGACTCTGCGTGTGTTCCTCTGGAGAACCTTGTTTAGATCTTGTTTCACCAGACAACATTCCCATACTGCACACAGGAAGTTATTTGTTTTATGTCAAGAGAGACAACATTGTGCTTGTCCATGACATGTTTCAAAAGCAGTAGCCCTCAGTCAGGTCTGATAGTATTGCTTGACACGGCCAGGTTAGGCAGAATAATATCAACAATGAAAAAAAAACAAAAAGTTATGCACTGCAGCTTATAAGAATATAATGAAAGGATCAGTGTAACAGCAGCTTAAAGCACTTTCAATACATTGCATATACAGTAGCCTACAGTATAATGGTGTTGAGGTGCCTCAAAATCAGACCTGGAGCTCACAGGTGCCAAGGAATCATGAAACAGCTCACATCACCACAAAACCAGTGCTTCTTTCTTTGTGGCTTCTTACAGCAGTGGCTCCTGAACTGATTTTAAAACTAGAGATAAGCAGGAAAAACCTCTGTTAATCTGTGTTATTTCCCTGAAATAAGCCTTTTATATGTACTTAAAGCAAGGGCCTTGCTTAATGGAGGCTGCCATCTTGCATCATTATACTTCTAGAGCAGTCTGAAAGGACAAAACAGCCACAGCCTGCATTTAGTTTTTGATTATACAGTATGTCCCATTGTATAATCAGTTTAATTGTAATGCTGTTAAATGATTTGTAGCCATTTAAACTCCATGATTAATCTCTATTAATCTCTTTGTCCATGCTTCTCTCATTGTCTCCTCTAGTGCACTTTATAATAAGAGACTTTTTCCAGACATGAGCTGAGTTTATGAGCAACTTGGTCTCTATAGCAGTCCCTGATTCCCTCCTGCACTACAAGCTTGTCACTGTTATGCAAAAAAACCCCAAACGGGAACGTCTAGACACGATACATAACAGCAGCTCCAGCCTGTAAAGTCTGTGTTAAAGTCTATTAGTATGGCAGTCAAGAGTGTCCACATCTGTTGGGTGTGTCTGTGTCTCATCTGTGTCTCATCTGTGTCTCATGTGTCTGTGTATCACATCTGATTTAGATACCAAACAATAGCTGCACTCAGTGTTTGAAAAACCCATGCTTCATATAGATGCAGCTTGAAGGCACTTACAGATGCATAGATAAAAAAAAGAAAACATACAAGTGATGGCTCACCCTGTGCGTTATTTGGTGTGGAAACATGAGATGAGTCCCAGGTCCTGTGCTGTCTACAGCTTAAATATAGACCAGAGATGGGTGGGTGGAGCCTGGCATGCAGACAGACAGGAAGACTGGTGACTGGAGGGGGTGGGAGTGGGGGGGGGGGCATTGGTCACATTAATAAAGTAGAAATCATGGGGGGGGGGGGGGGGGGGGGGGGGGGGGGGGGGGGGGCATTGGTCACATTAATAAAGTAGAAATCATTTATTTTTAATTCTCCACTGTGATCTAATTATCATCTATTTTAGGACTTGGAGGAAAAAAAGGTGCATGCGATTTTTCAGATGGCTTGTCCTCCTCTCTATGATTTTCCCCGACTGTGTGTCATGGGTGCATTTTCATAACAAACTCACCATAAGGTCACTTGAGTAGATGTTTTGGAGGTTTCACTTACTGTATATCCCACAATCCGCTTTAATAGGATGTCCTGACCCACCTAATTACTGTTGCGAGTCCTGTCGGTCTTTCTGCTCTCCAATAACACATTATCCAGTATGAGCTGTGGTTGTGACTTTGTACTTTGTATGCAAAACTGCAAAAGTGGCTGTAGAGTAACAGTGGACAATGGTCATTTACTCTCTGTGGTTAGATTTAGCCTATTGGCCTAAAGTTATAGTTGTATGTAACTTAAATATAAATGAGTGTCCATTACATTCAAAGGATTCAGTGTCTTTATTGTCATGTGCAAAAAGTAACATGTTATCTCTGCAATGAAATTCTTCTTTGAAGTCGTCGCCAAACGAGCTCACACAATGTCAATGAAGCTCCATGTGACTCTTTTACTTCTCAGTGTAGCAATGTTTTTTTTTCTCATGTCACCCAGCAATATTCCTGTGTGCAGCACCTGCAATTTTTTTTTTTTTTTTGGTAATTACTGAGAATTTTTTTCATGTGAATTTTTTTCACGTTTTGGATCTTAGAAATAACAAACCTTTTCCATCACAAGGCCCATCTAGTAATTTTTTCTGGAGCTTTTGTTGGTGTGACATCTACTTCATGGACCTTTTGCTGCGAGAC
The DNA here is from genome assembly GCA_016785285.1 of Brachirus orientalis. Lineage (NCBI taxonomy): Eukaryota > Metazoa > Chordata > Actinopteri > Pleuronectiformes > Soleidae > Brachirus > Brachirus orientalis. The sequence continues at coordinate 353,830 of JAFBJR010000101.1, forward strand.
TGTGCTTAATAATTGTCAAGAATGACTTTTCAAAAGAGCAGAGGATGGTGGTGTTGGTGTCACAGTAGCCTTGATGTGACAGGACTGACAGAAACGACTTGCTATACAACCACAGACGAGGGCAGAGATCTCGTGCAGGAGAGGTTTTAGTCAGTATTTTCTCTTCGACACAAACCCCGTCTGTGCTGCTTGTGTATCTTCAGCAGATCATCTGTGTATTCCAGGTGTCTGAGCCCTTGATCAACCAGAGTGTCATGTATTAAACTGTGTGAGCGATAATAAAGCCTGAATTTTCCCTCCTGCTCCTAATCATCTGTCATGCTCTGTTGCTCAAGGGCAGCAAAAATGCTAATCTGCTGCTACTCAGTCCCATTCTATATCTCTGGCTGTTTTCTCTAGTGTTTCTATACATGCTCCTTACTATCTCTACTATCACTCGTCTATTCACAGCCACCACCGACTCTATCTGTCTGCAAAGATTGGCCCCATATGCTGTGGTGTGTGGTGTTAGGGCTCACGCAACTTAAGACACCTCTCTTTTTTTTTTTCTCTTCCATATCGCCTGTTTGTATTCAAACCACATCACAACACAGCAATGCTGCCTGTTTTCCCCCCGACTGCGGCTATATTAGCAGCTCTCAGCATCTTATGTGACTCCGATATCATGTAATAGTGATCTTGTTGGTGAGCTATCCATTAGTACCATTAGAAGGAAAATACTATTAATGAGTTTTTTTTTTTTTGAGATTTGGAAATGCAGCAACATGAGAAAAGTCCAGTTAGACAAGAGTTTTAGATAAGTGTTGACAGTAAAGAGGGAATCGGCAGCATTAGCTCCAGTATGGATGAGGAGAAAACGCTGCTGCTGCTGCTGCTGCTGCTGCTGCTGCTGCTGCTCTCAACAGCTCTGTTTATCTGCTCATCTCCCCCCGGGGGAAACATAATGGCATTGCACACTGTATGGCATGCTTATGTAACAGAGGGAGAAATATTAATGCACGTCCACTCAGGATGGTAGAAAAGTGGAGTCACCTCAAAGCCCTTGGTCTCCTGGTCACACAAACACAACACACAACTATACACAACTAGAATCAGGAACAAGGGTTGGCTCGTTACCACTTTTGCATGTTCGATACAATACCAACAGATACATAGTTAGATACAGTCTTTTTACACAATTACACTTGTGGGTTTTTTCTTCTTTACTCATAAAGCTGTAATGGAAAACTTTTTAAATATTAACAAATATCTGCTACTTTAAAACCATTGCCAGATGACTCCACACAGCTCTGTGTTTCTCTGCATGGTAGATTTTATGTTAGCTTGCTACGGTGTCTTCTGTAACATTACCACGCTGGACAGACACACAGACAGTGATGCATTTTCAACACGACTGATGGAGGCATGGCCAGAGCACAACAGTGACATAGTGCTAGTGAATTGAGATGGCTGCATACGGTTGGGCTAAGACTTGAATTGTCGAGAAGTCCCTGCAGAAAGTTTTACAAGTGGATTCTACTACTACAAATAAACCTGGACAGTAACAGTCGGATTTTAATTATGATCACTATTTTGGCTGCTCATGAACATGACCATCCAATATTGAAAATGTGTGCTCTGCCAAATGAGCACAAAGCAAATCAAGCGCTCCTTAAACGTATGCCTGCATGTTCAATAGTTTCTTGGTTGTAAGATGTTGGTGGTGCGTATCTGTCGTTATGGTCTGCGCTTTGTGAAGCATTCCTGTGATTTTAACTGGTTTTTGTATTGCATCAGATTTTACGTTTTGTCTTTTTCAGATATCCAATCCTGTGGTTTTGGCCAGTATCAGACCATTACGATACAATCATCATATTGGCTCATCTCTCTCTATAACTGTTTCTCTGCGTTTTGTGTGAGTTTGCGTGTGTCTGTCCACTGAGGAAGCATTTACAGCATGTCCGTGTTGACCCCAGCATGGAAGTGGAGTCCAAACCCATCTGCCAGGTCAGAAAGAGTGACCCCGGGTTATTGCCACAGTTCCAGCCAACAGTCAACTGACCTCTAACCCTCGGAGCAGCAACGTAATGAATGGATTTTAGCCTCGTCAGAGAGGAGCAGCTAATTACTTGTCATCCCAGGTGTTCCAGTCTAACAATTACCTCAGATCATGGGAAGAATATGTTTTGCTTTTTTTTTTTTTTTAAATAATTAACAAATCCCAATAACAGATGTTTTTTTTTCTCTCTCTGAATATGATACAGAGGCAGTGCAGGGACAGGTGGTGGTAAAAGGCATTTATTCTGTCAAACTGCTAAAAGACTGTTCAATTTTTTGTTGTTCTTTGGTTTTTATTTTTTAAAACAGTATAATTTAATTAGTGGGCGCTTCTTTTTGTTGTCAGTCGTCGTCCAAGTCACATGTTTACAGTACGATTAATGACAGGGAGGAGGTGTTTAGCAGAACTGATGCAGTTCAGTATCTGCCCAAATATGTCAATCCGGTTCCGGCCTTCACACACACACACACAGCACCCATAACAACAACATGATCAATAGCTGTGTGTTTTCATTCAATCCAGATGGGCTGATGTTATCAGCACAGTCAATAACCTCACTCATGGCTACACTGATGTGCTGTCATTAGAGTGAAGTGCAAGAATCCGTGTGGTGGTTGTGTGTGTTGCGTCCTGATAGTCAATGTTTTCCCAGTTGTAACAGTCAGTTGCAGTGTCATTTTACCAGTAAAATTCAATATTACAAGGAAAAGTGTTTTTATTTTTACATCCCCAGAAAATTTCATCAGAATCTGTTCTTTGCAGCTCACAGCCAAACACAGCCAAGGACATATTCTCTTTGGCAGAGGATACACTGTATCTAATCCTAAAAATTGGGATGGTATAGAAAATGCCCACATGTGATTGTATTCACATTTTTCACATCTTCAGTAGGGCTGCACGATTTGGATAAAAATACCTAATCGATTCAAGTTTTGATAAAATATACTTTGCTGTACTATCTATGTCCCCCATTGATCCATGTGAGATGTAACTTATTTATTCTGACTTTTACAAGTGAGAGTATGCAAAATGAAGTTAAGTTAAAAGCAAAGAATAACTGGTGGAAATGCCCAGCTTCTGCCACCTCAATTGATTGAAGACATCATACATTTTCAAAGATAGTTCTGAGGATGAAAGTACCCTATATGGATTTGTTGTTTGCCTTCAAGTCGCAGCCGGACAATAATTCAATAACAATTTGTAATGATATATTGATAATGCTCTGTGAAAATCTAGTTTGGGAATATTTACTCTCACATTTGCACAATGTTTCCAGGTTTGGTAGTTTTCTGTCAGGAATGAAGTTACCCATTTGACATTTTATTGTGAAAATTACTGATAGTACATGAACACATTTTTTGGCCATATCACCCAGACCTTCAAACTCCATGAAGCCAGCCCCTCTGTGAAAAAGGGAACATTGCTGTATCAGTCTGATCTGATTGAGCTAAAGAATGTGGACAATAAAGTCAATGTATAGATTCATTTAGGCTGTTCTGTGTGAAACATTGGAGGTGTCAGTGTTTATGTGAGAGCTACTGTACAGTCAGACATTGATAAATGATCATGTGGCCAGTTGTGGCTCCCTGGGGGGTTTGTGGTTTAATGGATTCACCAGTGTAGGCCAGCACAGAGCTGTTCAACAGCAAAACACATGGATCACTGTTTCTTTCCCGCTCTTTAATTAAGAATCAGTATTTACTGCCAATGAGGTATATTATTGCTGCAAGAGCTCAGTCCAGCCCTTCACTGATGACCAACCCAGCACAGAAATGGGTAGCATGAAGGTTCTTTTCCTTAAAGTGCACGTTTTGTTTCCACTAAAGTTGTTTACTATATTTTTCTCTTGCTTGCTGTGGTGAGGTGATGTGCTGTCTGTTTTGTTTTTCTTCCTGCTAGTCTCTTTGTTTTGTCCTCCACTGATATTCTAGCAAAGAAATGTCTCAGAAATGGAAGCCATGTCAAAGAATCACATTAACTTTTTTTTTTCCCACCATTTATTAATTCACCAAATACAGTGAAAATGGCATCGTAATATACAATGACTCATTCTTAGAATGTCATGACATTTTGTTGTTTTTTTGCTTCATAAAACGATGTTTCATTATTGAAAATATTCAAGGTTTCATGCACAACAAACCATATCCAGTTCCTTTTAAATAATGGTACAAAATAAACAAAATTAAAAAACAAAAACTGTAATGTCCAAAATCTGTCAAATAACGATGTGTTATTTGAGGATACTCGTAAACAGTGCAATATATATATATATATATATCTAAAACTGCCATTTTCTAACAAATTCATCAACGTAGCTCAAGTCACAGTATACCATTTCTTAATAATAGTTAAACATTTATGTGTGCAAAACCCCAGACACATTCAGTTAGTCTTTAAAAAAAACCTTCCAACCTCTGATATAGAATAAGACCACTTCACCAAAAATGTTAGCTTTGCCTCTATGTGCAGCCTAGTCTCATTCTGTATATCCTCTCTGAAATAGAAAGATTTTTGTTGATGAATCGTAAGACAATAGACTAGCATATCATTTAAATAACAAATATTTAGATATAAAAATACAAATATGACTTTTGTTTAAAAAGAAGCGTGCCAGGGAAGAGTGGTGGCACCTGTGTTGGCACCGGAGTGAAAGTTCATGCAAATAGATGGAGAAAAAACTAGATTTCATAGAAGACAAAACACGAATAACTGCAAAAAATAATAATAACCAAATTATAGAAAGCATATTTCTTCCCATCAACTTCATGACTATAATTTTTCAACATTTAGTATAACTTCCAAATCTGGCCTCTGTAGATCTGAGTGTTTGAAGAAAAAAAAAAAAAAAAAAAAGGAAAATAAAGGATAAATGCAGGTTTTATATCAGCTACATGAAGGTACCAGCCTGCACATTTAACCACTGAATGCAAGAGTAAAAATGGAGCCAGTGGGTTCAGTTTGAATCTGTGGCCTAATGCTCTTCAAGGGCCAAAGCAAGTGGGGTTCAACTACAGAAAACATTAACATTGCACCATCCTCGGATATATGTTTTTACATACAATGGGTCTTCTCTGGTTAGTAGACTCAAAGAGTTTAGTTGGTCTGTGTTTGCAGCAACAGGAATGCATTGGAGCAGTGCTGAAAGGACAGCTCCCTTGAATGCACTGTCACCAACTGGGAGTCAACAAAGCAAAGCCAAAACTAAAGTAGGAAGGAGGGAAGAGTGGAGGAGGGGTAAAGAGGAGGGGTGAGGGAGTCTGAGAGCTTTAGCCTACATACTGTACATCTTATTGTAAGAGGGCTGGGATTTAAGTTCAGTCTCCATTTGCGGTATTTTTGTTTCTTACAGCGCTGTTTGGAAAGGAGAAAAGAAGAGATGGTTGTGAAGCAATGACAAGTTCATCCATCATTAAAATCAGCAGAGGTTGAGAGACAGAGCAAAGCGTCCGCCATCTCAACATCCTGCTGCGCAGTAGTGGAGATCAAATCGGGATTCGTTTGAAGAGTTGCCAGCAATCCCATGAAAATCTTGGTCTTTTTTTCCTCCAGAATCTTCCTCTCTTCCTCATTCTTCCTTCATCTCTCTTTCTCTCTCTCTCTCTTTCTTCCTTATTTATCTCCCCCCCTTTTTCTCTCCCTTTCCCCCCTTTTCTTCGTCCTGTAACACCATTCTGTTCCATCATCCCATCCTCGCTTCGTGCCGTCGTCTTTTCCTGCAAATTCCTCGAACATGCACAGCGACAAGTGCTTCAAATCGGTGATTGAAATTAAAAAAGTCAGCAAAGGCAGTGTTCATGCTTAAACGCCAGGTGAAGACTTGTCTGTCATCCCCTTCAGGACCTCGTCTATTCGGTCATCCTCAATGACCACTGTGAGGAGAAAAAAAAAGGGGACATTTATTTATTTCATTTATTTTATTCATACCTAAATGTGTATATATATATGTGTGTGTGTGTATGGTCTTTTGCAGATCTGTTTATCCATCTATGATATTCAGTGGGAACATATGACTATATTAGTCCCATTAGGATCCTTTATTGTAAAATAAGCCTCAGAGGATTCCATTATAACGTCAACTTTTGTTCATTATGGCCTTGCGTGTATATGATGTGGTAAAAGAAATATATAAATATTGCAATTATTTTGCCAAATACTGCAGCTGCGACGTGATTCAAAATGTGTAGGACTGTCCCTTTATGCATCGTCAGTGTCATTTTCACAAGAAAAGATCAAGTCATTAGATAATAATTAAAAAACTATTTCCGAATCTGGCCTTTCAAGTCCTGCAGCACTGCAGACATTTTTCCTGTCGGATCAAAACACAGCGGTGTCGTTCCATTTGGATTCGTAGTGCGATTCCGATTCTTTTGCGCCTAATTGAGCAGCCCAGTCATTGAATGGAGGGGAATATGGCGCACCAAGGAAACAACAGAGCACGAGAGAGGAGATATATGATCGTTCAACTCGGTTGCAGGTGAATGAATAAATGAATAAATAAATAAATAGCAATGGATTGCAAATCCCCTGCAGCGTCGACAGCGCACTTGATGGAAAACAACTCGGTCCTGATTATGGCGGCGAGCCAGAGGGTTTTTTATTGCTCCTCTTTAACCCTGGTGTTTGATGATGGCTGGGGTGTGTCCTTGTGTTTGTGCATGTGTGTTTACACTTAAAAACAACCATGTCAAACCACGCTACATGTGGTGCCATTTATTTTAATGATAAGCCTAATAATAATAATAATAATAATAATAATAAGATCAAGCTCCTACATTCTTTACAACATTTTTTATGCATGTTCTATCACATGACCTGTCTGCTGCAGTGAACCGTGCTTTTTACCTCGCTTGGCTCTGCCGATCTGTCCCAGCTTCGGGGGTCTTTTCGCCTGCGACGCAGCGAAGAAGGCGCTTGTGTCCTGCAGTCCGCAGCTAAAGGACATCTGACTGACCTCGCTGTCCGCGCCGTAGCCGCTCATTTTGCCCTCGTTGTATGGCAGCACCTCGGACATTGTTGTTGTTGTTGTTGTTTTCTTAAGTTAAGTGTGTAAAAGTGTCCCTCGCACGGTGCAGCAGTAGAATCCTGGCTGCAGTTGGACGGCGTTGAAAGAGTCGGTGTCTCCTGCTGTGATCCTAACACAAGGTCGTCGCCTCTCTCTTTGTGTGCGTGTGTTTGTGTTTTGTGGTGTGTAGATGTGTTGCAGCTGCAGAGAGAGAGAGAGTTATGAGTGAGAGAGCAAGAGAAAGTGTGTGTGAGTGTGAGTGTGAGTGAGAGAGAGAGATGTGCTCGCCTCTGCTGCTGGATGATGTCTGCTGAGGGAAGTGGGAGATCCCGGGATCATAAAGGAAACCCAGGCTGAACGGTGAAGTCATCCATCCGGGTTTGAAGCTGTGTGTGTCGGTGTGTGTGTGTGTGTGATTGCGTGTGCGTGTGTGTGTTAGAGGAGCAAGAGCGACACCAACTGGCGAGACAAATTAAGGCAGCCAATTCTGTTGAAGTTCGTGCATCCACCCCAACCTGCTCAGCTCAAATCCATTGGTTGTCACAAGTTTTAGAAACTTCTGACCACACCCAAATTTATTCGACTAGAAATGTTTGAGCACACTGCCACTTTCATGCACACAGATGATGTTCTGACTCTCTAACATACAAGTGTGTTATTCACAACACTGTCAAGTGTTCCGTGTCTCTGTAGTCTCTCCTATAGTCTTTTGGTGCTCATTCACCAGTGATCATCCACAATCAGCCCTCAGGGCAGGCCATACCCTGGCCTACTCCTAGACAATAATCAGGTGTAGGAAGGTTCATGTGGATGTTATTTGCCAAGGTGCAGCAAAGGCTCAGAGCCTTTTGTTGTTGCCAAGAGTTGCAGTTGACAGCCTCCTGCATGATTGGAATCCCTGCATGGGTTGGAAACTTGGCAAGGGCCCAAATTATGAAGACTGTAGGAGTCCGTCAGAACCCCAGGCTTTAGACATTTTCCAGCAAACCATAATGAGACAGACAGAAACGATTGTTTCTGAATTACAGTAAGTCCATCATCCTGCGTTTAAGCTCGAGTCCCCAAAAACTCCTTTGTACCACTGTCCATTAAAGCCCTCAAAAACAACTATAGGCTTATGTAGTTGCCTTTGTTTGTCCTTTCTGTGCATATGCCACTTGTACATATGCATGTATTGTTGTTTTATTTTATTTTAGTATGTCTGAATGTACTGTATTGTTCTTATACAGTAAGAGACACTGTCCATGGCAAAATTTTTCACTGGGACAATAAAGCCTATCCTATCATATCAGAAATACCAACCATCACAACGCTCGGATCACCAGTTAATCTCACTCGTGTTGTACCTGTGCAAACTAAGGTGTCAAAGTATGAAAGAGGTCTCAAGTTACTGATTCAACAATTTTTCTTTTGTTACTTTCTTGTAGCTCTGCAGGGTATGTCACTGTACCTACAAAAGTGAATTTGCTAAGTTCTTGTACCTACTATGTAAAATAGGCAACATTTGCATTTTATACACATTTAGTACTCTAAATGCTATTTGAGGCCGACAAACCATATGCACTTTAATAAAAAGAGAAAAAGGAAAGTTCTTTCCACACACATCTAACATGGTGCTCTGAAGCCTAAACATACATAATCACTTTTGATGGTTGAGTTTTATATGTATCCCATCGTTTTTATTTGATGCTCTGTAAGACATGGTCATATAATAGCTGTGTGTGTTGTTTTGGTGGAAGGGATTTATTTTGAGGAGAGAAGATAGTTTTAAGTGCTATGTTTTCATTTTGCAAAACAATTGTGGCATTTCAAAAGAGTACTTATCTCTCTTTTTTTCCTTTCTTTTTAAAGTACTTATCTCTTTTCAGTTTGACGGAGGGAAGCCTGCTAGAAGATGAAGAATGAAAAACATGATAGATTGCATGATAGATTTTCCACAAATACAGGATAATTCCTATATTATATAAATATCTGGTGGTAGTTATTTGTGCCGTGCTTTCATTGCAGCACCATGGACAGAGCCCTTCTCATTTATTAAACTTGCTGCATCTGAAATACCACACAACCTGTGTTACAACATCCTGTCCTCACAACATATGGTGTCTTATAAAAAGCTAAAATAATCTCAAATGAAAGCCTTTTAATGAACCAAGCCTGGTTTAACAACTCTGGCCAGCTGACCTGTCTACATATAAAAGTCTTTCCACTGAAAGAAGCACTAGTCCTTTGTTTATGCTGCCACCAGACTGGGGAAAATGAATAGCTGGTGGTTTTGGAAAGACTCTTGGATTTCCTGTGGGATAAGATGGGCATAGTCTGCAAAGACAAAACTGAGTGAGCTCCTGGCATCCCACAGAAATGTGGACCATCCACAACCCCAGAATTGTGTGTGTGTTACTGAGCATTTATTAACATGGTTGGAGCTGGTTAAACTCAAAAAAGTCAAATACATTGTGCTGGAAAAAAAAGCAACTCCCCTGGAGATGACTCACAACGTTCCTGTGGCCCAATGAACTGCAGCCTCCAGCTGTCAACAAGCAGAGCGGTTGATTCATGCAGTGGGGTTCAAGCAAGGTGCAAGGATTTCACATGATGTCATCGTTCTGCGACAGAGCTGGAGGCTGTGGGGGAAAGATCTGTCCTGAGATGGTACGATCACTATCTTGGGAAGAGAGGTGGATGTGTAACACCAACCAGACACTTCTTCACGTCTTACCTCAGCCTCTAATAATGCACTGCTTCATATGTAACTTGCTTTAAGTGTGATCATTCCTCTTTTGGTCATTCTCTCTGTCCACATGCTGTAATTTGCCCTCCTCTCTTACCCTCCTCGATCTGTTCCTCATCAGCAGGCAGCAGTTTTCATCAATCTGACTCAGTCAGTTGCATTATTTCTAACAACTCATTTTGTGCGTGTGTGTGTGCTCTTGAAGCACTGCCACCAATTACCAATAATTCACTGTGCTGAGTCACATTCACCCCCACCCCTCCATGTTCTCCCCTTGGGCAGACCAAGCTTTGCTAAATTTACACACACATTGTGTATACACACACACACACACACTATGTTCCTCCTTGAGGAACACAAGGTGTGGAAAAACACTGATAACAAGCCTAGCGCTGAGCTGGGATCAGTTCTGTGCGTATGTGGTTTTAGGGTTTGTGTAAGTGGGAGAGCAGGTATAAGAAAAGGACTAAAAATGTAACTGGGAGCATAAGCAAAAACAGGCAAGACACACACACACAATCTGCAGTTATGAAGTGAAGTAACACGCATGTGTGTTTGTGTGTATTCACCTCAGAAACATTCACAGTTGCAGTCCGCATCACAACCGTTTGCACACAGGAGGCTAAAGTTATGATCAGAGGTGACACTTTCACATGTCATTAATGTTGTTTAATGACAGGTTGGGTGATTCTAAAGCCCCAGTTGTCTCCAAATGCTCTAGTAATGTTTTAGCCAGGAACATATGACTGTAATATTATAACCAACAGTGCAACAAATTAAAATTTGCCAAATAATATTCAATTACTATGCAAAGCATCGCTAAGTAGATTGCAATTTGGGTTTTTGTCCTTTTGAGGTTATTTTGTCATTATACCATGGCAGGCCACATCTGAAGGAACATGCAGTAATAATTATTATTTCTTTAAGAGGCTGCTGTGTTTGCCATTCTACAGTGTGACTGCTAATAAAGTGGAATCATAAGTAAAGTAATGTTTTTACTTTTTAGATGAATAATATATAATAAACAACTCATTATATTATACATCCCCAGTAACTTACCCAACACTGATTTTCACAGTTTCACACAACAAAAATGGCTCTGAAACTTTTAGAGCCATTTTTCGTTGGGGCTTTGAAAGCAAGCTTTGGGTGTTATGTAGAGGAACATGGAATTTGGATGACTTTGTTGTTAAAAAGTAAGAACTCTAACATTTGTAAAAAAATAATAAATAAATAAAATAAATAAATAAATTCAACTAGGGCAGATATATCAGAGGAGGTTATTTACCCTGTGGTAATCTATGCCTATCTATCTTATGAGGGCAAAGTATGAAAATGATAATTCCTGCTGCAAATTCCTCTACTGCACATGCAGTGATCTGTAATTGTTTTTTAGAGCAACCAAAGCAGTGTAATCTACTGATACAAACAAAAAAATCTTAATATTACACCATTGATTGTGTATATCCCAAGGAGACTGTTTGGTTTATTGAAGAAAAAGACGCCCTGCAGTCAAACTGCTGTTGGAAAGTAGGTCACTTGTCCCATGTTTCACTGCATGCCTAAAGCAGATGGGTGACTGTGGTAATTGGCATCAGAGATGACTGCATGCTGTGATGGCTCTCTCTCTCCTGAGATACTACATCTATACCTTTCCCCCTGCTGTCTACTGATGTTTGGCTGCCAACGTTGAAAAAGACTCTTCTATCCCCCAACTTTGTTCACTATGATGAACAGGAGCCCATAAGGTCACACACTATTTTAGGATTTCAGATCTACCTAAATTTGGAGCATGTGCTGTCAGAAGAATTTCCTACCATGCTCATATTTAACAGGTATAAAGTTTGTCTTCATATTTTAGTGTTCAAAACACTTACTGGAAATCCAAATTCCAAACATTGTAGTGTGGTTGCCAAAGTTTCTGAAACGAGGGCACTATGTTCATACAAATTCATGTAACTGTCCCACCATCTGTTTTATTTTTTTGTTTAAATCATTTTTACATGCAGCAACAGCAGATGAGCATTATCACATGAGCGATGTGACAAGGTGACAGTAATGGGCTGTAAAAGCATTATATACCATAAATAATGCTTTTTAGTTTTGGTAAAGATGTCTGTGTAAATTTTCATTCATTGAATCAGCAGCAAAATAGACTGAAGAAGTTCCTTGGATGAGAGGTTAATGTCCTCAAGAAATCTATAATTCCACTTGGAACTGATTCAATAATTTATATCAGCATAAACAGCCCATTTGCAGCCCACAAATGGAAATTTAAATCATAACTATACTGGCTACAAATAATTGGCGAACATCCAAAGTGAGTGTATCATTGCAAATAGCTTCCATCCCTTCTACAGCGAGTTTGAGCCTTTGAGCTCTAGAAGAAACTACAGAGTTCCTAAACTGTAGAGGCGACTAAACATGCACAAAAAGTCCTTTATTCCAAGTGCAGTGTTCTATCTTCACAGAGAGACCACTGTTATTACTCCACAAATGCAGTAAGGAGATTATTTAACTGTAATTTAATTCTGTCTGTCTATGCTTTACTGGTTGTTGTCTCATGCTTTTGCAAATGCTTCTTATTGTTATTTATTTTTTTAAATATTATATATTCCTTTTTATGATTTTTTTTTGTTGATGTGCCAAATTTTTCACCTTGATAGACAATAAGAAGTTCTATTCTATTCTGTTAAACGCAAAACACTAATTGGCTGAGGTTAATAGGAATGTCATCCGTTGGCTCGTGGCAGTGGCCAAAACTGACCCGCCACCCATTAATACTCTGTTTAGTAAATGAATTCATTTAAATTATTTGCTTATCATCACAAAAATGACAAAGTCCTGCAGAATTTATCCTAAAAAAAGATTAAACTGGGTCAAAGAGCAGTTTCAGGACATGAATAACAACAAGGCCCTGTGATGAACTGGCGATCTGTCCAGGCTGTGACCCTGCCTTTCACCCTATGTCAGCTAGGATTGACACCATCAGCCACCATTGTGGAGGATAAAGCGGTTGGCTAAATGGAGAAACAGCAAATTGAAGTTACTTTTTTTTATAGATCAACACATCTCTTAATTTGCCAATTTTATACAAGATTGAATAACTTAGATTACAAGAAAAAAGGTTAGTAGAAAAAACAGATTTTGCCTGATGAAGATTTGTGGTTTTTCTATTCAGTTGCTTAGAAAAGCAACTGGCCCAAGACCAAATTTACTGGTCAACCCCTTGTTTATGGAATATCATCATAATGGACAGATTTAACTTTTTACGTCGGGAAAACCACCAAGGGTTTGAGCAAAGAAACAATCCATTCATACTCACATTCGCACCTTCAGTTAATTTAATTAACCTTTAAATCCAGTCTGCATATCTTTAGACAATGGGAGGAAAACTCTGAGGAAGACACAGACGCAGGACGAGTAGGCAGACTCCACACAGAAAGCAGCCAACCTCAGGTGCTGAACACCTAACCCTTCAGCCACCGTGGAGCTGAAGAGGCCTCATGAAAGAAAGGTGAAACGTGTTTAAGGGAAACTAAAGTCCATATCTACACTGGATACAAAGACTTGGATTACTGAGACCTTTCAAAGATAAAATTGTTTGTTTTAGTGTTTTATTTTTCCTAACTGAGCTATAGCCGTGCCTATAAAATAGATATACAGAATTAACAGTGTGCATTCATGTTGTAAGTATCCTACTAACTATCAGTTCCTAGTCTCACTTACTGTCCCTCCTCACTGTCAGTACATTACAGTACAGCTTGTGGTAGGTTTCATCAATACTTTTACAGAAATAATTCTAAATTGTGTTTTAGCTATGATTTGATCTATTTTCCTAAAGTAATAGACACCTCTGCATGAACTCTACATGGTCTGATTAGTCTAATTTTTATAACATACACTCACCAAAAGCCCTTCTAAGCAGATCACTTCCTTTCTTTATCCAGTTCGTTTACTGAATTTAACTGAAAAAAAAAATTAAATAAATAAATAAATGGCATTGTTTTTCCCCCCTCCAATGCCCTCAGCTGTCTGCGAGTGCTACAGGAATAGTTTGTTCCCCGAGAGTCACAGCTGCTGTTCTGCTGAGACGGCTCATAAAGAATTTGTCTACGTGAACCTTTATGACCTGAGGAAGATTTATGGGTTCCTGTGTCCCGCACCTGCTCCTTTTTCACCCCCACTCAGACCCAATGCCCCACTCTTCACCTTAACACCGCCCCCTCTCTACATCCACAAACACACATACACAAAGATGGACACCTGTTAGTTTTTCCCCTTTGCTTGTCATCTATTTGCTGTTCCCCCCACATCTTCTCACTGCTCGTTAGAGATGACAGAAATAGCACGTGTGATGACGCACCAAACCAAAGTCTTTTCAGACACCAGGTGCTAACAGCAAGTGTTTGTGCCTATGAAAAAACACCACAAATCCATATCATCATGAGAGTCCTATGAAACACACATATCTATTCAGAAATTAACACTAATGTTCTAATATGTTAGATACCTAGTAGTCATTAATTTTAATAAAAGAAGACATTAAAGGTTGGTGACACTCATGACCGTTAGTGGGTGGCAGTGATCACCACTAAATGTTGACCATTACCAGATATTAGGGACATGTGACAGGTCCAAACAAATATTGGGTCTGTTCTGTTTCTTTCTGAAATCCACCAACACTGTAATCTTGTTGTTTTCTGCTCTCTCTTTCTCCCTCTGTCACATACTCTTTGGTGGTGGATGTTTAAAGTATATACAGTAAATGTTATTGTGCCTTGTTGTCTTGTCTCAATCAATCAAATGATAATTGTCTACTGCTGTGCAGGCTGCTGCAGACATGCTTAACCTTCATTCTCCACCTATTGTTGACACACAAAAAATGTAACAAGCAGATTCAGTGTTTATAAAAATAAAAGCGACAGTGGGACAGTTATGCATGTGTGTGTGCATCAACACACTAACACCGCATATAAGAGAATCAGAAAATCAGACCCCGTCAATGTTTTCAAATGGGATTGCAGTAACCCTTTTAAGTGTACATAAACATAAATATTTTACATATTGTGCATACATTACATAAAACATATTTAACTCGTAACTTTAAATTATTCAGTACAAATAGTACAATCACTCAGAGACTGCAGCAGCTAAACATTTGACCAGAGTAAGGCATATAAACATTCATTCACTAATCGGCCCTGTTTCAACTCCTGTCTGTCGTGTACTTTTGAGGTTGAAGGTATGGTTTGTATAGTGTTAAGTTCCACTGAGGTCACATGGTCCCACAGGTGCTTCAGACAAGATACAGTGGCACCACTCTTCTGATACGCTGTCTACAAATAGGGCAATTCTGTCGTGGAAGAGCCTGGTAGCAAGTGAAGCAGCAGCAGACATGTCCACAGTCCAGCAAAATGCAGTTACGTGGCTGACAGAGGCAGATCACACACACAGTCTCCATATCATTGTTGGCCTCGGAACCTGCTGCAGAAGCAGTCACTCTGGGGGCTTCAGACTGCCGTCTCTCAAATTCCCTTCTTGCCTGATCTCGCTGCCACCGTGCTTTCAAGCTGTTGTAGTAGTTTCGACCAACCCAGAAGAGGGCAAAGGTCGTGGCCAAAGCAGAGGCAATGGCCAGCACCTTCCACCAAAAAGCCACATTCTCTTGGTTCTGTCGCAGGGTATTGAAGTCCTTTATACTCAAGAAGTACGGTGCACTAGTAGGAGGTCGAAGATTCAGGGTTCCATCTTTCTCTAATATGAGTTCTCCTACACCTGTTAAAATTGTACCAACCTGAGAAAAGTGTACAGAAAATTCAGTGCTGGGCTACAGGAGTCAAAATATTTGTTTCTCATCGAGCCACTTACTTTGAGCATTTCCTCCGTCTCCAGTTGCCCTTTAATTTTCTCCCCACTAAGGTATTGTCCTACGATGTCACTCAAACTGAGATTGGCCTGGTGAAACTTCTCGTAGATAATCTCCATGAGGTCTCCAGAGGATTGCTGGGGAGCCAGGACATTAACTACTGTCTCATCTGATCCCACTATTGTAAAGGGCACTGCATTCAAATTCTGGAGTAAGATGTGCTCATTGTCTGACCTGCAAAAGGTAGAGAGTCCAGTAATTAGTCTTGTAGCATGTGACATGGATGTTTATCAGTGTTGGGGTTAATACAGTCATATATTACTCTAATGCACTACTTTTGCAATGAATTACATTAATATGTTACTTTTTTGTGGTAACAAAGTAAATCAAATTTGTTGGAATATTATTATGGTTACCACAACATGACACATCACATCTGCCAGTCTAGCTTAAAAGGTAGAAAAAAAATGTAGTGAAAACAGCTGCTTATGACTTTGAGCATGGATAAAGGCAGAATGTGTGACTGCATGGCTTGACTGATATTTTCTCAAAAGTAGTTATTTTTGCCTAAACTCAACCAAAGTACATCTTCATGGAATCAACATGTTAAAAGGGGTTTTCTGTTCGAGTTCAGCGGACTTTATTCCAAAATCAGTTTAGTAGGCTGGTGAGCTAAGTAGAGCACAAAGTCAGAGTTTCCCATGTCATATAAGTGGCTCTCTTTTAACCCACATTACCATGGTAACTTAAGCATAACCTTGTCCTGACCAGGTTACATTCAGATTCTAGGATTAAAATGCCCCAAAACGTCACTGTCATATTACTGTTTCTTTTCTAGGCGATTTAGATTTTCAGACAAGAAAAAGGTGTCAGGGGTGGTGTCAGAATTTTTACAGTATAATTGGAGCTGTAAGTCTGCATTACTGTCAGACAGCCTGTATTGATCCTGCATTGTGGAATTTTAAATCTGTAAGCATTTAAAATTGTCTGCATGTTGTAATATTATGGTAAATATAAAGACATTTTTTATAAATGTCTTCCTCATTGATGACATTTATAAAAAAAAGTGATCATATAATAACTGATAATCTCCTCACCAACTCCTTGTAAAGCCATTCCACAGCAACCTCTGTTGTTTCAACATGTACTTCTGCAAAACGCCGACAGCTTCTTTATGAAACTTGCTCTTCAGAGACTTGTCAACTGGTTGCACAGCACCTACGTACAGTACAAGCATTTATACACTGTCACACATTAATATAGAATGACAGATTTAAGAATATTTAAGACAGTAAATAGTGTAGCCCTTTCAATGGATAAACATGGATCGGGTCTCGTCTGTATCAGAAATGGTGAGACCCTAATTACCTTCCAGGACAACATACTGTAGACGTGCTCCTGGAGTTATTTGCAAAATGTCTTTGAGTCTCCCATCGATGGTGAGATGTGGAGCATCCTGCAAACACAAGACACAGTCAATTTGTTTATGCAGTGCACACAGTGTAGTGGACAGGCTTCAGGTTCCTGTCACATTATGTTGAGTTTTATATTTAATTGACTGGCATTATCTTTTTTGCTTAAATGTACAGCAACGGTGACCAAGGTGGCAACCAACTACCAGAGGACACAGCTCTGAATGTTATAATAGAATGCTTGATAGCACATCACAGAAGCTGCTGTTGCTTCCTTTGCCCACAGGGTGGTGCCAGAGAAAGTCACCAGGTCACCAGTCATACTTTATCCAGTGATATATACACTAGATCACAACCTAAAGATCATCATGTAATTGCTGAAATCAGCAGAAAAATGTAGGATATAGTGACAAAACAATGGTGCATAATGACAGAATAATAATAAGCAGACATTCTCATAATAATAATAATAATAATAATGATGATGAAAACAAGAACACTTTAATGAAAAATGCTGAATACACATTGATCTGTATGTGATTTGCTAACCAGGTGCCCACATTCAGATTAAAAGCATCACTTAATTTTGGGAAAAAAATGTCAGAAAAGTAAGTTATTTCAAAATTAGAAATAGCAAAAAATTTTCAATGTATGAAACTTTCCCAGGTTTCTGAATTTTTTTGCAAGGTTAAAAGAGTCTTTGTGCATGTTCAAGCCACCAAACATTGTGATCAGAGGAGAAGAAACGTACAATGACAGCATTTCAGAGACAGCGGAATGCTGATCTTGATGAAAAGGATCCGTCGTGGCAACCCGTAAAGGGAGAATCCAAAAGAAGAAGATAGTAAATGCACATGATCCACTACTTACATCAAGTTTTTCAACTACTGACTGGTTCCTCCTGTACACATAGTAGATGATGCCTGTGAGGGCAAAGCTGGCCCCAAGATTCACAACGTCTGCAATCCCAACAGGTAAACTATTCATTTCCTCTGGTTCCACAGTCACTTCTGTAGGAGCAAACCTGCACAAACAAATGCAATGTAAGTATATTGGTTCTGACGATAAGCTGAAATTTTTAACAATGGAATAAGACAACAAAATACATTAGAAATCAACTTCATGCAAAATATTGATTCATAGTCTGCATCACATTTTTTGCTGGAATTAAATTAAAGCAGTAATGTTTAACTTTTAAACATAAACGAATGTCTGCGACATTTAAACCATTGCCAAACGAGTTCACAAAATGCTTATTAAGCCTATCAGGTCCACACGACTCTCTGTATTTCTAATAGCAGTGTTCAGATCTTGAGTCGCCCGGTTCACAACATTCCTGTGCTGCACACAGTAGGTGATACATTTTATGACTCCACTTGATGGAGGCAAGGCACAAGTACAACAGTGACAGTGCTAAAAAAAAAGCCAGACAACTTCATACACTATCGCCGGAGAAAACAAGAAGCGCCCAAGAAAAATTCTTTAGCTTCTCATGGAAAGTGCTTTTAGAATGCGATGCAAATCAAAGTGCTCCCTAACCATGATAATGTATTGTGAAATTTCTTGTCAATGTTGAAATTTAAAATAAGTATTACTTCCTGCTTACTACGTATTACAGCTTGAGTGATGCTATGAGTGAAGCTAGAAATAAAATAATGCATTGTCAATTTGTCTAAGGTATCACGTAACTTGCCTGAATTCATCAACTATGGATTTCAATTTCATAAATTATTTTATTATTTGGAGGATTCTCTGAACACCATAATCAGATTGTATCAAAGTTGTCATCTTACCATTCCACTTTGATCTCTTCTTTGATCTTCAAAAGCTTATCATTCCACTTTCATTCTCTATTGATCTCCTGGAGAAAGATGCACACCAGCTTGGCGTCGCTGTTGATCATTCACTTTGTATATTTGTCATTTTCATAAAAGACTTTGCTAACACTGGTTCTTCTAGTTTGGAGTTCTGAGTTGGCATCCATTTCATTACATTAATGCCACCTGCTGGGTTGAACAGTCCACTAGTTCCCCATTCATTTTTTTTTTTTTTCATTTTCAACAGCAATGGCTCGAGCTGATAATGGAAATTCACCCAACACCTTGGCCTTGTAGGGGTTGGGGGAGAAAATCAATACAGTTAAACATTGCAATCTTGTGCGTGGCGATATAATATAATATTGCCTTTGAGGCACCAAGTATCTTTTTTGGTATATAATTTTTTTAACTGATGTTGCAAATAAACATTCAACTTTTTGTGGATTAACATAAAAAAATCAATTGGTGTTTCAGTCAACTACAGATGGTGAAACAAGTGCTCACTTTCACTTGAGCTGTTGTGCGAGTGTATATGATTCTGCAACATTGTGATAATCTTGTATCGTGACTTAAATATCATAATAATATCGTATTGTGGTGTCTCTGATGATTCCCAGCGCTCTTGTACAGTCATTGATTATCCAAATGTACATTTTCTTTTCAGTGATTTCTCACATACTGGTCTTTCTCCTTGGTCTGTGTCTCTGTCTCCTCTTTTATTCTCCTATTTTTGTCCCCCACCTCTCCTCTGTCCCCCATCTTTCCCTGTGATATTGTTACCTTTCAGGTTTCAATGTGCATGATCAGTCTGTTCTAGCTACCTTGTTTGTTTTATTGTTTTTGTTGTTGTTAATATTTTATTGTTCCTGACTATGGTTTGTGGCTGCTGTAGTGGACAGGTGTTTTGTCGGCTTCCATAAAACAAACCTGCCCAAAGTACATAACATTCCCATTTTATACCGATTATACACTTGTTCAAACAGACTAAGTGGTAGAAACATTCTGTAAACAAACCCTACTATACTATATGTAACACATAAGACCACTAAAAGCATTAATTATTTAAAATGGTTGAAGAGATGACGACTGTATTCATAGTTTCAGTTTGAATGAGCTGGGAATACTTCTTTTTCAAACAATGCATTCTAACAAGGCTTGGGCAGCCCATGAAGTGACCTCTTGTTTTCTCCCCCTTTAAAAACTGTCATTAGCTGAACAATCTTGGCAGCAACGATACAGAAGTATATTAAGTGTGACAAAGAAGTCGGTTTTTACCTGAGAGGGTGCGAAGACGACTCAGCTTGACACGTTCGATTCCATAGTTGTTGCTCCTCCTGTCACATAACGCATAACGTGTGTTGAAGACGTAGCGTCACGTGACAATGTGAGCGCATGCTCGTAGTGGTATCTCGCTCCACCTCCCTCAGTCCCACGTCGGTCTGTCTGTATGCCGCCGAGATGGCAGGAGGTGTTCGGAGAAGGTCCCCCGGCTCCCCTTCACAACTGTGGGGGAAGCTGCACTCTCTGTGGCAGGATAAACATTTGGTCCTCTTCAAAACGGAATACACGTTACTGGTCGTCTCAGTCCTGTGGTTTCTGGAAATCGCGTTTAATGTGTGGGTCATTCAAAAAGTAGCATGTAAGTAGCTGCGCGGCTAGTTAGCATGCTATGTTGCTTTGTCGCTTTTCTATACGTGTCCGACCGCTAAGTGGCTAGCATTAGCCAACCCTCTAACTTACAATGCCACCTGTCACAGCAAATTTACTGTCTTTGCGTGACCACATACAGTCGTCTGCCCTGTGCTAGTATTAAGTAGCATTCCTTGCTGGTTTTCAGTTTTTATTTTTTAATACTGCTTATTTCAATTTATTAATAACCATTAGTATGTCCTGACATTATTTATTCAATAAATCCACGTTTTCTAGTCAGGACTGCAGCAACATTCAATATGGGTTCATTATTTTATTATTGATTTTATTCCAGGTTTTGTTTGTTTTTACGTTCTTGTGTTTCTTCTATCAAGAAAACACTTCAAGTAACAGCCACATGAAACTAAAGAAACTATTAATAGAAAATATATAGAAAATATTAATAGATCATAAATAAGTTAATATTTGGCGTTTCATTTCCATGTTAACAGACTTGAATGTTTACTCCATATAGGCATTGGTTACTCCGTATTATTTTTTTTAACTTAGATTTGTATCAAATTTTGAAAAATTGTGCAACGAATAATCGAGATTGACTTAGACAGTACAATTGTGATAGTAACCAGAAAAATAAGATAATTAGGGCTGCAACTAACGGTTATTTTCATAATTGATTAATCTGTTTATTAGTTTCTTAACTAGTCAAGTATATAACATGTCAGAAAATGTTGAAAAATGTTTATCAGTGTTACCCAAACCTTGAAATGACAATGTTCTCAAATGTTTTGTCCACAAACCAAAATGATTTTTAATGATTTCTTTGTTATATGGAGCAAAGAAAAACTGAAAATATTCACATTTATGAAGCTGAACAATCAGAGAGCATGTTTTTAAATATTTAAAAATTCAAACTAATAAATCGATTATAAATTATTTCACCCCAATCATTGCACCCCTCAAGACAATACTCTGAACAAGAGACTACCATGTAAACAGCATTTTATGATTGAGATAACCCTCAGTTTCTTATGTAGGAGAAGAAACAATTACATTAAAAATGTAAAGTGTTATGATCTTAGTCACAAAAGTAGACACTATGTCTTTAGCTGCTTATAACATCCTGTTGGCATTTTTGCCATAGTAGATGAAGTGTAGCGATGAACTATAATTCGGGATAAAATTAATGGAGTATTCATTTAGCAACACATACAAGTAGTTGTCAAATTCAAAACTAGAAGAAAGCAATCAGACAGCACAGACATCTGCCAAGGCTGCTCATTTTCCCACAGTGTCTGTGTTCCCATGACAGAGATAATAATGTCTTCTTCATAGTCAGAACAATAGCTGTTATTGTTTATAATGGGTAACCTTACTAATCACTCATGGTGACTTGTTAATATTCTTACAGACACTGAGATAGATTGGAAAGCCTACATGGATGAAGTAGAAGGAGTCATCAACGGCACCTATGACTACACTCAGCTCAAAGGAGACACGGGTCCCTTGGTGTAAGTATCGATGGTTCTATTCCTATTCATAACCATTTTCATCATGTAGAAAATGTAATACAGCTAAGCAAATTTCACAAAAACATTCAAGGTTTTTTGTGTTTAATTATAAGCCAACAAAAACTTTAACCAAACTTCCATGTGTTGAGGGATTTACTCCTATGGGGAAAGAAAAACCACAAACTGAAAGGCAATTTCGGCCTTTAAAAGTGACTGGGTCTCTATATTGAATCTGTCAGTCAGTAACATTGCTAAGTTTAAAGCACTGAAAAGTTGGTAGTTAGCAAAATCTGTGGATAAAAGAAGATAAACAGGCACCAGCACTAGGCTCATGTTAGTAATGATAGATGATTCATCATATAGTTGGGTGTAAACTTTGGTGGTGGAGTCTGGGATAAATCAGATCCTCGTTGTTGCAGGTACCCGGCCGGCTTTGTCTACATCTTTACAGCTCTTTATTACATCACCAGCCACGGCTCGAACATTCGTTTGGGTCAGTACATTTTTGCTGCATTCTACCTCATCACACTGCTGCTTGTCTTCAGGATATACTACCGCACAAAGAAGGTCAGTCTGTGGTTGTCTGTGCTGACCGTAACTTATCATATGGAATATTGTGGGATATTGTGGCAAGCATATCGTGCTTGCCACAGTATCCCACAAAGTATTATGTTATTGAACCTCATGTAGCCAGTGGCTTTTTATGAGACTGTGGTCTTTATCTTTGTATGATTCTTGTTCCTTTTCCTCCCCAGGTTCCACCCTACGTGTTCTTCTTTGTGTGTTGTGCCTCCTATAGGATCCACTCCATCTTTGTGCTGCGTCTTTTTAATGACCCAGTGGCAATGATGCTGCTGTTTGCAGCTGTCAACCTCTTCATGGATGGATACTGGACCCTGGGTTGTGGCCTTTACAGGCAAGTTTGGTCTCTGTAACACAATTTCTAATGTCTCCCTCCCTAATATCTCCAAATCAAGTGTACCGTGTTCACAGATGTCATGTATTCTTTTGCAAATATTTAAATCAGTAAAATAATAAATTTTGCCATGTGTTACATTATGAAATTACAACTCCAGTCTTCCTCTCTGTTTGACAGTTTAGCAGTGTCTGTAAAAATGAACGTGCTTCTTTTTGCTCCTGGGCTACTTTTCCTCCTCCTCTCTGAGTTTGGTCTAATCAAGACAATCCCAAAACTTTCCCTGTGTGCATTAGTACAGGTAAATATCCCCTTAAATGAAAACATTAAAAAGACAGTTTTATTAGCAAATCTAAATAAATTCTTCTGTTTGTCACCAACATCATAACAAATTTAATCTTTCTTGATATTTTAGGTTTTGCTGGGCCTGCCTTTCCTCATGGATAATCCAGTAGGTTACGTGACCCGGGCTTTTGATCTTGGCCGTCAGTTCATGTTCAAGTGGACTGTAAACTGGCGCTTCCTACCAGAATGGCTTTTCTTGAATCGCTACTTTCACTTATTCCTGCTGGCAGCCCACCTGTTGACTCTTCTGCTCTTTGCATTCCGCCGGTGGAAGAGGTGAGATGGACTTTTTACATGCTCAAACTGTTATGTGTTTCTTTTCTTTTCTTTTGCTTGTCATCATACTGACCACATATTGTACATCATTATGATGACAGAGTTTAGTTTTAATAACTTATTTTGGCACTGCCTTTGGCAATGAAACACCACCAAAAATGTTCAACTTGTTACTTAAATGTTTGTTTGTATGTTTTAATGTTACAGAGTGTGAAAAGTAGCTGTTGCAACATCACTCTATTCTGACTTTAAGTGGCCTCAATCATGCACAATTTTACAGAAGCACAAGTTTTAGTTTTAGCTAAACTAATAATCAATGAGGGGTTGCTGTAGTTGGTCAGGTTTAGGTTCAGCAACATTATGTGCCCAAAGAATGAGGTCAGCTGACTACCTGAATATACTGAATGACCAGGTTATTCCATCAGTGGATTTTTTTCTTCCCCAATGGCACGTGCATATTCCAAGATGAAAATGCCAGGATTCATTGGGTTCAAACTGTGAAAGAGTGGTTCAGGGAGAATGAGACATCATTTTCACATATGGATTGGCCACCACAGAGTCCAGACCTTAACTGCTGCTGGAGAAGGCTTTGCACAGTGGTCCAATTCTCTCATCAGTACAAGATCTTGTTGAAACATTAATGCAACACTGGAGAGAAAGAAATCGACATTGCAGAAGCTTATCGAAACAATGCCACAGCGAATACATGTAATCAACAAAATATTAGAGGTGGCAACTTTTTTTTTGGCCAGGCAGTGTATTTTGTCACAAGAACAGCCTGAATAAAAACATTTGTGATGACCTCCCTTCTATTTTCTGTACGTCTTCTCAGGCCAGGAGAAAGCATCTTTGAGCTTTTAAAGGATCCTGGCAAGAGGAAAACCCCTCCTCTGCAGAGCACAGTGGATCATATCCTTCTTTCCCATTTGAATATATTCTTAAGAATACTGTTATTAGCAACACTATTACCATTACACTACTGCTCTGTGTCTGACCTTAACAGTTGAGCACAGATAGTGCTGATTCTGTTCACCTCTAACTTCATTGGTATGTGCTTCAGTCGTTCGCTGCACTATCAGTTTTATGTCTGGTACTTCCACACGCTGCCGTACCTGCTCTGGAGTGGAGGAGTCAAGAAGCTGGCCCATCTGCTCAGGTAACAGGAAAACTATCACACTTAACAGCTAGTCTTATGTTCATAATGTATTTAGGGATGTCCTGTTCCTAATCTCAAGTATCTGTTAGGAGCCAGCCTGAGCATTTTTTAACTGATTGGAGATCAGCAATCCTCACAGTCACCGTCTCTCGTTCCTTCTGCATGCACCAGCTGTTGGCATCTTCATGTCCTTCATGTAACCCCGCTGTGACTGTAGCAGGGCTTTATTAGGGTCAGACCCATAGTGACATGTATTTCATAATCATGTGTTTGATATAATCTGTCATTTTAATACAATACCTCATTTTGATGCACTCTGGTTCTTACCTTTAGTGACCAACTGCTTTAGTGGGGACCAGCTGAACGTAGCTGGTACAAAAAGACTCATCAGAGTATATGCTCTGGTATCAACCTTTTTTAACAAATTTCTAGACAAGCAGCATTGTCATTGTTTTGGCCACAGTTTAACAAATTATTGTTCACAAAAACAGTATTGGGACTTTCTTTATTTGACCAACAGTCATCATTTTCATCACCTCTCAATTGTGTACTGTGCTGCTCTGTGATCTAGGCAAATGCAAGTGTTAAATCAGGACTCGGTATCAGCAGATATGAATATTTGGATATCATGACCTGGATGAATGAGAATCTTCACAGACAAGCAGATATGAAGTAATAAAAAGATATAATTGTGCACCAAAAAGACCTATTATATGTGTACCTGTATTCTTTTATCCTATGTTCAGGGTGCTTATTCTGGGTTTGATTGAGCTTTCATGGAACACATACCCCTCCACCAATGGCAGCTCTGCCGCTCTCCACATCTGCCACCTCATCATTCTCCTCTGTCTGTGGCTGGCTCCACCTCTGTCTTCAGCTCCAGCAGAAAAACAACATACACCCGTCAAAGAAAAACGCCAGTGAGGGTCCGACAATGGGACTGACATTGTGAATGGTCGAATCAACTGCTGAGAGCCGTCACACCCGCCTCCCTTCTCTTTGATCCACAGAACACCGGTACAGAGGGGAGGTCACAGGGGTAGACTGTTAATATAAGAATAAAAGGAGCCATTTCATGCTTCTTAACTCAGCTCACTTCTAAAAGTGATTGAAGTTAATGTGGATGCAGACAGGTGAAATGGGATGTATCTGTCTCTTGCACAAGACGTAAAAAAGAGCAAGAACGTGGATTCTCAGGTTTCATTTTCCAATTCATGAGAGTGTAGAAGGAATTTATGAGTGTTACTTTTTGTGATAATTTATTACTTGGAATATATTTCAACGTAGGAAGCTAATACTTCAGATTGACCATGTCTGAACTGGTCTATTTTTTTTTAGATATTCTGGTATTAATCAGAAGTTTAATGGGTGGTTATTATTGTTTTACATAATATTAAAAAGCAGTGTATGTTGAAGAATGTAATTCATATCCCATCATTATATTAGTTCATCAGACATTAGCTGGTGGCG
This sequence comes from Brachirus orientalis, assembly GCA_016785285.1. Classification (NCBI taxonomy): domain Eukaryota; kingdom Metazoa; phylum Chordata; class Actinopteri; order Pleuronectiformes; family Soleidae; genus Brachirus; species Brachirus orientalis. The sequence goes on from JAFBJR010000101.1 coordinate 380,017, forward strand.
TTTCCATTTATCACAGTTATTTCACTCTTCTCCAGTACAAGGCCAAAATGGTTTTCCAGTATCTTTTTTACACAAATGTGGGAAAACAAAGCTGTAAACAAATCTGCTTTTCTGATTTGTTACATAACAGTCATCCCATATTCTGAGTGCCCCCTATGGTTATCAGCACACAGGTGCATGTAATGTGAAAATGTAGCAGTTGACTGAAACAGAATTACAATATTTTATAATAAACGGAGATATCACTTTACCTATTTGCTGCTTCTTTTTAACACATGGATTTGTTACATGACAACAAATTCAATTTCATTTAATTATTATTTTCCCACCAATTTGTTTTATTAAAGTAGTCTTTCAAATTATCTTTATAATGAGAATTCTTTTCATCTGACACTGAATGATTGTGATTAGACTGTCAGAAAGCTAAAACTGAGACTACAAAAGCTCGTTCAGGTGATCAAGGCATTCTTGTGATTGCATAAATGAAGATTATAACAAAAGGCCTCTTGGTTGATGCTATATCAGGGATTTTTTTTTCTCATATTAATATAAATTCCTATGTTAGTAAAATGTTTCATGTGCAACACTATGGCACTATGTTATGATGTTAATTGACCCTGCAGGTAAAAGACAAAACCATTTTCACTGTAAAGGCAACACTTCTTTGGAGTCACCATCATAAGTTACAAATGAGTATATGTAAATCTGATCTGGCTCAGTTTCCTCTGAGATGATTGGTCTCACATGTTATTGGGATTATAACACAGCATGTTGAGTTTGATGTTCTCATCCCAGTGGCGGAGCAGCAGGAACAGCTGTCTGGCAGCTCCTTTCAGACCTGCCAGGTCCACTCCCTCAGGAAGCTCTTGACAGCGCAGCCAGAAGTCTGCTTTTGCTGCAACCAGTTCCCACTCCATGAAGAAGCCAGCACAGCGGTGTTCGAGCCATGCTAGAGCCACGGCTGTGGCCCAGCTTGAGCCCTCTATGTCCTCTTGAGCCAAGTGGCAGCTCACCTGAAGGTCAGCAGGCTCTATTGAAGAGCATTCACATACATCTGTTTCTGATCCACGACCACTGTCTGCTTGGCCATACCTCTCGCTCTGGTAGAGGCCAGTAGATTCCTCCAGAGAGCCCTCCTCCAAGCTGGGGAGGTCTGGATTTGAGGTGACAGGGTCTCGGTCAGACAGGTGTCTTCGGCGAGGCCTTGGTTCAAGCATCAGGGGAGTGTTGTCTGGAGTGTGGTGGAAAGAAGGTGCAGGCGGCTTGCCGAGAAAGGAGGAGGAAGGAGAATAGGTAACATGGTGACTAGAGGGAGTAATAAAGGGCTTTGTGGAGGTGGATAAAGATGGAGCGCTGGGAGATGTAGATCGGAAAGGTGGGCTGAGGCTGCGGCGGTGGAGGCTGTAGGGTGAAGCTCTTTTTAGACGGTCCAGGGGTATCTGGACACAGTCTGAGTAGATTTCTGTCAGCAGAAAGGCTCCTGATGCCAGCTGCAGGCGCACCTGACAACATACCATGCAGACATTGAATAATGAATGTGTTCACATGCATGTGTGCATCACAGTATTACAGTTTTAGTGTCCATGTCTGCTCTCGGTAGATTAGTAATGCTGCACAGATCACTTTTAAGGGTTCACAAGAACTGATCAGTGCACTTTGTTGTAAGTGTACAGTATGTCCTTTTTAAACATGTGGACCTAAATGTTTTCTTTTTGATTCAATAAAGAAGTTAACTAACTACGCCTGCATTGCTCACCAGAGGCAGGTAGTCTGGGGCTTCTGTTTCAGGTTGTTTCTCTGTCTCTGCAGACAGACAGTGGGACTTCAGTGGCATCTGCTTTCCTGATGAAATAGAAGACCTGAGTCTGCTGAGTGGGAACCTGGAATATATTAAATGGAAATATGTTTTTGCATTTGAATATACATTGGCTACATTGAAATTTACTTGGCGCTGGATTAAAGAGCCACACACTTGTACCAAAATTGCAGGCTCATCTTTCAAAGGAAGATTATAATTGTTTGTACATGTAAAAACTAGAGAAAGCACTCAGACAGTCTCTCAGTGTCAGCATACTCCAAGACTATAACCTACATCCCTACATACTTTTTGAGCTACTGGCAAAAAGAACCTCCTTGGTGAAGGCAACTCATCAAGTCATATTTTTATTATCATTGTAGTTCAATGTGAAAGTCTTTTTTACCTGGTGCCAAAGAAGCTCTCCATTGACTTGCTCTCTATTGATCGCTGTGAGCGAGTGTATGAGGCACCTGCTATTGCTGGGGCTGTGGCAGAGTGGATATTACCCCCTGTATCTGAGAAAACAGTATGGAACACAAACAGCATTGTTTCATCAGTACAGGTATAAAGTAATGTTTTCTGGCTGGATTGAAAGGCTCAGTACTCCCAATTTACAAAACAAATTGATCTTGCTGTAAATGGGAAATGTTTTTGGAAAGATAAATTGTTGCTGATGATTTTAAAATGTGTTTTTTTCAGTGGTGTAAGCACTCATTAAATTCCCCATCTCAGTGCACCTCTATTACAGTCTTTGGGTCTCATACCTCCATATCTTTGTAAATAAATCACAGCAATCTGCACGCCTAGAGACCATCATAGGTTGTTTTTTGTTTTTGCTTGTATGTTGTTAAAAAAAAAAAAAAAAAAAAAAATTGATAAAAATTGATAGTCAAAGAACTACCTCAGAGGATACTGATGTGTCAGGGAAGAGTCTGTCTTCCTTTTTTCCTTTCACGCAGAATCAGCTGGACTTTTGAACCAACGTTCTTTAGACGCCTCTTACCATGGCACTATGCTGCATAGGAGTGTTTTCTCAGCATAAGACGACAGCAATACTTACTAGAGTCCCAGGATGTAAGGCCATAGGGTGAGGCAGGAGTGTCATCTTTATCTGAGAGATACAAAGATTGTTGATGACCTAAAGTCTTAACAACAGAAATGGGTGGTAGCATAATTCAGTCTGTTTACCTGTGGAGTTCCAGGTGTCCTCAATCTCTTCACTGTCTCTGCTAGAACGCCTTCTGCCCAAACCTACAGAATAAGCTCTCTGCCTGCGACTACCTGACTGGGAACTCCACCTGTTCCCCAAATGCATTCCTATACAAACAGAATCAAATGGTCATTTTCAAACTTAAGAAAAAGTCAACTTTATCTCATAAAGAACTGTTTGTAAGTGCTGATAACACACCTGTGTTTTTAACGTCCATGCTGTCGGGCATGCTTTTGTTGAGGTGGCTATCAGTAGTAGTGAAGGCCGTGTACATGCAGATGATGTTACAGTGCTTGCTGGTCTGGATAGCTTTCATGCGGTATCGCTTAGCTGAACCTGAAGAAAATTTCCAACAACTAACATCAGTGAGAGATACACAGCATTGATTATAGTTAGGTACAGATACACCAGTCCATAAAAAAATTATCAGTAAAACCTCACCATGTCCACTGTCACTCTCCTTCTCTGCCATTTTCTCAAAGTCTCTAATAACTGAACGAGCAGTCAGTTGGTGAATTATCCCTTCCCATGGTTCCTCTTGTCTTCCTCCTCCACCTCCATTTCCATATCCCTCCGGCTCTGGTGTTTCCTGGTCCTCAGAAGCCCAGAGGTGACCCAGGTCAACAGTAACCTCCCATGACACAGGTCTGCCACCGAGCAGGCCGTGAATGAGTGAGCGGCACTGACCTGGAGGGGGATCCTCTGGGTGAACAGCAGTGAAGAGATACTCTGGATCTGTGAAGCTGTCCCAGTCCAAAGGAGAGGCAGGGAACAGGAGACCATCTGAGGGTGAGAGTGAAAAAGTGATGGAGGGAAAATAGTATGCCAACAGCGATCCTGGTTTTCCTGGTAGTGTCTTACTAGAGTCAGTTAGGCTTCTGCGGGACAGTGTCCCTCCTGATGGGGGCTTCGTCTCCCCATCACTTTCTTCCAGCCTGCCTCCTAGCGTTTGGTCAAAGGAGACCCTCTCCAGCGCTCTCCTTAGGCGGTGCATCTCCAACTCACCCTGGGGGGAGGAGAAACTCCGTGCCGCCATGGTGGAACGGGCCAGAGCTTTTTGTTTCCTACGTGACTCATCGCCTCCATCCAGACGCACACTCTGGATTCAGAGAAGACTCAGCTTGTGGATTTATTTTTTGAGGTATCCTACAGTTCTGTGTCTCAAACTGACTCAAAAGCTACATTAGGTAGAGATGTATAATCTTTCCATTCAATCTATTCAGGTTTATTATGTTAGTTAATACAAACATGACTTATATTTCTCCACAGTTTTATTAGTGATAAAGCAGAGGATAGAGCACTGTGATTTACAAGACTGATTATTATTTAAATTGTATATTCAAGCATAGGTGTAGGTCAGGTACCTTTTCATTACATTAAAGTCCACAACTCCACAGAACTGTTGACAGTAAATCTCACCTTTTTTGCTCCATTATCAGGAAAAACTGAGAGGTTTTGCTGCCATGCTGAGTCTGCCCAGCGAGACAAGGATGACCTCTGTTCTGGAGCAGGCATCTTCTCAAGGCCTTGAGGTAAAGACCCCGTATCCAGCACTGAACCAGATGACTGAGGGTCACCACCTGCTGCTGAGTCAGTATTTGACGAGGCGTTTATGAGTGAGTAGGACTGCGTCTGTAGACTTCGCTCACTACTGAGGGAGCAGCGAGTGAGGACATACTGCTCCTGGATGTAAGAGCTCTCCTGGATCCTCCTCCTCACATCACTAGACCAGTTCAGCTCTAAAAGTGGACAAACACCAGGTGTTATTTACAATGCCAAAAAAGTGACCAGTTAGCAAATGAAAGCTCCACTAATGTGTGACTGACCTGGGCTCATTCCAGGGTCTGTGTCTCTGGCACAGGAGAATTCAGAGGATATTTCTCTTGAAATTTCCCTTAGTGCCTCCTCTAAGTCAGTGCCATCTGCACACGTCACCACAGGCATTAATTCGGAGGTAGGAGGTGAAAGCTCATCATTCGATTGTCCAAAAACAGACCCAGTGGAGCCACGATGAGCACCTTTATAGCCCTGAACTTGAGCCTGTAAAATACGATCATGTTTAGAAATCTAGTTTCCCAAGCTGACACGCACGCAGAGGCATGCTTTTTTTTTTTAAATGTAGTATACCTCTGTCTTTTTTGCCTTGAAACTTGTCATATCATACAGAGTACAATATCCAATGAGGCAATTCCCAGCATAGATAGGAGGGATTTCATTGGGCGAAAGAAGAGCCTCCATGTTTTCTGGCAAGTACCAGTCTATCCGTAGGTCAGTCAGCACAGGTTCAAAGGCCTTTTTCAGGGACTTGATTAACTGAAAAGCAAGATTATCCACAGCAGACTCAAGTTTTACACACAAGTTTACACTCGTTTTCTAATGACTAGTGACCAATGTGCAAGAAATATTCACATTCTTTGATTAGTTACAATGCAAATTCTAGACTTTAAAATACTCTAAAACAACTGAATCACTAACACTTTTTAAAGTTACTGATTACTCTGTGTACAAAATTTGACAATTTGCAGATGTCTGAGTCTCATGCCAATAATTGTTCTACACTTCATATTTTCTCCAGCAGGTGACAGTATTGCAGAGCTGTTGACCTTGGGCTGCAGTCTTTCTTCATCATCCAAGAACTCAGCGGTTCCCCCTGTTAATTTGGCAACGCCCTGCAGGAATCGCCTACAGGCTCGAGGACCAAGGCCCAAACCAAAGCATCTGCAGAGGTGATATATCACCATTAGTAGATACTGATTTTCAACATACACAGTACAGGCAGTAACAATCAAACATGAATTCATCATTTATAATTCCTTAAATCGAAACTTGTCGTAGAGAGGCTTCTATGTGTCTCAGAAAATACGTAGTTGTCTTAGCAGTGGTCATAAGCCGTTTGTTTAATTCAGAATTTGAAAAGAAAAGGAAACAGAATCATTGAAATGGTTTAGACCTAATATATGATCTCTGCTTCATTCTGTTGGCACTCATAAGGATAGAAAACAAACAAAAAAAACATCTTTGCTGGATGTGGACTGAGGAAAAATATAGTTACATAGACTGCAGGACAGCCAAAATACAGTGGGGAAAGTCAGTGCAACAGGAGAATACTAATGAAGGATAAATGGAGTTATTGTACATTGCTGAAGGGCCTGAGGAAAATCAAAGGGGCGGTACTCTTACTGCAGAGGAGTGCACTTAACAGGATTACCGGATGTGGCTGAAACAGACAGTACCTCAGCCCTAGTGCTTTGCTCACACTTTTCCAACATCACAGTTTGCTTGTATCCCCACTGTCTCTGATTCTGCCTTGTTTCTTGTCCTCCCTCACACTGTTTCTCTGTCATATTTATCACCTCACTCTGTCCAAACGCACTGGACTCCATCCCTCTCTGCTTCCCTGGGCACTCTCAGTGATTTAATGTCCCATTACAGCCCAGCCAAAGAATAAATCTTTAGTAACTAGGTGTTACAACTAACATCTGATTGCTGAAGGCTGACTCCTCTCTGTGTGATAAAAGTATCTAAAAGTCAGTTGAGTTTTGGGACTTCATACCTGCCAGCACACATGTTTCTGCGGACCATCTCCAGCACTTTGGCCACATTACCAATGGATCCATCTGTAATGATGAAGACCTGGCGAGGATATGAGCGCTGCATGGGCTGCTGGTACACCCAGGACAGTGCTCCCAGGAGGTTGGTGCCTCGCATATCTGCCCTCATCCTCTGGACATATTCATATGCCTGCATAAGAGTGACCTGTTTGCATACAGAGAAAGAAAAGGAAAGATGCAATCAGAGCTACAGTAAAGGTCAGAGGAGCAAGCATCAGAAAGGAACACCTGTCCCATGCAAACATCACCTATAAATTCACAGTTTGATATCAGCTTCCCTGATTATCCTGAGGGTAGTGAAAAATTTAATCGGTGCTTCTCCAATAAAGACAGAGCAAACATACACACATTAGCACCTGGCTTTAAACTGCCGCAAATCATACCGTGGACAAACACCCCTGACAGGAGAGGAGATGGAACAACATCTTCTGCCTCTCTAAAAGTGCATGAAAGGTCACCATATGGTGAGGTGTATGTGCAAAGGCTGTTTGTTCTTGCAGGCCCTGGTCTGGATAAAACCTGATACTCTGCTACTAAGGCAACCCAAGGAACTGACCTATTGCCTGATTAGAGAATGGACAAAACAGAACATGTCGTCCGACATGCTTGGAAAACATCTGCTTGTAAATGCTCCATTGATTTTTTTTTTTTTTCCGAAAATACTGTTATTTACACGTAAGTAAGAATAGATATTCTACTTTCTTAGTTAAATCATTGTGTAACGCTAACATCAGTGCAGAGCTTGCTGGAGGTGAAAAGAGGCTTTATAGTTGTGCCAAATCCCACAATGTTAAGCATGGAGCCAGAGGGGATACTCTTCAGTGCCACCACCATGGCTTCCTGTGGAAATGAGAAAAAGGAGACAGGATGAACCAGATCTTTCTATGCATCCAAATCTGAAGGTTAAACTCTAGTTCACTTGTATGTTTTTTGGTAACTTCAGTGCATTTGTATCTGCTGATCACCTTAACACGATGGATGTTTGTGCCACTCATGCTGCCGCTGCAATCTACAAGGAACAGCAGTTCTCTAGTGGCTTTCTGCAGCTCCAGAGGTTCGCACAGCAAGTCAGGACAGAAGTTGAGCATCAAAACTGGGCTGTTCAAAATGTCCTTATGATACCGCTTCCTTACAAACTCAAGCTGCAAGTGAAACATAAGCATGCTGGCTTTCAGCACAATCTTTAATAGAATCAGGTCCAACATGTATAAAGGCATGAGATGTGGAAAAACAAATGAGAGCCAACAACCTTCCTCTCGGGTTCAGAATCTTTGCGGGTGCAGCGAATGAAATCACGACGGGAACAAATCTGCTGTTCATACTGGCTGAAGGAGAGTCTGCCTCTCTCTAAGATGACCAATGGGCTGTGAGGTTCTGTGAATGAGTTAGAGTGTAAAAATGTGAATAAAGAGAAACTAACAGGAAGAGCAAGTGCAAACACTTGACGTACACTTTGCATTTGCTCACCACTGAGGTGCAGAATGATCTCTATGTGTCTGTCATAATGATGTTCTTGAGCCAGGGTGATGTAGGTGGCTGAGGCACTTTGGGCACTGGGGTCTGCATCTGCTCTCAGAGCATGAGTGGGGCTCTCTAGTCCTGCAAATCAGTTTAGGCAGAAAATGAGAATTAATATTTCCATTTACATTTTACAGGTAATGATTACTTAGGCAATGATTACTGTGCTTTCCAATTTCCTCCTTGTAGAGGCGATTCCTAATTCCTAACTTTAACTCCTTTAGGTTTTTCCACCTATGGCTGTCTGTTGGTTTGTATGTTTGTTAGCTGGATAATGGAAAAACTACTTAACAGATTTTTTTTTTTTATGAGGCTTGGTTAAATTTAAAGCAAAAATTGAAGGTGTGTGCTCTTTGTCTTTGGTTCCAATATGTAACAAAAGCTGGGTCAAAAACCATTGAATCAAATGTTTTTGAGAAGCCAATTCACCGGCCAGCAGGCAGGCCCCTCTGACAAGCAGCTGGAAGTTAAGCTCATATGGTGCCAGATTGGCAGCGGGGCCAGTGAAGATGGCGTGGGCACACTGCTGCTCAGCGTCCACGACTCTATCTTGTTTTCCAGAAGTGGCACCGAAACAGCTGGTTGATCTAAGGAGGAGAGCAGAGTAGACTGATCGGCAAAACAAATCAAGCAGTCAAGCTGTATTGCATCAACTTTTCTTAAATAAATGTGACATAAATACCCAGTTTCTTCTAATTTTCCCCCATTTTCACTCTTGCTTGATGTCATCTGACCAGTGACAACTGGAGTAAGTAATGAGGGGTAGATAATGTGGATTGCTCCATTTTCCAGTGTGGGGAGTTCAAGCGTGGTGCTTATGACAATGGATACAATATCCATAGGGCCAATGACTCCTGTCCCCACAATGAAGGTGGTTCTTTCAAGGTCTTCATCCAGAATGAGATGCCCTAAAAATGTAAAACCAATGTAGAAAATGCATTTCATTTTGAAATCAGAATTACTGTAGGCTGCAAATTCTGGGTGGTGTTGTTGATGCACACTAAGTTGATGTATGTTTGTGTTAAATGAATAGTGTTTCATCATTAGACAAGCAGCCAAATCTATTGGTTTGTCTGTCTTTTCTATCCTCGGTGAGGTAAATCCAGGACAGAGGGAGGACTTGCAGTAGCTTCATATCCGAACATGTTCATCACAGTGGTAGACAACAATCTTCCACAGTTCAACCAGTGAACAGTGGGAGTACAGAGATTTGTACTTTATTTGTTCAACTCATTACCATACTTTTTTTTTATCTACCAGCAATACCAGAATGTATTCCTCTTCAGATATTCCTCATCAGGTCTGGGGTTTGTAAAGTTCAAGTGTCTGGAGAACAGAAAACCATTGACTAATGTCCACAAGCAATATCCATCAGTGCATTGGCTGGATTGCTGCGTACTATTTGTCAGACTTATTTATTGGTAATTTTTTCTGAGGGAAAATAAAAATCCCAGAAAGCATGTCAGTACTCCCAAAAACTGAATGTGTACAGTTTTTCCTAACATATGGAATCATAACAGATAATTAGATTACCACCTCTTTACAAGACTGATTTTTTTTCTTCACAGCTTTTTGTCATCTTACCATTGGTACATTGAATATCATGGCTGGAGCCCCCACAACAGCCCCACTCCCGACAGTGGCTTTCAAGGCCAGATCCAGGGCAACAATCCAAACAGCAGTCCTTCAGCTTCCCTCGACTCTCTATCTGGACACCCACTAGTCGGCCTGCAACGGAAGCCTCAAAGCCCACAACAACCTCCTTTTCCCCGAGAGGGTAAACAAACACCCCTACATGTACATGAGAGCACATAATACACACACAAACACTTATTTCTGATTGTTGCCTCTGCTGTATTTCATATACATATATGTTTGGTAAATGTATTTATTGTAATCATTTTTAACAACATTTGCCCATGTAATTTAATATAGAGGCATTTTAGGCAAATGTAAAGGATAGTTTATCCCCACCAAACTGCTGATAAACTTTCACAGCTTATCAGAAAATATTAAATAAATTAGGTTCTCTGGCTATTTTTAACTGGGGATTGCTTCTTCTAAGAGAGTATCATCCAATGACTCACCTTCTACCGACTCTAGGTTAGCATTGGCATAGGTTAGGTGTGCAGTGATGCCCAGTGAGCAGCCATTGGCACAGGACTTAATGCAGGAGGCCTTTAGTAGCAATGGTTCCCATGTAGAACGGTTTCTTAGTCCCACCATCTTATCAGGACATCAACAAGCTTCACCTGTGAGGTCTGCATGTGAAAACAGGTACACAGACCAGTAAAAAGATCTAAACAGACAAGAAAAAAAAAGCATATGTGAGCCTGCATTTAAATTCTCTCATTTTACATTCAGTGAGCAATCACAATAATCTCTCTCTGTAATTTAACTCATGCCAAACAAAAAGCAGATTGATTGATTAAAAGAATTTAAAATGTCTTCTGGTTTTGCATTATTATGCACTCAGGCCTCACACATACTGTACATATTTATATGTACACATCAGCTCAAATTGGACATGTATCCAAGCTCTAACTCCTTAGGCTCTTAGCAACCAGCCGTAATAGAGTGTTAGAGACTTGGTTAATCAGTAACATCACAGGTCAACACTGATTACAGTATGCATCAAGCTCAGCTTGTGTAGTCACAGTGTGAATGCAAATAAATGGGAGCTTACTGTCTTACTCTGTTTTTAACATGAACTCCAGCATGAACAATGATTATTCTTTATCACTATGGGGGAAATTTGTAGTGTTTACAGTGGACATAGAAAGGAACTAAAGGTAATAAACAGTAAACATGCATCATAAAGGAAATATATCACATAAAAACATTAAATAAATGCTATAATATATACAATATAAACAATGTGTAACCAGGGCATAGTGTATATAACAGGGTCATATGTATAGAGTCAAGAGTGTAAACATATGCCTGTGTGTTTGTGTACATATCATGTAAGCATTTGTGTGCATGTCTGTGTGTGTGTTTGCTGGGATCCAGGTAGTAGTCCGTTCCCATCAACCTATCTAACAAGATCAACAGCATCCATCTGGTGACCATGCTCTCAGCTCATGAGAGGCAAATAAATGCCTGGTTTGCTATAGTGGAGCAAACTGCTGCTGTCAGAATACACACAAAAGGAAAAAATACATCATTGTATCCTTCTATAGGCTGATCAGACACAGAGCTCTGGCATTAACCTGACACATACTATAGAGAGATAATTACTTCTTTACAAGAATTGTGTTCATGTGTATGACAAACACAAACAAATGCCCACAAAGTTCAGGTTGGACCACGCAGACATTGGCCAAGGCATACAAAAACACATTTGGCTAAATGGCAGGTTGGCAGAGTTAAAGCAGTTATTATTGAAAGCATTGAAATGAATCTGATTTTTTACAAAGTGAAAATGTTGCATTTGTTTTGCAAGGTTGAATTATTCAGTCTGGGTCTTTGCATAGTCTGGCTCTATGCAACACTGCAGCCCCTTATGTCAGTTAAAAAAACATCATCCAGAGACACTTACTGTACTGTTCAATGCAGTGTCTGATAATCTGCTTCTGTGTCCAGCCTCTGCATCACTCCACCATTACATCTACTCCTATGTTTCCCAGTGACACAATGATAGGAGTTTTCCTGGTAGCCAATAGTGCTCTCTCTCTCGCTCTCTCTCTCTCTCGCTCTCTCTCTCTCTCTCTCTCTCTCTCTCTCTCATCTCCCTCTCTCTCTCTCTCTCTCTCTCTCTCCACAAATGAAACAGTCACCCTATAAGGGGACATTTTAAGAGTTAATCGAGAAATCGAGAAATCAAGAAATTACAAAATCAAGGTGGCAACCATCTTCGTTTTGTAACAGATCATTTATTACACCACCTATTATAAAACATCCATAATAATCTAAAGTCTTTACAAGAAATGTATTTTCAGCATCAGGCAATTTAGTAAATGGGCATTAAACTGTCTCAGAAATCTCACCGCTGTGATCAATCACCAACATGCAGCCCAGCACGAACCCAGATTTGCTGATAAGTGAAATGTCATCTGCTTACCTGCTCTGACCTGAACCACAGAGCTGATCAGAAACTACGATCCTAGCTAGCACACATTGGTAAGTGAGGCAGAGCCTGCTTCTCATCCAGACAATTGGCTGTGATGGTAGCAGCACCATAATTCATGGCTAATGGCCAGAGAGAGGAGGGGGACTTGTGTTCTGTTTCTCCTGACAGGTCAGTCAGGCAGCAGTAGCAGGCATGGGTAGGTGAGACAGGAGAAGATGCTCAGGCTTTGTCCTCATTGTTAAAAGAAAACAAGGAGTGCATAAGTGGCAAGAAGAATTACTTTTTCAGGAATTAGTTTTCTTCTGTTACAGTTTCTTTTGTTGCTTCTGATGATATTACTGTATATTTGAGACTAAAGTGGATGGAACATAGTAGAGTTAAAACAGAAAAATTGCAAAAGTGGATTTTAATTGTTATGTGATCATGATTAATTACTGTTTTGGTTAGAGGACAAAATACTGTCCTGTTTTCTGCTAAATGTGATATTAAAATTCAATAATCCATTAGATAAACTATATAATTTAACATTCCTGTATTTAGTTATCTAAGAAATGAGTGAATATCTATCTTTTCTTAGGTGGAAGGTGGATCATGGCTTTGATTTTAGTAAGCCACAGGACTAAGACACAGACAGCACTGATGCCATGTGGCCTCAATGACTGACTGTACAGATGAGGAGGTAACAGAAATATTTTGGTAAAAGCCTGTCCTTTGCATTGCACCCATTTTAACGGGCCACAATCATCAGAGTCACGTTGGTTGATAATCAAGTGAACGATGGCTGAGTTCCATTTAGGTTCCTCAGTTTCAGGCTGAATGTTGGTTCACTGTCACTGTCCTGACTTAAACAAGATGGAACATGTCAAAATGGCTATGGGCCCGTCGTCTATGGAAGATATGAAAGACACCTGTCTGAAGCAAATCTATAACAGCTCATCAGTAATTTTCTAATTACTTAAAAAGTATATCACATAAAAAGAAACCACGGGCACTAATATTTTCTGGTGTGTTTGTGTATCAGAGAGGGAAAGATGGGAAAATGAAAAAAGGGTGAGGCAGATCAGAACAGCAGAATACCACCTTTTGATATGTCAGCTGCATGGGAGCACTCTACTGTTTGCTTTGATAGAGAGTGCTGCTGCAGCCTGGTATTGTATTTTGATTTGGGCATGTCAGTCATAGGTATACTACTAAACTGGTTGTTGTTGTTAACAGTGTCCCATGCTGCCTCCAAGTGGCCATTTGTGTCTGGTTTGTTCTCCAGAGAAATATACTTGTAATAAACTGTGTTCCAATTTCTCTCCATGAATGACTGATGTGAATGTGTCTCGAGACACATTCACATCAGTCATTCTTCACCTTATATATGGTTATTGTTATTATTTTATCTTGCTTTTTTTCTTTGAGTCTCAGCTCTAAATGAGGTTTCATAATTGTGTCACTAGGTGTCAGTCTTCTCCAGTTGACTACAGCCAGGATTGGAGTCACTGTATGTGGCTTCCTTTTTGTCCTCATCAGCTGTGGTGTCCAAACAAGTGCTACATTCAACCAGTAGTTTGGGCAACAGCACATATTAAGAAAAGCTGATTTTTGTCTGCTCTGAGAATCTCTCTTTTTTTTTCTTTTCTTTTTTTGCCGCTTTGGCTATAAAGATGGAATTACCCAGAAGTTAAGTAGTTAAGAGTCCAGTGTGTGACATTTAGAGTTTATTGGCAGATAAACAATTAAGCGTATCATTATTATCATCACCTTATTTAGGTAAATTCAGTGTTTCATTATTGAGCAGTGGGTGACAACTGTGGGTTAAATGGCAGTTAATGTGACTGTTGATATCATAATGGATCTAATTAGCGACATGCCTAATAGTGACCCAATACAGGTCTGAGCAGATGATCTGCTTCTGCTTGACTATTGTCAGGGGATTCTGTCTGTGCCGAAATGTTGGGAGCCTCTTTTGCGTTGCGTACCCCACTGACCTACATTTCAATTGTTTTCTGTCTGAAACAATGGGGTAAATGGTTTCATAACTGAACACAAGACCTGGGTGTTATTCAACACGATTGTTATTCAGTTTCTCATTGTTGTGTGATTTTGTATTGCAGGTTTTTGTTTATGTAACTTGAGGAAGCAGCCGGCCAGTGATGAGCCTGAGCTCCTCACGGTAAAGGACTTTTGTCACATGGGTTTCTGCAGTTCAGCTCATCCAATCACTGCCGTTTCAAACACAGACATGCAGTACATCTCCCTTGGGCTGGTGGAAATTTTTCTAAACTTATATCAGAGATAATATATAAAGACTCATTAAACAGTAAGGATCAACTTATAAACAGTTCACTAATTAAAAATTATCTGTCACATAGGCCTAATTAGCTACTGTTTTGTCACTTACTATTAAAGATATTTCTATGGGCAATGTTGCCAAATTACTAGAACTGAGGTTGATAGTTATGTACTGACCCATTATTTAAACTTTTATTTACTGTCCAGCAAATCAAAACAATGCACAAACCCTAACAAAATATTTCTACCTAATATGACTTTTAAAATGTACCCCTGTAATAATTAATAACCTGGAAAGTACTTGTGTTGTCTGCAGACGTCAACATATACTTGACGAGATTCTACTCATTCACAATAATATAAGTAATAAACATAATTGATAAACATTTCATAACTCACTTCTAGATTCACTGATTGGTTTTTCAGGTTAGTTCAAGTAATTCACCGCATTGTCTGACCGTCTGACGTCAGTCTGACATCACTCCTGCACTAAAACAAAAATGCTCTATTTCAAAGTGTAAATAATGTTTGGACGAGCTGTGCTAATAAGTGACGGTGTAGTTACTATAGGAAAAGAGCTGGTAGGGCAGAACATCACTGGTTGTTGAGACAGACAAGTCAGCAGAGCAGAAAAGAGAGGCAGAGTTCTCAATGCTTTGTGCATAGATGAAGGAAGAGTGAGGCAGAAGGCAAATTAATCAAAGCACATCAAAGGGAGACTGGATGGTGGGAGTGAGGGAATGAAAGAGTGCCGTCCGTTTGTCTTATGCAGTTCCCACTGCTCTTCCTGTGTCTGCAGGCCATTGTGCCACATGGGTGAATGGCAGGGAGGGCTGGGGCACCATGCACACAGCAAAACATATACACACTAACAACTGTCCAAAAGATAGACCTGAAAAATCAAAAACTTGAACCTCTTTCTCTTCCCCCGTAACTCAAAGATTTGAGACTTCATCTCCCTTCCATCGCTGAAGCTGTTTTCCCTCATGCATGTGATTGTTTGTCTTTCACCAGACTTGGCTGCACAAACTTTTGCTGAAAAATAAACACACAGTCACACTCGCTCCAACACGTACTGTATGTTGTTGTCAGCACTTGTGGCTTGCGGCAGCAGCGGACAGCACTCTTTGATAATGCCTTGTTAGATTTGGCTGCTGCTCGTTTTGGCTCGTCTGTGCAGAGCTGTTTTTGTGTACACCGCTCTCTTTTTTTTTTGCATAAAGATGATTTAGCAATCCAGTGGTGATATATAACAAAATATGCACTGAATTTTTAAACAATCGTTAAGAGAGTGAAATGCAGACTCTCTCACTCACTGAAACTTACCTTTCACTGTTTGCTGTTGTAAATACTGCGCACAGTCTATGGTGTCAGTGCATGTCTTTTAAACACTGTAATCCGTTTTTGCTCAGTTGGTATGTAATTTACTCTAATTACACAGAATATGTTTCTACTGTGTCTCCCCTTATGCATCTGTTTCTTTTTACACATTGAAATAAGTGTCTTTGGTTAATTGAGTCAATATCTTCACTTTTAGATAGAACAGACAGGGCCACAAAATTCTTTAAGCATTCATTTCCAGTTTCAAGCTGTACCCCCCCCCCCCCCCCCTCCACATTGTAACTTTTTAAAGATGTGTCCTGTAGTGGTTACCTAATTTACTAAAAAATACTACAATAGTTCATTATTCATGCAGGTTATCACTGTAGGAAAGAGACTCAAATGTTTGGACTGATGGAGACATGACAACAACTCAATGTATAATGTCTTGTGAGCTTAAAAAAATACCTCATGTCCATAAACACTCTTTTAATGTATCTTTATATAACAAAAGCAGAGTTCAGCAGAGAAAGACAAAAGTGATGTGAACTGACAATATTTTAATGGGGGGGATAAAAGACTGTAAGTGATCAATGGAGGCGGCGGCCAAGTGATGACGGGCGGACAGCTTTCATGTGGGCATCCTCAGAGGGACACCGAAGACAAAGCTCTCTTTGAGCGGCACGCAGAATGGCAGACACTTCCCTCTCCCGCTCTCTCACACTCTGTCACTCAACCTCCCTCCATCGCCTGCACGCACCACTCACGCGTTTACTCTTAGCTTCAGATGCTTATTGATGTTTCTCTCTCACTGTACATTCCTCTACTCTGTTCCTGTGTCACATCAGCCCATATCCTTATCTGCATACCTTCTCCTTCTTTTCTTTCACATTATTTAATTCAAATGACACCCCCCCCTTCCCTGCTGCCCAGCCAATCACACTGCCCTACCCTTCTCCCCCCTCCCAATCCGTATAGCTCTCCCTCCCTCTGTCTCCTTTCATAGAACCAAACCTCTTTGTAATGTCCAGCCTTGGCAAGTTGCACCCGATTTGCTGTCACAGTCCTAATGAATTCATCTGTTTGTGTATTGGCCATGGGAGCATTTCTTCCCCCTCCTCCCTCCCTCTCGCTCTCTCTTTCCTGTCCTATCCCCCTCTCTCTTACTCATGTTCCCCTGGGGGCTCTCTATATATCAGGGACCACTCCAGGCACCTATTGTTCCTCTAAGTAAACTTACAGACAGATGCCCTGCTCCAGAGTGAGGGAGAGAGCCCAGAGAGTCAGGAGGAGGGAGACAGTTAGAGATCACAGAGAGCCTGAAAGGACCTGAAAGACCTCTTCTCCAGCACTTCTGCATCTTCTTTAACCATCTTGCCTGTTTCCTGCGTGTCAGCTTGCTGTCATTGACAAGTTGGGATCTGATGCTGTGAGGCCATGCTGCTGCTGACATCACTGCTGTTTATGGGGCTGGACTGTTTGATGGGAGCCCCGACAAGAAGAGAAGTCTACAGGATGCCCCAGAGTGCTCTGAAAGGTAGTTTGTTTTTTCCCCCTAAACTTATGTACTGTATGTAAAGAGTAAGAACAACAATACATGTTACAAACAAGAAACCTGGTCTCAAAGTGAATAACACCAGGTCTCACTTCCTGGGTCTGACCCATTTAGAATACACTGCTGATGTTACCCAATGAAAATTTACATTTTAAAATTTTAATGGAAAGCAAGAGAAACTCATTGTTTTCCAGCACCAGACAATCTCAGCAGTTTTCAAAGCATTACAGAAAAATATTTTTTTAATTTTTGCCATGACATACTGCTGGTACACAATACTGTTGCTGCAGAAGATAGGACTCATTGATGTCGGACACCTGGTCATCTGTGGCTAAAGTGCTGAGTGCAGCAGAACCTTCATACAAACAGTTAGTGATGGCAGTGTGTTTTTAGAGTGTCCACAACAAGGGCCTCAGGGTCCTAGTTGCTCAAGGGCTGCCAGCCCGTGCACCCAGGTTCTGTCCCTGCCTCACCAGCCTCTGCCCACTCAGCCCTGGCCTTCTAATTAAGTCTTCAATCAGCATTGTTGCTGTTAGTGGCCTATCCTGTGATGCGATGCGGCACAGGGGGGGGCTTCAGGGTCGGCAGCCCAATTGATGTTTGTCTAGAAGCGTCACCAGTGTGCTGAGCGTGAGTCGGCTTCCACCAACACGATGCCGATGAGCATCAAAGAGCAGCATGAGAAAAACAGGGCAACTCACGCACATGCACAAGAAAGTTAGTTCAAACTACATCTCACATACCAACGTAATGTTCACATAGCAAATCCTCTATATGTTTTTCAAAAGTGGTAATTTTCAGTCAGAATCATCTATTCTTCTGGAGTGTGTTATCAGTGCAGGTTGTCACGAATAAGGTTACAAACAAACATTTTTGAGTAGAACTTGATTAGAACAGTTACCATTGTTACTGATGATGACCAAGGCATACACAACACTGAGTGGTATAGCTGATAAAGTTTGCTATGGACACATGAATCAGACTCATTAATGTAATCTGCCACTTCTGTATTGGTTGATCTTGTCATGAATCAGCCAGCTTGCACATGAGATGCGTATGCCATATCTGCACATGAGCTTAGCTGGTATATCAGTCTGACTCTACTGTGCACCGCTCTTTACTTTTCCTTTTTTGTTTGTCCTCTCCTGAAGCACTGTCTGACCGTGGCACTGTGGTTCTAGAGGCAGCCATGACTAGTGCCCTGTCTGCACTTGATCGTGCATCGTCTCAGAGAAGTCGGGCTGAGGCGGGCTGCAGGGGTTGTACTCCCTGTCTGTTTCAGGACTGCGGGCAACAGTCTGGATCCTGCTGTAAATACAACATTAATTTGAATCCCCTTATTTAACATCTTAAAGTCACTTTGCCCAGTGTGAATGATTACTTGGTATATCGTAAGTACCCATGGTGCATTTTTTTGTCCCACAGTGTCTCCTGCCAGTGCCTTATCAGAGCCCAGCTGTGACACCATCTTTAAGGCTCAGAAACTTCAAGATGAAGCAGAGCGGAGCTGGGCTCTGAGCCAGGCCTGTTCATACTACCAGCATCGCTGCCCACCTGGTGAACTGGACAAGGAGAGTTGTATCAGGATCATGGGAGAGAGTTGCAGTGCTCATGTCCTCCAGTGCAGTCTGCTTAACACGATGCAGAACCTGGAACCTGCCTCTCAGACACATGCTCAGGGTAAGAGATAGATGAGGTCACTTAAAGACATTCACATTTCATACACTGACTGACCACTTTATTAGGTACAGAGGAAGCTTAATGCAGTGTCAGAAGTTGCACCTGGTGTGGTCTTCTGCTGATGTAGAGAAGGAATGCACAGACATGCACTTCCAATTTCAATGAATACAGGATACTGGGCAGGCTCAATGGAACAAGTAGCAAAACATGTCTACAAGTTGTTGCTCCCAGAAACAGTTGAGTTACATTTGCCTTTTGTCAATTTAAATCAGTCTGTACATTCTCCTTGACATTTTGGCTCAGAGACCTGATGCTCACTGGTCAGCACTCAGGTTTTGCTGCCATGTGATTGTGTAATAAAATATTTGTGTAAAGCAGTTGAACCAGTTTTTTCCTAATAAAGTGGTCAGGGAGCATATCGAATATCCTTTTGTCACGCAGACACTTCAATGTTTTACATTTGCCCAAAAAAGCAGGATTTGTTCCACTTACTGACTATAAATGTCTCTCTGTCCCAGCAGCAATGTGCGGTCAGAGATCATCCTTGATGGAAAATGTCACTCAGCCTCGTTCCAGGATTGTGGGCGGCTCCCCTGCTCCTCCAGGCAGCTGGCCGTGGCTGGTCAACCTGCAGCTGGATGGTAGCCTGATGTGTGGAGGGGTTCTGGTGGACAGCTCCTGGGTGGTCACTGCTGCACACTGTTTTGCAGGGTGAGTTTTGATGTGTGGCGCAGAGAGAGTTTTCATATATCTGTAGCATTTGAAATCATTCCTCCCCTTCTTCTCACCCCTTTGTTATTCCTACTGTCCTGACCCCTGCAGCAGTCGCAGTGAGAGCTACTGGACGGCTGTGGTGGGGGAGTTTGACATCACGAAGACTGACCCTGATGAACAAGTTCTCAAAGTGAACCGCATCATCCCTCATCCTAAGGTAATTACCGTCAAACCAACATCAAAAATCAGCCTTCTCATGAACTCAAATTAAGAAAATAAATCTAACCAATAAATCAAACCCTTTCCTCCCTCTGCAGTTCAATCCAAAGACATTTAACAATGATATCGCCCTGGTGGAGCTGACATCACCAGTAGTTTTGTCTGAACATGTGTCTCCTGTGTGTCTCCCCTCTGGCATGGAGCCCCCTACTGGCAGCCCATGTCTGGTGGCAGGCTGGGGTTCCCTCTATGAGGGTGAGTGGAAGATAAATGATCACTTTTCTAATGGCAAGCTTTCTTTTCCTTTATTTGTGTCCATTCAGTTAAATCATACTTATCTTAATTTTAAAATCCAACTCAAAATGTAATGTTTCTGTGTGCACTGTTACATTTGCAGATGGGCCGTCTGCTGATGTTGTGATGGAGGCCAAGGTTCCCTTGCTGCCTCAGAGCACCTGTAAGAGTGTGCTGGGAAAAGAGCTGGTCACCAACACCATGCTGTGTGCTGGCTATCTGTCTGGAGGCATTGACTCCTGTCAGGTGGGGAGACCAGCATTAGTGTCTGAGAGTTAGTGACGTTCCATATATTCTGAATTTGTCTACATTTACTAGTCTTACATACCCTTAATTTACCCTGTAAAGTCTTATACTTTTTGTTTTATTGGTAAAATGTGTGATTTTCTTTTTAACTTTTTCATGTATTTTCTTATCTGTAGGGAGATTCTGGAGGTCCCCTGATTTACCAAGACCAAATTTCTGGTCGGTTCCAGCTCTATGGCATCACTTCCTGGGGCGACGGCTGTGGAGAGAAGGGCAAGCCTGGGGTCTACACGCGGGTTTCTGCTTACTCTGACTGGATTCAGGCAGAGATACAGAGTGAGTTATATTGTATTTTGAATAGCACTGTACAGCATATCTAACTATTAAAATAACCTATGTTGTTGTTTTTGTCAAGAGTCATTTGGGAGCCGGGAACCAACATGTTCAGAGCTTTTGAAGACAACAGAAATGACAGAAGAGAAGCAAAAGTCAGAATTTACCTCTATGTGTCACTTCTACACCCTGGCCTGCCCCCGCGGTCAATCTGCCAGCACTTGCAGCCAAATGGCCGAGGACAAATGCTTCACACGCTTTAAGAAATGTCGTAAGTAATAATTTTACAAATACCCTGGTTAATAATAAACATGCTGGATTATGTTTTGGTTTTCTGTACACAAAATGCCCCTGCAATGCAGTGGATTCTGATCTAATGTTCACTCCCTTCCACCTAGAGATGCGTTTGTTCCTGCAGACCCTGTTGGACCTACTTCAGAGAGCAGAAGACTATATCAGGGACAAGGTGGACTTGACATTCTTCACCCAGACTCTGCCACAGCTTGTGGAAAACATATACAGCACAGCTTTCACTCACACCAGAGAGAAGAGAGACCTGAGCCTGAGCCAGTTTCTCGCACAGATTGAAGGTACCTCAGTGGTAGTTTGAAGATATCCAGCTGTTTACAAAATAGGCACTGAATTTGTATAGTACAACTTACTTTCTCAGGTTTATTGGTGTCTTAAGGAGTTGTTTTCAATGGTTTGCCTCATTATTTGCAGAACAACTAGGTGGAGCTGTGGAGCCTCAAGAGCCTGGTCCTTCTCCAGTCCCTCCTGCCTTGTTCAAAGAGGTTGGCCCTTTGGTAGATGACTGGGAGAAATACTTAAAGAACATGACAGAGGAGCTGGACAAACAACAACTCTCTGACACAAGCACAGATATCCCCTTACCAGCACTAAAGGAGAGCAGCATTTTCTTACAGGTAGATTGTTAAGTGATAGTGATGAATTCCCTCTATTTAAAGCAGTTATAAATGTTTCAATATGTGAAGTAAAAATTGCAATCAGTTTAATATCAGCCCTTAAGTTTGAAAGTGCACAGGCCTCTTTCTGGACTTAAGACTGTAGTGCATATGTATCCTTCCAAAACAGTATAAACATTAGCATGTCCACAACTTTCAAACACTACACTTACAAATAAAGCTACACTGTTGCTGTTCACAAAAACACAACAAATGTTTGTATTAAATTAAAGGGTATGGCTGATTATAATTTACAGATGTGGGTTTATTTTAAGCTTATATTAATATCAAACTCTATTTTTTCAGACAGACGACTCCTCAGTGCATCAGCTACAAAGACAATATAGATCCATGATCTCAGCTCTGCGCTCAAAGCTTGACTCCAGAGCTGTTCCTCACATCCTGTCCCTGGACACTGACTATCTAAAGAAAGAGTCTTCCGACAGAAAGCTCTATCCTACTTCTTACCCTGGGAAACTGGTCCACGGCGACTCCTGGTCCTCATCTGAGGAATCCCAGGAGCCTTCGTCACTTCTAAAAGTTTTGATAAAAGAAATTCAAAAATTAAGGACACAAGATGGGATTGTGACAACTGATATGTCACAAAGTGAGACCTCATTAAATAGAGATGATTTTACTGATGGGGCATGGAGCACCAAATCGGAGGATTTTACTTTTGTCGAGACTGGAGACCGAGCAGAATTGAAGTCTTTAGTTTTACCACTTTCTGTTCAGTCGACAAACCATGCAGACATTACCGCTGACCTGAGACACACTGTGCATGCTGTAAAAGCTACAAGTCTTCAAAGAAATTACAGGAGCCTCCGCAAGAGGCAGATACCTGGAGCCAGTGGGAAAAGTATGAGCCATAAACAGTGCTGACAACCTTTACACCTTTATAAAGGTACCATATTTCATGTGTAAATGTGTTTGTATTTTTGCTGTAGTTTGTCCTGGAGTGAGAGAAGCCTCACGGCAAGTAAACCAAGTCAGAGAATCCTACAGCTGGGTCCTAAACATTCCGAACAGAAATCTGCGCATGAATTTCCAAGAGGTAAATTGTGATTTGAGTTGAAGAACTAATGTAAACCGGTGGAGAAAAATAGCTCCCATCATTTCATAACATTTGAGTTGTTTCATGGGGTCTGTCTTTTGTCTAGGTCTTAGTTGATCTGAGTTCCAAGAATGATCGGGGACTTTACCAGGCTCGGGTCAGGGCATTAGTGGGAGGACGACCCTTAACCTTCTACACTCTTGCTGGCCTGGAGAATGAGTCATTCTACCGCAGTGTCCCGGGGATCATCTCTGTGGCACTGGAGGCACTCAAGACGTGATTTCCTCCTAACAAAAAGTGAGATAAAGTGAAAATAAAATATGGGACAGGGGCATGAAAAGACACACAGTCACACACTTAACTTTGTCATAGCTTCTGGTTTTGTTTTCCCTGCCTGAGAGCCTGATATTTGCTCTACATGAAAGCACGTCATGAATGTATCGACCCAATTATCGATTAGTTGGAGACACAGCCTTTTCTAACTTATGAATCTGTAAAAAATGATAAGAAATTCAAATTGTTGTGGTCTTTTTGTTTTTGCAAAGGTTGAGCCTGTTGTGATGCACACTGACTGTACATATTACACATTTTATTGTTATGCATAAAATATTTATTTGTATAGAGAAAAGCCTTGGTATTTTTGTAAAATACGTTATATATAAAAATAAAATTATTATTTGTTGCTTTGCAATATATACTGTATATATTTATATATATATATATATATACCACATATTGTCATCTGTACTTAGGTAATTCTGCATGAAGCTTCTAATGTGCGATTTTGAAATTAGCCAACACTAATGATGCTAATCCTGCAGTATTTGCAGCTCAGCTAAACATTCTCTCTTGGGACACATTTCAGTGCTGGTTGGTTTCTTTCATGACCCCAGGTTGACCCCAGTCCTTTGACCCTTTAAGGCTAATCTTTACCATAAACACTTCAGCTGCTGTGCTGTGGTGACCAGTGCCTCCCTGCTTTCTCCTCTTATTTCCGGGGTGGGTTGTTATAATCGGACCCATCTAGACTGACCTTCAGAGACACTTATTGTCTGTCAAAACATCATAAGTGGAGGCAGCTGTTAGTGGAGGAAGGGACACCTGAGAGTTGTACTTGTTGCTGTGTATTGACCAATGTCTATTTAACTGTGGTTACCGAGTCTCAACTCAACTCTACCAAGTCTTAACTGGAGTCTGACTATTCTTTGGTAGTTTTTGCCCAGCTAATGTCTGAAATGATGAGCAGGTGAGGATGAGTGTTTCAGCTACTTTAACACACACTTGCACATTTGTGGAGCATTCATAGTGAGGACACTGATGGAGGTGATGCGCTCCCTAGCCCCTTACCCTAACCTTAACCGTCACAACTAAATGCCTATGCCTAATCCTTACCCTTACCCTACTCTAAACTAAACCCTAATCCTAACCATAAAACTAAGCCTTAACCCACACCAGCCAAAATGTCTTCACTTTACCAAAATGTCCTTTCTCCCTTGGGTTTATAATTTGTTTGGTCCTCACAAAGACACCCATACAAGAACGCACACCTTTGTTACAACACATCAACTCCTCCCTCTGACTTGTGTTGTTGATTTGTGTGTGGGAATCTCTTTCTCTCTCTCTCTCAATCTCACACACACACAAACACACACACATGCACACACACACACTCGTACATTCTTGTACAGCACTCTTAGTGAGGACACTCATAGTTATCATGCATTCCTTAGCCCCTAAACCTTAACCCAATTTTACCCCAACCTTAAAACCAAGCTTTAACCCTTAAAACACACTTTAAAAATGTTAGGACCAGATAAAATGTCCTCACAAGGTCAAAATGTCCCCACAAAGATGACTTGGGTCAAAATCTGTCCCCACAGCCTACAACAGACATTTATACACACACGGCAGGGGCAGGCAGTGTACCCATGGCTGCACTCCAGTGTTGCAGTACCCCGTACAGACATACTGTATTGTCGTTCCCGTCGGCACCTGTCCGCTGTCATTCATGCGTCCACACAGAGACAACCCACAGACTCTTTGAGGACACTGATCTATTATAAGCTAGTTAACAGCTTTTTCCAGTAGAGGGCCACAGCTAATTGTGATCTCTACAGTAAAAGAATAACAGATGGGGAGATTAGATGCGAAATAGAATGCGACCACACAATTTGTATTTGTGAGACACAGAGTTTAAAAAAAACAGAAAGTACAGTGAACCAGAGAACAGGTGATAAGTCTCGGCCATTTACAGCACACTTTCTGTGATGAGTGACCAGGCTTTGTGGAGGCTGCTGACCCATTTACAGCCTGTCATTAAAGTGTGTGTATGTGTGTGCGTGTGTGTGTGTTGAGTGTATTCACTTGTATTTGTTACCTCTTTTGGACCTTTTCTGATATAAACACTTGCCTTGTCAGGACCACTAGGACCTGGTTTGGTCTTAATGAGGCAGAACCTCATTTGTGAAGAACTGGTTGAGTCTAGGGCTAAGATTTGAATTGTGTTTAGGATTCAGGTTAAGGTTAGGCATTAACTGGTTCTGGTTACGTTCAGACTTCTCTCTTTTGTTGGGCTGTCCAAATGAATGGAAGTCTATGAGAGTCAGAAGGATAGTGAACTGGTGAGGGTGTGCATGAATGTGTGTGTTGTGACAGCTGGCTATGCAGTACTGGAAATACACTGGGTTTAACTCCTAACAATCATCCAATCCCCCCCACACACACACACCCCACCAACCTCCAGTCACTCCCCTCAACCTCGTCTCTCCCAGCAGCCTCAGCTCGAACGTCTGCTGGTAAACACCCACACCCACACCCACACGCACACACACACACACACACAGGGGTGGGGTTGTGGGGGGGGTGAGAGAGGGAGACACAGGCCGAGTGCCAGTTACACTGTGAAGTAGCGTCAGTGTTTATCACACTGGTGATCACTGCAGTGTAGCACAAACACAGTCACTGATGGATCCTGGAACTCTACTCTTTCTCTTTATGATTTCTGCCACAGGTAGGAAAGCTGGAAAAAAAAGTGCAAAGTTTTTTTCAGTCTTTAATACGCTCAACACAATTGTAACACAGTCAGTTGTAATACAGTCACACTGTATTTCAATTACTTAAACAATATGGCATCTAACTTTGATTTGAAGTTACACACTCTCTGTGTTACTGATTTGCTTTGTGCTTATGATAAAATGGAAATGAGACGCTCCTCTGCCAAATGGCTTTAATTTCAAATTGTACAGTAAACAGCATTGTTCAAAAAAAACTACGAGAGGCTGAATGATTGTCATGGCGGAACAAGGACTGATCTTTTGTGACAAATATAGTACATTGCCACTCAGTTGTACTGCGATATATGCTGGCAGATCAGACTGGTATGTTGTGCTATACAACACTTGTTACTGTACAGTTACATGAGTCAAACATTTTAAGGGGTTGGTGCTACCGTAATGCCCACTAAAATATGTTTCTTTTTAAAATATTGCATTTTAACTAATTACTGTACTGCAGCAACAGTTTGTTTGACAAACCAGAAAGCAGTTAAAACACTTTAGATTAAAGATTGTCTTGCATTCTGTTGCCTATTGTTAACTGGTAATGAAACGCACTGGGTGACACTGAAACAGATTATTTGTCTTTATGTCTGCTGTGATTTGTTTGCAGCAGAATAAATGTTAAGGCAGGCCTTAACATTTATTCCACATAGGTCAATTCTCCTCAGTCTTAAGTCCTAACCAAGATAACACTGCTGACATCACAAGTTTTTTTTTTTGTTGTTGTTTTTTTTTCCGTTGTTGTTTGACACCTATTTTTCCTCAAAACAGGAAAACTGGTTCAAATATGATATGTTAAATTGACTGTTTGTTGATTTTTTTTTGTCTGTAGCATCTGCTGTCAACCTCGAAGGGGAACTTTTCAGGGATTTGATGAAGGGCTACAACAAGAACGTTCGGCCCATGGAAACGAGTGGGGACATCACTCCAGTCTACATCAAGATGACTCTCACCAACCTCATCTCCCTGGTGGGTGAGCTTCACCCTGGTGTTTCTGATTTAGTGCCTGTGGCTGCACAGGCCTTTGAGTTTCCATGGTCTTCACAACTCTCTCTCCTCAGAATGAAAAGGAAGAGGCCCTGACGACCAGCGTTTGGATAGAGATGGTGACCACACACGCACACGCGCACACACGCACACACACACACTTGCTGGGTTTTTTGCTTGCTGCTTTAAAATGATGGGAATTTTTATTGTAATGCATTTGCAAAAAATATACTCAAATGTCTAATTCACAGTTTTTCTGTGTATAGCAATGGTGTGACTACAGGCTGAGATGGGATCAGCTGCCCAGGTCAGCTCTGTATGGGAACATCACCTCGGAGCTACGCGTCCCCTCTAAGAGCATTTGGCTGCCAGACATCATCCTGGAGAATAAGTGAGTAAATCGACTTCTATTTTTGAGCAAAGAACTCCTCAGTCTGTTACAATCTGCAATAGAAAGACAATTAAATCAGTAACTTATGTTATCATAAAGAATAATAACAAAGTTATCTTACTTTCAGTGAATCAGTTAGTTCTGGTTGATACATTTGGCGAGTTGTGTTTTTTTGTCTAAAGAGAAGGATAGATTAAAGGCTTCCAGCTGTATTTTAATTAAAAATTGTACTCTATATTGGAAAATTTGTGAAGCAGTGTATGGCAGCTTTATTTCTTTGATTTTTTTCCTTTTTATTTTTATTTTTTTAAATCTACAAATCAGAAGAATCTAATTTTTAAAAGATTTTTTTCATTATTAAACCCCAATATATGTGTGTGTGTGTGCATTCTAGTTGTCGGTAAATGTCAACGTCTCTCTCTGTTTTTCTTCTGGTCTACAGTGTGGATGGACAGTTTGAGGTTGCATATTACTGCAATGCACTTGTGTCTCCAAATGGCTGTGTGTATTGGCTGCCTCCTGCCATCTACCGCAGTGCTTGCAGCATCAGAATCAACTACTTCCCATTTGACTGGCAGAACTGCACTATGGTCTTCCGGTGGGCATATTCTTTTGGGTTTTAATAACTGTAACAGAAGCAACTTTAATGTTGTGCAACCGTAGCAAAGGGCTTGACTGAAAACATAAAGAAGTAAATTTCACTGCTCAAAAGATAAATGCTTTTTGTCCCCACCTGCCTTGCATTGCCGCTGTGTACACACCAGCACTCTCTCAGACAGGTCTGATAGTATTGCTTGAGAGCCTGTCCTTAAATAATGTCACATCATACCTGTTCACAAAGACCAAAGAGAGGGAGAATAATAACATCAACAACAAACAAATTACCATAAATTACACACTGCAGCTTTAACTCCAAGACTATTAATAATACTGGTTGTGCATAAAAGGAAATTAAAATTAATTAAAACTACTTTTATTGAATTATAAGCTTGACC
Source organism: Brachirus orientalis (assembly GCA_016785285.1). Lineage (NCBI taxonomy): Eukaryota > Metazoa > Chordata > Actinopteri > Pleuronectiformes > Soleidae > Brachirus > Brachirus orientalis. The sequence continues at coordinate 408,315 of JAFBJR010000101.1, forward strand.
TTTAACATCAATGTTTTGTTTTGTTTTTTTCTAGTTTTAGCTGCAGCCGTGTTTGTCTGCTTGTCAGGTTCCTTTTGTATACGGTGTCCAAAGCAGTGACAAAGCCTCCTTCATTCATGGTCCCTTTTCACTGCAAGTTAATTAATGGTTGTGTGCTTGCTGTGGAGACTGTCTCACATGTTTTGTCCTTGTGTGCAGCTCTCAGACTTACAGCGCCAATGAGATTGAAATGGTGCTCAAGCATGAGGATAACCAAACGCTGGAGTGGGTGGATATTGATCCAGAAGCTTTCACAGGTACAGATTAAAGTGTGAACTACAACCGTATATCAACATGTAAAATGATTAACCCAGCAGTACACGTACGGTGAAATGTTTTATTTCCATGCACTTAAAACTTTGTTGGTAGAAAATGGAGAGTGGGTCATCAAACACAGGCCAGCTAAGAAAGTGATCAACACTCACTACACTGAGGATGAGCGTGAGTATCAGGAGGTGGTCTTCTTCCTCATCATCCAGCGAAAGCCCCTCTTCTACATCATCAACATGATTGCTCCCTGTGTGCTCTTCTCCTCCCTCGGCCTGCTTGTCTACTATTTACCTGCCAAAGGTATTTTAACTCTCTATAAGTGTCTTCCCTCAACGTACAGAGGACACTCAGTAAACTGTCCGCAAATGTGGCCTTCTGCTGCTGCTGCAGCCGGTCTGCTTCAAGATTTGAGGTGTTATTTCAAATCCAGAGATGATTATCTGCGTACCTCCGTTTTATGTGGTTATTTGAGTGACAGTTGCCTTCTCTGACCTCTGCCATCATCAAGGCATTTTAGCCCACAGAACAGCCATTTACTAGTTAATTTCTCTTTTTTGGATCAATCTCTGCAAAATCCAGAGATGGTTTTGTGAGAAAATCCCAGTCGATCAGCATTTCTCGGATCTGCCCATTCTCAGATCTGTCACATTCAAAGTTACTTAAATCACCTTTCTTCTCCATGTTGATGCTCATTCAGCGGGTCATATGGTCCACAAAATTATTGACTTGCTTCCATGTGATTGGCTGATTAGATTTTTTTGAACATAATAAAATAATAATGAAATGAATACCCTACTTGTAAAACAGCCAAACTGTCTCATCAGTCCTCAATTTTCTTCACATGTTGACCTTAGAACTTAAAAAAGAAAGAAGTCAGCCTACACAAGGTTATAATACTGCACCATGTGAACCTTTCATCAGTCATCAGTCAGTCGACATAACCTGAATGCAAATATGTGGTTTGGTTTTTGCAGCTGGTGGACAGAAGTGCACAATGTCTATAGCAACCCTTCTGGGCCAGACTGTGTTCCTCCTCCTTATTGCTAAGAAGGTTCCAGAGACTTCAAAAGCTGTTCCTCTTATTGGAAAGTAAGAATGATTTCATTTCAAAATGTCCATGCTGACAGAAAACGGTGCATAATTAGTTGTTTTATTTGCTAACAGGTATCTGATGTTTGCAATGTCAGTGACGACCATGGTTGTGATGAACTGTGTAATAGTCCTCAACGTTTCCCTGAGAACCCCGAACACTCACACAATGACAGACAAAGTCAGAAAGGTGACTGTGAGGGCAGGTTATGTCTTTTCTGAGAGGAAATTTTATTAAGCAGCCACTGAGCAGCCACACTGTAAAGGAATACCCTTTGACCCGCTGTCACTTTCAGATCTTCCTCAACATCTTGCCTCGAATGCTGAAGATGCAGATGCGACCATGGACACCAAACAGCATAGCCACCTCAGCTGGAACTGGAAATGGTGACACTCTGACTGCCGGCAGGAACAATGTCTTCATGGTTCCCTGCCGACGCCGCAGCTCCATGACCCTCATCAATAAGGCGGAGGAATATGTGATGAAAACAGCTCGCTCTGAACTCATGTTTGCCAGACTCAGAGAAAGAAATGGATTGATAAAATCAGTATTAGAGAAGATTCGTAAGTATTTAAATGCACTGTATGCCATTTCTGTTGCTGGGGGTCTCTAGGGCAAAACACTAACAAAAGGAAAACAGTGTGGAATCATGGGAATTTCTTGTTTCTTGGTTCCCCTGTGCATTCAACAAGTGGTAATGAGTAGTCATGATTCATTTGGGACATTTGCACAATAAGATGAAAAACAAGAGACACCACACAGGCTAATTAGTAGTCCCAAATATTTATTTCATCATTCTGATGTTTCAGGGCAGGTTTTCCCTGGTAGTTATAGCAGAGATGGTGCCACAAATGATGTAATAGAAGTATGCTGCTCAACAAAATACATAATATAAGTCTCAAAATACATAACAATAGTCTTTTTATGTAGAAATGTTGCCGATACATTTTAAATGAAAATGTGAAGGTATGTTTAACCTTGTAACCACATGGTTATCTGGTCTGATTTGGACCCAGACGATGGGCTAGAGGCCGGCACAGCTGAGAAGCTTGGTGCCAGTCTGGCGAGGGCCTCTCCAGAGCTGAAGCAGTGTGTGGCCTCCTGCAAACATATAGCTGAGACCACACGACAGCAAAACAACTTCCAGAATGTGAGTCCTGTATTTGTGCATTCACTCATCTTCTCGGTCGGAAGCATCAGTTACAATCTCGAACCTCTGTCCAAAATACAGGAGAACGAAGAGTGGTTCCTGGTGGCGCGGGTGATCGACAGAGTTTGCTTCATTGTCATGACGTTGGTGTTTTTTATTGGCACAATTGGGATCTTCCTGATGGGCCACTTCAATCAGACACCCTCCTTGCCTTTCCTTGGCGATCCAAAGAAGTATCTCCCTCCACTGAACAATTTCTCTGATATAAGTGATGATGGTATTTGAGCAGACTTGCTGGGCTTAAATGGGAGGAATCATGTCTTTTGCTCACTTAACCAAAGTGAAAATCTGACGGCATCTGTCAAGGATCTGTCACTAATGACTTCGAAAGGGGAAGATGCAGCTCTTTGTATTTTCTGCACAGATGTCAGCTGCTAATTTGGATGTATGGACTATGACAGAGGTTAAGTTGAAGTCCATTGCTCTTGTGTGGATGCCATGCTTGATCCATAGTGATGCATAATGTCGCTGAAACATGTGGAAAGGTTTCCAGCACAGTGCTCGCACAACATTTACGATTGGGACACCTCATTTGACATGGTGGTGATCACACATGTAAACAGTGAACAATAAACCCAATAAAGTTCTGTTATGATCATGTGATTACAAAATTAAAAACATCTCTCAAATGTGTCTCGTTTGTGTTTTCGGCACTTTTTTTGAAGGCAAACCGCCCCCCCTTCCCCAGGTTAAACACAGAGTCATTGTGCAGCTCCCACCTCTGGAAGCAGGATTTCAATGACACGGCTGAATGGTTGCCTTTCTAACAAGACAAAAGGCAGATCCGGCTAGTTGGGATGGAAACAGTGTCCGGGGCTAGAAAAGAGAGAGCTGAGGAGGTGACATGAGTGGGAGTGAGATCTCTAGACACACATACTCTTTACAAAGACCCACAAGATGTGAATATTCACACAAACACACAGAGGCAGTAAATGAAGGGACGGCACTGATCTGGTCTCTCTTTTCCCACATTTAGATCATCAGAACGTGAAGGTTGAACACAGATGGTAAGCAAAATACTCTTAATTTTATGTTGTGCTATATTAAGATGTTTACTGTTTGGGCTCCCGTGGTACTTTTTAACCACTCTCTCTCGACATGCTTTTGACATAAGGTAAGGATTTATTGTGATTATCTTGAGGAATACTGTATATTTGTTGTCTGAAGCTGCAGAATGCAAAGTGTGTGTGTGATTTGAATGAAGAAGAGGCTCGGGCTTCTATGGTGACATCACTTTGTTTAAAGATTGTTTATTTCACTGCCAGCACACTTTGTGAGCCACAGTGTGCTGGCAGAGAAGTTGCTTTCCTTAATCTTGGTCTACAAAAACAAAATTAAAAAAAAAAAAAATAAGTTAAAAGAAAAATGTTGTTTATATACTTATAAGCCATGGACTTTCATTTTAAAAAAGACACACTGAATTGTTAACTTTTTTAATAACGTTCTATGGTTCCTGACCCATCACAAAGGACCAAAAGTGATGTGACTCTAACATTTCTATTTTCAAAATGCAGCTACTTTTGATTCTAACGGTTTGTATTTGAAGAGCTCGCATAAAAAAACGAATAATTTGTTTAGTTTATCAGCTCTGAAAAAACACATTTACGAGTTGTTGCTGAAAATGTTTCGATTTTATTTGTAAATACAATATTTAGGAAATACACAGTAGACAAAACAGTAAAGTATTAAGTTTTACTATGGCTGCTAATATTGTAGCTAGTTGTATCACACAATTCTGTCATCTAACAAGCAAATAAGTGATGTCTGACCAAGGTCACACATTTTTCCTTTAAAAAAATGTTTAATGTTTCTAAGTCATCATTATTAAATACAGTCGGTTCTACAATATCCGCAGTTTTATACCATGTCGGCCGTGACCAACCAGCCTCTTCCTTTTGGTCAACTGGAACGAGAAAAGCACATCCAGATGATCTTCAGAGCTTTCCAAAACCGCTGTGGGCCGTGTGAGTGCCAGTCTCATCTACCTGCACCCAAACCCCATCCAGTGCCTCCCGACTGGGATCCTGATGAGCAGCTTTTAGTTCAGGCCCCTGAGAGAAAGAAAGAGACCAGCTTCCTGCAGCCAGCAGAGAATGCGAACAGGCCAGAAATGCAGCAGAGCGATGGAGATGCAGCAGGATCAGACTTCCTGTCTGTGCTGGAAACAGTCAGTCAGATTCATATTAGTGCTCAGCCACAGCTACAAGGTAAGACACATAATGTGTGTTTGTGTGTTTGCGTGTGCAGAGATTCCACTCTTTCTAAAATGCTTTCTCATTGCAGGTCCACAGTGTGTTCCCAGGAGGATCTACAGCATCACGACAGGCGGCAGCAGGTCACAGATATTTGTGGCTGTTGAAGGTACATGTAACTGACAACATCTATCTTACGTGCATTCCATATTAAGAGAGAGTGAATGGTGGTGTTTTCCAGTTTATTCTAAGTCTCTTTTTGATGTCTTCCTCCTGACAGAGAGTTCATGTGTGTGTCTCCAGTGTTGTGGTCCAGCTCGGGCCTACACACTGAAGGGTTTCGACAGCAAAGGCTGTCCGGTCTTTTATTTTGAAAGGCCCTTCAGATGGGACGCCTGTTGCCTCGGCTGCTGCCTGATGGAAATGAGGGTCTACTCTCCTCAGAAACATCTCATTGGTACTGTGTGCCAGAGGTGAGACATCTGAATCTGCACCTCTTTCTCTTGGGTGAAAATACTGTAAATTTGGAGGTGTTTTATTTGTTTATTGCATATTTCCAATTTATGCACCTTTAATTTATATGGGGATATTGTACTATAATTAATTATCACTTCACATTTTTAGTAACAATACGGTAATAAGTGAGTTTGTAATCAATAGGTGACCATGTCTGGAAGTAACAATCTATTGGTCTGGTATCTAAGATGAATTTTGTTCTCACACAACTCACACAACCAAACCTCTAAGCGGTCTATGTAGATTGTCATTTATCCATGTCATACTTTTTCAAAACAAAAGAAAACCATCAAGTCCAGTTGCTACCAACTCTGTGTGTTTTGGGTTCAAACCTTTAACCTCCTGCTTTCAGAATATTGTACCAGCCGTCAAAATAATTCACATTCTTGGACTCAACAACTTGTAATGTGAACCTTTTTCCACGTTGCTCTGGCCTCTGCAGCCTCTTCGAACCACCGTGGATGTTCAGGCCTGTCTGTAAATAGCAATGAGAGTCCAAATGGCTGGAGTGTAGTCTAAACCCAGGGGAGTTAATACAGAAAACAGCTGACTGCTTAGAGACACAGCAACAGAACCATGCTGGGCTGGCAAGAAAGGAATGCCACATCCTCCTTCATGGGAAAGTTGGCTAACATGGACAAATTTACATTGGCAGCCAAACCAAAATACTCGATACACTATGTTTATTGAATGAGTTTATTGAATGTTTATTCTGAGATTTACTAAATAATCTTCGTGTGGCCTGAATCTGACTGCAGGGTTTAGCTGAGGTGCCTTTGTGTGTTGAATTTAGTGTTTTGCAGAAGCAACGCTTAATGAAGTTGTGTCAAATTAAGACGTTCCGTCAGGCAGCCAAGCAGAGGATTCAGTTACTACTTAGTGTAAACGTTCCCGCAGCTGCACTAGAATAAAGCTTGGCCCACTGTGAACTCTTCACACAGTAAGCTAACAAAGCTTTTCATGCTGCAGAATCATAACAGATGACAATGTGATCCACCACGCATCAAGGCTGTGCTTATTGCATGATTACATGCAAGGAAGTGTGTTACGTTGTTGTGTGTTGGCTGACTGTCTTACCAGGTGGAGCATGTTTACCTCCCTCCTGGAAGTGTGTGATTCAGAAGGACTGTCATCGGTCAGAATTCAGGGCTCCTGCTGTCCATGTCGATGTTTCTCTAACCAGCAGTTTCAGGTAGCAGCATTTACACAACCACCGATAAAATGTTTTCAACAATTAGAGACATTATATTCTTTTTTTTTTTTTTTTTGGGGGGGGGGGGGGGCCTCTTTTCAAATCATTCAACAGATTGTCTCAAACATTGGTGAGAGACTTGGCACAATATGGAAGAAATGGCCGGGCTTCAATGAAGAACATAACATGGACCATGAATATTTTGGGCTACATGGTGAGTTCTTACTGATGACATTTGATCTGTAATTCCTACTGAAGTGGTTTCCAGTTTTTTTTTTTCCCGTCATTTTGGAAGCTAAAATGAATCCAATTATTCTGAAATAACGTGATCAAGACTGTATGTTTCTTTTCACATAAATAAGACTCGCACGAGCAGCTTTTTCAGATGTTGGATTTAGAAGCATTGCCAGCTTATCTTAACTTCCCTGTCGATTAAATTTTAGCAATGTATATTTTTGAGGTACCTGCAGATGTATTATAATTTCCATTAAGTGATTGCAACATTTCTTTTTCACTCTTTCAGTACCCATGAGTATGGAATCAAACATGAAATTGCTTCTACTGGCAGCCACTTTCTTGTTGGTAAGTGGATTACTTTCTATTACCATTCTTGTAAGAAAATGTGACATGTCACAATATAACTCCACTTGTATGAAAAGTATTCATATTGCATGAGTGCGCATAACTTTGTGTTCACTTTGAAAATGTGCGGTAGTACTATTAAAACTACTAGTAGTAACTACTACTAGTAAAACAAGTACAACTGATATTTTTAAATCTGTACCCAAGTTGAATACTTTCATGATTTCAGTCATAGTTCCACACCAACCAATTCCTTTGCTGTAATAATTTCTCCACAGAATCACATGTTCTTTGAAATGAGCTGATCATTAAAACTGTCAATCATCAATAACAGACACACCACAAATGGACGTCAACTGCAGGTTCAACACTCTATGGCACCAGAGACTGCAGCATGAGAACCGAGGTTCCTGTGCCAATGTTGTTCCTAACAGTGTCAGTATCCACCTATAAACAGAAAACTGTCCATGATCCAAACACAGCAGCAGATGCATATTTGACATTTATTGCTATAAATCATGAGGTGTACATCCATCAGTTTCTCGTCTCTTGAAACACACACTCATTACACTACCAAACATGGGCAGCATTACAAAATGTCAACAACCTCTATGGGCTTTCTGAACATGGTTCAATGTTGAAAATACTCTCGAGGAATCAAATGTAACAGACCCACATGTGGGGCCTAAATTCATCTCTTTCACTAAAAAAAACAAAACAGAAGTGATGGCCAGTGTTTCAGGACCAATATACACCTTTGCTAAGGACATTTAAGCAGAGCCCAATCCTTGGATTATTTCAAGGTGGGTAAAGATGAAACAGCAGGCAGGAGACCTGGATCAGGTCAGGCTCGAGGACAGGCACAGTGATTGAGGCAGTTTGGCAGTCCATTCTGAAGATGCCAGTCATACAACTTTCTGCCCAACCCAGAATGGTCCTCATCCTTTGGGATTCAATTTCCAGGTCAAAGATTGAGAATCATCACTGATTCATGTATGTGATCCATGAAGTGGACTATATTTACAAATATATCATACACAATAATTGTAATCAGTAATCATTTCTAGTTTGAAATGACTGAGGAATTAAAATACAAACCTGTAATAAAATAACATCTACCTGCAACCCTGTTTGAGTCCCAGTAGAACAGATTAACATAGACTTACTTTAATAGCAGGAAGTTGGATGTGATGTAAGCAATAAAAGCAGATCTAGCATTATAATAGATTTGTTTCTGTTGGTTTGGTTGTATTTAGTCAAGTACACTTTGTTAACAGCTAGCCAAGCACCATTCATGTGCCCCCTCTGGTGGCAGGTTAACAGATGTTACAACTTGAGTTACAAAAACAAAGAAAAATAAAAAAATATGAAGGCTGTGTTCTCCCCTCTGCTTCATTAAAAATAACACATTTTTCTCTTCAACTTGGTTCAGCGTCCATTTGCAAGGCTTTCCCTGTTCGTTTTTGCAATTCGACACAAAGAAGTGATGGTCTTCTTGCCCCTGTTCCTGACTTCATAGGTCTTTACATCATGCAGCGCCAATCCACACAGAGGTGTCCGTCCTTGGACTCGTCGACCCCCAAAGCATCACATATCTCCACACCTAAGGACAAAGCACGTTAGCATGAAATGAATCATGTCAGACAATTTCTTTTGCTCGTCATTAACGTAGCAACACTTTTTTTACCCTTGCAGAGGTTTCTCTGTGTGGGGCCTAACGTCCACCGCTAGCATTCACCAGACCATGGAAGTCTTCCCAGGCTCTACAGAGGAGGATGCAGTACGTCATCATTCATAATAAACAGTTCATTTATTTATGCCTTTTCAGTGGTGGAGTCAGATGTGTTAATTTACTGCAAAACTACATGAAATACAATAGTGCTGACCCATTAAAATTTACCCAAACTACTAACAATAAAAACATGCAGGAACAGGTTTTAGCCTGTTTTAATACTTCATTGTCACAATCTGTACACACTGTAATATGCATTATTCCAAAGATTTCCCGCAACTACCAGTTGCAGTGTACAGTTTATGTTGATTTATTCCTTTTTTAAAGAAATCTAACAGAATTTAATATAGCCTTAGGTTTGAAAGGTCTAGTGTGTAAGAAATAGCAGCATCTAATGTGAGATTTCTAGTATGTGTAAGTAAGTAAGCTTTAATAAGCGGCATGTTTGTCAATATGAGCTGCTATCGAAACTATCCACTTTAAAGAAAGGCTCTTACCTAAAGAATATAAAAATGTTTATTCTGACGCCATGAAAACCAAACAATTTTTATTTTAAAGTGAACATACATTTATATAGATACACTTATAGTTAACAGATTCAATTTTTGCTGAAACAATCCTCCTAAATGTTACACACTGGACCTTTAAAATATAAAAACAAACATTTTCATTAATTACCAAAACAGCATTTGCTCAGCTTAAAAAACAGCAGCATTGTTTTACAGTCATTGGAGCATTACAGATTGACTACAGTTTTATCCAAAAATGACTTCTGGGTAAAAAAAATGTTAGGTTTATGAGCATGCATACATGTATGAGTGACAGAAGGTGGAGAAGAAATAAAAAAATGAGGAGACATACATACTTAATGCTGTCTGTATGCGTCTTGTACTCCATGATGGTGTTGGGAGGCAGGTTGAGGACTCTGCGGAGCGTGTCTCTGATACGGGCAGTGGTTGCCCGGTCACTAGCAGTTTTGTTCCAAATGGAAATGATGTCCTCCTGAGGGAGAGAAGCATTAAGAGAAGGCACGTCTAAGTATGATGAGAGTAGGAAGTGCATGGTCCAATGTACAGCAGTGTGTGTTAGTGGCATAAACCTGAAAGCGTACTGACACCACAGCCCCACAGATTTCCTCTCCGACCATGAACTGCTCCCCCAGCATGGCCAGGATCAGGTTTTCCCAGCACCGAGACGCAAGGCCTTTCCTCAGACGGATGATCCACTTCCCACCCATCTTATTGGCATCATCCTGCATGCACGCACACAGGATTTCAGATTGGACATTTAAAAAGCATTATTTAGTGTTAAAGATTTTTGCATAAGTGTACTCACCTCCCACATGGGTTTAATACCCTCTTTGAAGAGGTGGAAGTCACTATGGCCAGTCAGATCACCTGGCCGGATCATGTGACTATAGAAACGCCAGAACTGCTCCACCTACAAAAGGATAAGCAATTATTACAGCGCTGACAGTGGGAGAATGAATCACTGTAAGTTTGTATTCAGAAGTTGGGTTATCTCTCTCTAAAGAGGTCATGATAAGCAGCATACTGAGGCAAAGCTGCCGATCTGTTTAATGTTCTGTTCGTAGCTCTGAGTACTGGCTGGTCTCCCCGGTGTTCGTCTGGAATACCAGAAGGTGTAGTTGTATTGAAGTGGGTGCTCCCCTGCCCCCGGTACCACCATCTACAGATGAGGAACAAACAACTTAGCCACCCACACACACACACACACATCACCTTAAAGGCTGCAGACACCTGTGAGCCACTCTTGAAAAGACTCACCTTGATTCTTGTAGAATTCTGTTCTTTGTCCTCGTCTTCAATTTTTTCCTTCTCACTGTCTTTCGGTGATCCTTGGTCCTGGTCGTGGTCTCCACTGTCATCGTCTTTTAAACTGGATTTGGTAAAAAACGAACACAAAGGTATCGAAACATAAATGTTTGCATCACAATAAAGTTGAACTTTAAATTTCATTAGGTTCACCTTGCTAAAACTGTTGAGGCCCAACAGTCCTACCATACATTACATCCTTATTATAGCTTTTGCCAAGGAGGTTATACTTTTTCAGTTGTGCTTGTTGGTCTGTTTTACTTTGATCAAACACTTAAAAAGAATGGGACGAATGTTATTTCCTGGGAATGTACAGTGGGTTAATGCCCTACGAAGAAATAAATCATATGGTTTTCTGCAGGGCTGCTGAAAACGTAAATATAATTGGGTAAATTAGTGTAGCTTTTATCCCTAAACTAATTTGTTTAAGCTGCACACGCACACGCCAACACTTGGACAGTGTGCAGGATTAGAAGGAGAAGTGTAATCATGATGTGTGTAAAAAAAGTAAAAATATCTTGGGCATTAGGGATTTTAAAAAAAACCATCAACCTTTTCCTCAATCAAATGGTGGTTTAGTCCAAAAAATGTCAGAAAATGTCATTTCCCAAACCTTGGAACAATGATGTGCTTGTATGTTTTGTTTTGTCCACAGACCAAAATCATTACAGTTTATTAATTCCTTTGTTATGTGGAGCAATTAATTTAGTAATTGGTTAATAAGCAATTAACTGATTAATCGTAGCAGCCCTTTTGGGCAATTTATTACAGATGAAATGGCTGATAATGACATGTACAGGCAGTGCGCATCTGCGCTCAAGTGTCCCTCTGCTGTGAAGACATCTTTATCTCAATTTATGCAATTGGCACCTGTATAGCTGCATAACTTCCTTTTTCATCTCTTCACTTTGCACACCTGAGCTGTGAGCCCAAACCCTCCTCTTCATCTGCTGTCAGTGGTGGTGATGTTAAACAGCAGTTGCCACCTGTCACGCAGCATCACGGTCTTTTCTGGGTTTCATCATCTATTCCATTCCTACCTCTCTATCATCCTTCAGTCCTCTTCACTTGGTTGGTTGGCAATTGTGTTTAACTGCCATCCAACCAAGAGTAGAACATGTCCATCATCAGATGCAGCAATGCTCTGTTCATATTGAGTCAAATGACTAAATTCGACTTATTTTTTTTTACTTGTACATATTTTTTTTAGATTCTACTTACTTTTTTAGATTATATCTGTAATTAGCTGTTTTTATTATCTTTCTCTCTTCTTTACAAAATATTTCAGGACTTTGAGTTACAACACGCTGTCCGCTTCAGGGCCATGGGAGTCTGCTGAGCCGATCCAGCGTGCTCCTACCCCGGCCTCTCAACAACTACCACACCGAGGATTCGTGGCCTACCTGTCTACCGCCAGGCTAAGCTACAGCTAGCACGAAGGCTTATTTCCATTTTACAAAACACTATTACCTCACAATTGTTCCTTTATTCCGTGTTAGACTCCACATCACTATCGCGGGGATTTATTAGCACGCAGACTATGCAACATAGCTGACACACCTCTCTTTTTACACGCTACGTCAACAGCTTCCATTGACATTACGCTTTCCCAGTGGGAGGAGGGAGCATCGCAGCGACGATGAGCCGTTTCCCGGTTGACACTTCACAGAAAACTTCGGTTACTCACGCGTCAAATTTGTTGTTCATTATTTTCTTGCTGAGAGCTTGTCGGAGTCCGAATACAGCCTCCTAAATTCCGCAGCAACGGCGGCGCGCACACTGGATTACAGTTCCCCTTCTTCGTTTTTAACGTCGGCAGGCAACTAGCTTGTAAGAAGAATTACCGCCACCTTCTGGTCCGGAGCAAGGAACAGAGATGAGAACCGAGCCATTATTTCTGTATGCTTCACAAAATAAAAGACAACACGGCTTCGTTTTCTCGACAGATTTATCAGAGCTTTAATGTTCAAAGTGTGGACCTCAGTCTTTCTCAGCTTCTTTTTCATCTTTGATCTTTCTTGGACATTTTATTATCACATGGTTATAGACTCATCTACCTTTTTCACGTAATCTACCAATATTTCCAGTTGTTGAGTTATCTTTGATAAAGAGTGAGTTGCTCTTAATCTCATTGTACATGTGTATAGTGATAATTATAGGCTATCTCTTCTATTCTATTATGTTCCTACTCTTCTTTTGGATTTTCTCTAAAACATTGAATTTAGCTCCAGTTTTTTTACTGGAACTTGTACATTTCTATGCTGTCTCTGTGCAATGCTAATTTGTAAATAAAATTACTTGTACATCATTCACTAGTAGTGGACCAGAGTTGTCAGGTCTGCGTGACAAAATCAGTCCAATTAAAATCAGGCCTGAAGATCTGAGGGCAGAACAGAGCAGCAAGACCTACCTTTTTCTTGGCTTTTAATTTATTTATTTATTTAGAAAGAAAGCCAACTTCAATGAAACATTTCCACTTATTCACATTTCAACATTTTATTTATCATCATATTTGAAAGAGCTAACATTCAAACCTCATAACTACATAGCAGATCAGGTAGGCCTCTGTTAACTCTGGCTTCAGTAGTTAATCAGAGACCCTGTGACTTCTGCACACCGACATGGGCATGATGAGCAGACAGACACACAGCACCACACATACACAGCCAAAACACAAAAGGAACTGGCGGCAGCTTCTTCATATGAAGTGGCTTCCTCTGATGTGCCGCGTCCTTCATCCGTCCCTTGTTCTCTTTTCTAGCAGTCATTTCAAACATTGGCTGTGTTCAGGTCCAAGCCGAGCTCTGGACTGAGTCTGGGGCGATTAAAAGGGTGGGTGGGTGGGGATGAGGATGGAGTCAGGAGCTATGTGAGCTTACTAAGGTCTTGCCTGACTTGCATGTGAGACAGGATTGATGATAAGGTATTGTGAAAAACCCTCTACCCAGAGGCAAACAATTCAGCTACAGTGGAGAGCAGATTGTCAGGGGGTGAGGGATGAATGAAAAGCTGGTTTGGTATGGCACGGTATGGTGGGGTTGTCTCTGCTGGTGATGACCATCCCCTTGTCCCTTGCCCCCTTTGCATTGGTGAGGATCTTCATGAGAGGGTCCTTTGTTCCAGGCCGGCAGACACACCAGTGAGCAAGAGCAGTGGCAGCCCTCTTCAATGGCGGCTGTTTGTTTACACCACCCAGTCCCGTCATACTTCATTAGCAGCCCAGCCCACCGAAAACCTGTGATGTCCTAATCACTGGTGAGTGTGTGGCTGCCCATCAGTACTGTACTGAGCCTCAGCAGCTTTGAATAAAGGGCTTTCTGAGATTCCCAACACACACTTCCTCAATAAATCTTTCTATCCTCCTGCTTCCTCAGATACACACTCAGACACGGCGAGCATGGTGAAGCTGAACAGGAGAACTGGCCAGGAGGCACTGGGAGGTGAGTCAACATCAGAGGTGCAGCAAGAGTCACAGAGTACTAGCTCTGCATCACAGAGATGTGGGAGACCTGCCGTCCAGAGACAGAGTAAGATGGAGTGAGTATTCAGTGCTGACATCTTCCTACCACAGTCATAATCTTACAATGTGGGTATAAACTATGCACAAGCTATTCCCTTTCTCTCTATTAGAGAGCCTTTTCCAACAACGAAATGAAATTTGTATTCCACTCACTCCCAGCACCAAAGTCCAGAAATCTACAAATTGACATCCTGGGAACACAAGTGTTTTCGATCCTCTACTGTCACCATCAGCAAGTTATTTTAAGATATTATACAGATATATACAGATATGTGTTATTTTGTAATTTCAGTGTTTGAAATACTTGGAGGCAGCAGTAGCCCAGCAATTCCTAAGTCCCAACAAGTTAAAAAAAACACATTTTCTATGAACAATGGTGTGAAAGAGAATGATTTACAAATTTCTGTTTGCAGACAGAAAAGGCTGCCACGTTGACAGTGAGTGAGTGTCTGTGTCCAGAGCTGGTTCATTCAGATGACAGCACACTAAACGGCACACTCTATGAAGTCAATGCTAACAATGTGTCAATAACTGAACTATCCATTTAAAATACAACGTGAGCAGCACAGTGATTTTCAAGTTCTATTGTCAACAATATAAAATCCAGAGGTAATAAATTTGCAATGATGTAAAAGTTGAAAAGCAGCAAATGTTGGATTCTTGCGTCATGCCTTAATTTGATTATTTGTGAACATTTGAAGCTGATTCATTTAGTCATCTTCAGTACTACATAATACAAACCTCTACAATGGGTCTGCCCAACCTCTCCTGACTTTTCACCACCTTCCTGAAAAAGACACACCTCTATTATCTCTTCTGACAATGACACAACAATGACACATGGAGATACTGCTGATACCGCTGTCATAACCTAACCTGTGTATCCTGCGAGACAGGCTGAGGGTGAAGTCTGCCGAGCAGTCAGGCTCATAAGTGGATGGTAATATGGTGTAATCTCCAGGAGGAAGACTGCAGGCCAGACTGACATCCTGTGTGTAACAGTGGGGGACACAGCTGGCTGCAAGATCCTCATCCCTGAGGATCTTCTCTCTACCTGCCTCTTCTAGGACCTGGATACAGAATGCAGTCAATATCAGACGCTTGGTTACAATTATAATAGCAGTTTTATCAATAATTCACTTTATTACTGTATGAACCTAAATAAAAGCATCCTAAAGGTTGGTGGAACTAAAGCTACCTGACAAAGTATACTGTATATAACTGTATACTTACGACTGTTAAGTTGTGTTTAGAATTATGGGAGCAAACTGGCAACTGAGGTAGCGCCCGTAACCTTACATTAGTGTGTTTTCAAGGTTAAAGTAACGATTAATCCCAATGGAGAAGTTAGTCACTAACTCCAGTGAATGTCATTGCTTTGGTCAGGGGCAGAGACAGAAGCTTTACCCTCCCTCCTTGTCTCTTCCCATACAACAGGCAATTTGTTGTTGTGTCTTAGGAGATGGATGAATACCTGAAGAAGCTTATACAACATACTACAGAGAAAAATAGGGTTTGGAACTGTCATTGTTTTTGTTTAGTTTATTTTTAATTATTTTACACCAAAACTGCTTCAGACAATAAAAGAGTTTAAGTAATATATCAAAGAAAAACTCTTCCTAAAAATATTACTGATTCAATAATATATTCTGATCTCCATTTTAAAATTGTAATGTTTTCTAGACTCAGAATTTCCAGATGTTTTTGTAGCTTTTTCAAGCCATATTTGATACCTAAGTACCAAAAGCTAAGCATTTTATGTAAAGAAAACTATTTACAGTCCAACAGTACTCACATGCATGTTACATTCTGACTGTGTATGCTATCACAGTACATTGGGAGTACTTAGTAATAACTTAAAAAATACACCTTCAACCCAACAGTAACAGAACACAGAAGTATCATGCAGCTTGCTCTGGTTTCTGTTCTCACAAGCAATAAACATTTTAGGAAAAGTTTTATATTACAGAAAGCTTAATGGGGTAATTTTCTGGAAACAACAATGTTTACCTGTACTCTTTTTTTATTTTCCATACTGCCATAGTTTTTGTCTTAATTTGAAACTTACATAGTACATAGGGACTGTGTGAGGTGTTTCCAATATCTGTCTATGATAACTTATGGATTGTGTTAGTTAGACTGTGTTAGACTATGAAGTACACAGATTCTGTTAAAGGACATTTGACTGACCTTGTATATGTGGAAGCCAATCGGGTGCAGCTCAGTGTCAGTACGGCTCTGGTGCAGGGTAATCCTGACATTAACTCCTGATGTCAACACTGAGTCATCATTCACGGTGAAAGGGAAGCAGGGGTTCTGCCAGTGTGACAGAAAGTTCCTGCTTCCTCCAGCTGTCCTTCCCTCCACCCACGAACTGCGGAAGTAACTGGTCTCCCACTCTCCATCTGGTATTTGTGGCAGTGATGGTGCTGGATTTTTCAGGGCACTGAGGAGAACACAAAACATGAGTCATGAATTATCAAACAGAAAATAATTTAGAAATGATGTAATCATTTAGATAATAAAACATTAGTTTTGTAAAAGTGTTACTGCTCCTTAAATATATACTTCATTTTTTGACAATGTTTTGATCATTGTCTACCATTTTCTTCTCTGACAAAGACTTTTAAAACTGGTTGGTTTTTTATTGTCCCATAAGTAGTCAAAGTTTGAATAAGGGTTTTTGAACCCAGAGTTAACTAATTTTATTCCTGCTGCATGCAAGAATATCTGTTTTTTTCTCATGTGTTGACCCTGTTCTTTAAGAGCAACTGCTTAAAACTTCAGTGATATAGTCCTCAATCACACCACATACCTTTTTTCACAATTGGTGTATAAAGGCGTCCGTATATCTACATGTAAACTGTCACTGATTTCTATAGGGTGTCGACTATTGTTCATGTTGTGTGAATCAATGTATACAATTCATTAATCTGAGATCATTTATTAGACCATCACAAATTAGTTTTTCTCGTTAATAACACATTGGGCTTATATTAATGCTCATACTGTATGTGAATATAGCTAAACATTTGGAAAACATAAATTCTAACATAAGAATAACAGTAAATAAAAACAGCACGGATGTTTTGATAAGGTGGACTTGTTAACTTTCTCTTTCTCTTTAAGGGTCTTTACCTAAGGGATATGGAGGAGGAGGAGAAGACCCTGATGAGAAAGTGGGCCTCAGCCCCTGGCTGGTATGTGCTGGGGATCAGCAGGTAGTATCCAGGCTCCAGCTGCCCATGGAGAACTACCTCTCTCTCGTATGTGTGGCAGTGAGTAGAAGCACAGGGAGGTTTGTTCAACATACGGCTCAGATTGAAACGCTTCTTCTCCACCTGGTGACAGAAAAATGATTGTGACTGAACAAAAGCTGCTAACAACAAAAACAGCAGTAATACATCTTATTTACAAAGCATGTTTCTAGACCACCACTTTGAGAAAGCTATGAAAATCATATGAGAAAATATAAACAATTACAATTACAGTATTGTAAAGATAAGAAGCTTGTAAAAGGCGGTGCAGTTGTATATAATATGGTGCCATTTAATAGCTGCAAACACAGTTTTAAGGGCTGTTACTTGATTCGTTGTGAATGGTGGCACAAACCTTCCACATGTGTAGAGCAGTGGCCTGGTAGCGCTGGTGCTGTGTGTTCCTGGTGTCCTCAAAGTGCATTTGTACACATTTCTCTTTGTTTCTCCACTTCTTATGCTGCAGCACGGACACCAGGACTTCTCCTCTCTCATTCACTTTCAGCCAAAACTTAGGGTTGGTAGCATAGCTGCTGCTGTTTCTGCTGCCACCAGCTGAATGTCCTTTAATCCAGCGGCCAGGCAGCTGATGGCTGTGTATTAGCAGATTTCCTGCCAGAGAGGACTAGTTGTCAGAATGAATATCAAAGCCATTGAGGAAAACGTAAGACTGAAAGTAAAAAACTCTCTTATATATACAAGAAATATACCTGTATAGATGCTCTTTAGGTATCCTTCCTCACTGATGGGGTATCCCACTGTGACATCATCAAACTGAGACAAAAATTCAGCCTCATCCAACCAGAACTCACCCTCCACTACTTTGGTTTTTAGATCTGAAGCAAATTTAGGGTCGATGGAGCTCCAACCTGCACCACTGTGGAGGCAGACATAAATAAATATTTAATTCAAATGTTTGGACTTCCCTGCAGCTGTAGACTCGTGTAACAGTGAGCGCTATAGTGAACACTTCAGTCCAGATGACCAGGGAATGGAGCTTTTGATTAAGTACATTATGTAGGAAAAAAGTACTTTATGTAGGAAAAAAGTACTTTATGTAGAAAATCCATTGAATCAGGTCACAAAATGAACATACGATATGTCATCAGAGCTGGAGGAAACATGTTAAATTGAAACACTGGCCTCAGTGATAACAGTGGCACAGCCAGTGTATTCATAATTTAATATAATTGAGGATGACAGGTGAAATGTCTTCAACCTAACTCAAGCAAATCCAGTTGCCTACAGATAACTCCAGAAAAAGACTTTAACTTGGATGGCTGAAAAGCTTGACAGACTCATTTTGTGATAATTCTCCAGTTTCACGTTCAATCTCTGCCTCTTGCTGACATGTGAAAGT
Source organism: Brachirus orientalis (assembly GCA_016785285.1). Taxonomy (NCBI): domain Eukaryota; kingdom Metazoa; phylum Chordata; class Actinopteri; order Pleuronectiformes; family Soleidae; genus Brachirus; species Brachirus orientalis. The sequence continues at coordinate 427,110 of JAFBJR010000101.1, forward strand.
TACCCGAGCATTCCATGTTTATAAAAATAACAATTGGACCATTGTTTATGTGTATGGCTATGTGCATTAACACACTATAACTCCAGGTATAATGTACTGTAGCTCTTTGTTTCTGTCTTCTGGCTATCTAGAAATCCACAACAGGCTCGAGTCTAGGGAGGCAGGATAAAAGCTGTTCAATATATTCAAATTGGATTGCATGTGGAGGATAAAGCGGTAGAAAATGAGTGAGAGTGAGTAGACTGCAGTACCCATTTTAAATACTAATAGTCATAATTTTACACATATTTTATATACAGCCTCTTCAAACAAAATTAATCTTTGCTATAGCTTATTATAACATACCTCCCTGTCCAGCCCCCTCCCCAGCAGCCTCGTCCCCAGGGGTTTCTGATCCTGAGTAGCCGCACTTCACTCCCTGACATAGTCTTCACATGTAACCACTCCATGACAGTCAGAGCATGGTACTGACCAAGCTCGCTGGCACCTACAACAGGCAAACAGATCAAAAGGTTATGTACAATTCACGCCAGCAGATAATTTTATCTCTGAGAAAACAGTTTTCTGACCTCCAGGGCTGCTGTGAGTGGAACAGCTTAGTACGCAATCATCTTTCACATGGCCTAGAAGGTTCAGGTCAAGGCTTCTTCTCTTGACCTGTTCACTGTTCTGCTCTGGTCTCTGTTCCTTCTCTAACCCAAAGTCTCCCAAGCTCCAGTGTTCCGCTAAACCACCAGTCAAATCCACTAGGGCCTCTGACACCTGTCCTGCCCACAGATTCTCATATGAGCCATGAAGCCTAGAGAGAATGGACAGGACAGAAAATGAAATTTCCAGACATTCAATCATACTGTATTATGTATGATGACAAGGTCAGGAAACACCAAGTAAAAGAAATAAGACAGTTAAAATTCCACAGGCTTCTTACTTGGCATAGGCCTTCTCCAACAAGGCTACCCAAAAGACATTTGGCGAGTTGCAGCTTGAGAAGCAGAGACATGAATTAACACAAGGCAGGCGGTCATCAATGGCAACCTCTATCCAGTATCCATGCTGCCAGAAACGAAACTGGAAGATGCCCCTGTATCTGCTGTCACCCCACTCAGGCTGGTCTGGGGGCATCACCTGTAGAGTTGTGGATAAAGTTACTTCAGAAGTGTGGGCCAGAGAAACACTTGAACACAGTCAAAACACAAATGATGCGGCACTTGTTTCTCTACCTTGTTCAGCAGATGTCTGTTCTTGAGCAGGACAGTGCAGGCACAGAGAAACCAGCAGTCTCCTAATAAACCTTGTTTCGCATGACCCAAGTTGATGTTATCAGGGAAGAGAACTGGAGACTGGCAGATCTCCTAGAGGTGAAATATTAAAATTGATTAAAATAAAGGAGAATTGACATATAAAAGTATAAAAAGAAAACCTGGGATGTGAACTTTGGAAAAAACAGAAATGAGACAGAAAAAGGGAGGCAAAGACTGATAAATCTGGTAATATATTGTACGTTTACTAAATAGATCTGCTTTACAAAAAGCTGAGCACTAGATTAGACATTGTAAGCACTTTTTCATAATAACATCAAATCCAATACACTTCTGATTATAATTTCCTACTGTCTATCTTGTTAGTCTTGTGTCTTGTATCTATATTCTTTTGTAATTCAGCAGTTTTGTATTTTGTGTAACAATGTAAACTTTGCTCTTTTTACATTTTATTGTATGATCTGTGTATCTTGCATGTATTTGCTCTGGATAGATAAAAGTTACCTGTGAAAGGTGATGCAAGTAAATGGGCCACAAAAAAGAACATTTCACAAAACAATTAAAATAGTGTTTTGGGTGGATTTTTTTAGACTATTATCTAACCCAAAACAAAGAAGAAAGTGGCATTTTTCTCTGACATTTGATCTGACCTGAGGGCGCTGCCATGTGATGCTTCCCTGAAGCCTGGCGATGGGTGTGGAGCAGTTAGAGAATAGGGACGTGTCATCAGACGGGAATTCCAGGTCCTCAACCAGAGCCTCGCCTCTGCAAATAGCCTGGCCTTCTCCTTTCATTGCTCCTGCTTCTTTTCCACCTGAATCGTACCTCTGGGGTCTGTGGGTGAACCTCAGCCAGCTGGCACCATCCTCAGTGAGCCCATGTACATTTTGCACTTGTAACACACCTAAAACTAAATAAATCATACATTATGTTTATGAGATTTGCACAGACGCCTAACAGAAGGAGATGTGACTTGTTTACTATTGCACTATTGATATTAAGAGTGGCTAACTACATTGTCTGTGATCCTTCCCAAGTTTTAAATATTTAACAGAATCCGAGTTAAACACTCTGTGATCCATTGTACTGAAAAGTCAACTGTGATGTGTCCAATTGTATTATGTGGTTAAATGTATGTATAAGGTCTTTATTCCTTGTGTTTTGATAGATATTGCAAATGGAGCTGCTGTGACTATCTATCCATCCATCCATCCCCAAGGGAAGGTAAGGTTAATATTTTCATACTTAATATTGTATGTATAGCACATTTCAAGCAGTGAGGCTATCCAATGTACAATTAAAAAAACTATTCAAATAATTTTAGAACAGAGCAGAGATAACAATATTTGCATTTAATTGATACTGGTCAACATCATGGAGATGGAAATCCATCACAATCCATAAACCCTGTCACATATAACTCACGACCAGGGCATGCACATTTGCTGTACACAGCATTTCATATAATGTTGTGACCTGTTCATGTCTCCCTAAATGGGAGCAGCAAAATTGTTGGAGCTTTGTGTTTTTGAGGTTTCAGGTATCAGAATAACTGTTATTGACAGCTGGGTGGTTAAAAAGCTAAATTAGACTGATGTTTGTGTAGATGATTGTGTGATAAACTTATCAGAAAAGAAAAGGTGGTGTCAAGCCATCTATTCTGTTTCTGTTGTGTAAATATTAGGACAAGAATGTTTCATGCATCTTAATTATGACATGCATGCACTGCTGCAATTAAGGTATAGCCTTATATCACAGACGATGTATGAATGAATTGGGGGGGAGTCAAGACTTTTGTTATTTGCATTTAATTTATATTCTAATGGTTAAATCTAATTGTTACATAAAATAAACTATTACTACTTAATCAATAACATTTCTCTTGATGAAAATGCAGTGGAACACACACAGTAAATGTTTATGCGTCTTTAATGTGCCTCCATCTTACCTCGCTCCTATGTGTAACATCCTTCGCCTTGTAGCTAACATATTACTGTGTCACAACAGCTAGCCTTCAACCTTAGCATTTGTTAGCTTGCTTAGCATCAGCTGTAGCATCTCTATGCTGCTTCATCTTATCATGGTTTGAGAGCAAACCCGCAGTGGTCTTTCACACCAAGACCCACGGGATGTTGGGACCAGTAACAGATATCCAAATATCCAAACAGGTCAGGCTCAACAACCAAGTTGGTGTGAAAACCCACGTAAAAGCCTTCCGCCAACACTTCCGTCATTTCATTCATAAGGTGAATCCTTCCTGTGCTTGTTCACGCCCGCCACCTACTGGTCATGCAGCGGATTACACATTCGCTTACTAGTAATTCAAACTAAAGCAGTCTCTACAGTTAATATTGACTCCACTGTAAGGTAATTTCAGATGCTGCAAATTATTCTTTTGCTCCCAGTAATTTATAATAACAATTAACCAGCGACTAGATACAGATTCAGCCAGTTCTGCTGCAATCACTACTAATAATAATTAGATCAATAACTTGAGAAAACACTCAGAGAACACAGGCATCCACCAAGGTTTCCCACTGTGTCATTACACTATCTATCAAGTTAATAATTATACATTATAGATGTTTTACTTAAAACTGTTCTAAAAATGAGATCACCACCAAAATCAAGTTCTTCCTTTGTGGAACTACATGCCCCAAAAATGTCATCCTAATCCGTCCTTTCTTTTGGAGTTATGCTACTCACAAACAGACAAAAGCAGCCAGAACATAATCTCTGTGGCAGAGTTGACAATAATAGCAAAAGTAAAAATATCTTAATTCCTAAAGTACTTGCTAAATAAAATTAAGAAGACTAATGATTAAAAAGACTAAACAAAAATATTATTATATAATTTTTATGGGACTGATAAGCTTGGTATACTTAATAAACTGGCAACTGAATGTACGTTTACTCAAGTGCTGTCCCCAACCAGCCTTCTTTAAGTATGACTGCTATACTTCCCCTCTGCCTTCCCATTTTTATTTCAGTCTAGAATTTCATCCTTAATATACCTTTACTTTGAATCTGTCCAGTAAAGCAAATTTATTTTTGGAGATGTAATGTTGTACACATCCATATCAGATCCAGGTGGTCAGACAGATTAATAAGTACTCAATTAATTATTTAAAAATACATTTAATGGTTTAAAAATTATACTTTTATGAGGTAGTTAAACACATTTGACATGTTGGTGTTAAAAAACGAATATTTCCCTCAGCTTCTCTTCAGCAGTGGATCAATTGTTAGATCTGAATTCTCATGATGGACCAACTGATAACGTTTCTCTCTGAAGGCGGAGTTTAAATATTATGCGAAATGGAAAAGTCTCACAGTTGGAAACACCATCATCCTCTGTAGTGTTATATGGGTGGAATGTGGAAGGTACTACAAGGTACTTGTCACCATAATAATGGCAAAGAAAATCTCCTATGTCGGTCAGTACAGAAAGATACATTATATGAGTGTGTTTTTTTTTTTTTTTTTATTAAACACACACACACGCACACACACACAACCAAACCAAGTCTTAACCCTGAAAAAGCTCTTTTAAGGGGTGAAAAAAGTGAGGGCCAGCCAAAATTTCCTCACTTTGTAGAGTTTATACGATTTTTGGTCCTCACTCTGCAGCAAGTACAAGAACACACACATATACACATACACACAAACACACTGGTTTCCATGACTTCAGGGGACATTGCAATGACTTACATTCATTTCCTGGAGACTTACTCTAACCTTAACGGTAATTGTAGAACTTACTAGTGCTCTAACCCTAACAATGACCCTAACTTTATCTTAACCATATCGTCACCCTAATTTAAAACATGTCTTCACATTACAGTGTAATAATTTACGTTATGGGGATTTGATTTCCCAATAATGTGACTGTGTGAACAGATTTTGGTCCCCACAACATAAAGAATACCAGGTGTACACACACACACAGACAGATATATATATACATACCTTAAAGTAAAGTCTTACCCCATTTAACTGTTCAGTCTCATGGTCCTGGTCTTTCCTTCAAATCTAGATGCCGTATATTTGGAAATCACCTCAAAAATGATCAGCCAGACAGAACTCATTTTGGTCAGAACTCATTTTGATCTCCTTTCATGTTCTCCATCATTTTAGAACATTTTTGCCCCCTTACTTGTGCACAAATATCACTTATAATGTTCTCAGAATAAACCCCATCTATACCATATCTGACTTGTCAGTCAGAGAGTTGTATTCTCTACATTACTTATAAATTAGATGTAACCAAATGGGGTGAACTGGGTTTGAACTTTAATCTCCTTATTCTGGTTATGTGTCTTTGGGTCTTGTTTTTACAAAAACTTTCTTTCCTACAATATCTTATTCATATTGTCTTTAACTGAATTAAATTTGGACAGCAAATTACCATTCCCTTTCTCTAAACCACAGGGGGATAATCAGGCCTCAGATATGTCATATTCATTCGGCATCAAAAAACTCTTAATAGAACAAACTAATAGCGACAATGGAATTAGTAAAACGAGTTAAATATAATGCTCTGACTTAATTACAGTGTGAAAATGCATGATGCAGGAAACAAGTAAAGTGGAACTTAGTCTTGGTGCGGGTTTGTTGCAAAGTTCATGATGAACAATTAAACGAATTTCACTGTACTGTGACCTAGTTCAGTGGTCCAACCTGCACTTTTTCCCTTGAGCTGCATGGTCTTGAGTGTTTAGTTTAAGTTCCTGTGACCTAGAAAAAAAACCCATGCAGCGCCTGAGATCAACCCACTCGATTGCAACCCACATCAACCTGCTACATCTTGGGCAAAACTTCATCCTCTCTGAACTCTATACTTCAAAATGTCATATGGCAATGACATTAAATTTATTACATACTATCTTTAATAGCAATTTGTTTGTGGAGAGTCAGTGGAACGCCTGTGTAATGTCCCATGTTGCACTGGTTCTACAGGACTTCCTGAAGGTGTGGTAATTAGAAAACCCAATGTGTGTAATTAAACACCCATAATTTAGCTATTGTATTTGGTAAGTGATGAATTCTATTTGTTTTATTTTCTCCCAAGTTTGTTATTTATCTAACACCATAATTAATTGACACAGTAAACAGCGTAGGCAGCGTAAACATTTCCTGTTTGTTTAGACTTTGTTCTGCAACTTAACCTTACACATTTGTCATTCCTTCATTCTTGGAAGTGTTTAAATTAATATGATGATTAAATTTTACACAAACAGATCAACAGATCTTCACTTTGATCTGCCCCACTCTCTCTCTCCCATACAACCCACATGTCCTCCTTTTTCTTTTATTGGGGCTAACCTGGGGAATTTCTGTGATGGTGTAATACTTAGGGCAGAGCTCTGTTCTTTTTTTTTCCCACGGGGAAATTTCATTTTTCTCTGAGGAACATACTGTATATAAAGCTGCTCTGATTCAACACTTTGTCATCACAACCTCTCTGACTCCACCTGTGGACGGTCGAGACAAGCCTGCAACCAACACAGAGGAAGCCATGGTGTCAATCAAAGCGGCAGTGGCAGTCATCACAGCGCTTACTTTTTGTCTACTGATATCAGAGACATCTGCAGGTATGCATCATGTTTCCTTTCTTGCCTTCTCCTCTACCTTTATCCTTAGTTTCCTGATTATTACTCATTTTATTCATTATTTATTTATCTCTCTATTTGATTTTTCCAGCATCAAACCAGATAATGTATTTTCTCTTGTTTCACAGCACACCATAGCTGCTGCACAAGATACATGCAAAGAAAATTACCATTTCATGTAATCAAGGGATACTCAGTCCAGGACCATAGAGAGATGTGTCCCATCAGTGCCATCATGTAAATATCAACACATTTACCACCAGACAATACATGACATGTTCAAGTCTTTATCACATATCACAATTTAATTTCTTTCTTTTTCTACAGTTTTCACACAAATAAGGGTAAAACATGCACCAACCCCAGTCTGAAGTGGGTGATGGACTATGTTAACCGTCTGAGGTAAGAGTTCTCAAACAGTGTCCATCTTGTATGATTCTAAAACGTAGCAACAGCGTAATAATGATGCATTTTCCTAACATTGCAGGAACAAAGCAGAAAAAGTTCACATGAATTCCTAAAAAGTGAAGATCCAAGCCTCAAAGATGAAGTTATTCTGCTAAGCCAGCAACACCGTCATGGTATTGATGAAATGTCGTTGCTGATGATGTTTTTTTTAAGTGTTAATGTGCACTTTGGGTATCAGCTCAGTTATAAGAGCTTTGAATTAGATTATTTTTTTAAGTGGAAGTTTGCATTTGTATGTATTGTAAAATGCAAGCATTAAAGTTTTATTAAAAAAGAATCATTGGTTTAAAGTCTCTTTCTTATGTATTGTTTATTGTTCAGTCTGTAAAACAGTAAAAAAATCTGTGTGAAATCCCCTGACAAATTGAACCCATTATCTTGCGTAGGGAGTTTTGTGCCTTTGTGGAGAGAATCAGGTAAAACAGTTAACAAAAGGTAGTGAAAGTCCTGTGACATCAGCAGGAGGAAGTCATGGGATGTTTTCTTTCAAAGCATGCAGCAGGGCAGGTACTTCCGTGAGCATGCCACTATAAATGCTGACATCAGCCGTGATTAAGTGCAAGGTGTTGTTTATTTTGTAGGCCATTGTGTAATGAAGTTTTGCTGGGACTCAAAATGTGTTGTTTTCATTTTTTAAAAAAATAAACATTATTATTCAAACAAATGAAACCCCACACATCTGACAGTTTGAAAATGTATCTGGAATTTAAAATGAACATCTCCAAGACTGAAAAAGTGAGACTGCAGATTAAAACAGATTCCTCTGCTCAACCCCTTCATTTCCCACATACATAATGGAATTACGGTGGCCTTCACATACCAGAAAGTATATCACTGTTTTTCGTTCACATAGTGTGCTCCCATTTCAAACGCAAAACCCACACACTGTTTGTTTTTTTTAGGCTGCTGTAGAAACATGGTGACCACCTTGTGTGGTGCCAAACCTCAACATACATTATTTTAACACATCGTTTTACATAACATGGCTGAGAAATTGAAATGTTATACACTGTATATATAGAGAGAAGAGAAACTCAAGAGTTCATGCAACAAGCAATCACAAATTTAATTTTGACAGGTAGAATTCTCCAGCAGAACTACTCATCAGACATAAGTTATCAAAATACATCCAAACCACCATGTGAAATGTGAAATCTACAGAAAAATGGTAAATTAAGAATCAGCAGCACAGTACAAAATATATATAAAAAAACACTTAAACGGTAATTATTATTTGATTTTATATTTTCAGTAGCTTACATTTTCTCTGATAATTCCCACTTTTATATGTTTTTTTTTTTTTTCTCGCTGAGCAACTCAACATCATAGACAGGAAACCACTGCCATAATCTCAACCAAGAATAACCAGTTGTTTTCCTTCAGTCTGGTCTGGAAACTGTTGAAGTGATGCTTACAACAATTAACTGTTGATACTGACAGATTGTGCAGTACCGTGCAACAAAAACCAAAAGACAAAAGAAAACCTAAATGTTTATCTGTGGGTCACTTTTTTACCATCACCACAGAATAAAACTGCTTAAAAATGTTCCAACACTAGATGGTGGTAGTACCATTTCAAAGCTCGTGTTATTGAGCAACTCTCATTTTATATCTGTGAGCAAAAATCTTTTCCCATTGCTGACCACTAATGCTCCCTGCTGCACTTAAAACTGCATCTCTAATTATCACCTTCACTTTTCAAAACATTACAGTGCTTACAGCATTGCCCAGGAGTAGATTAATGTTTTTATTTCTCAATAAAGTCAAAGGATTTTAACAGTTAAAAATGACAATTCTATCCACTTATCTGTTATTCTCAGACATGCACCTTGTTGTGTCTGTGGCTATCAGCTGTGGCTGTTGGCATCACCAACAAAGCAGAGCTAACTGAGTTGCACAGGTCCATCCCAAATGACAGTCCAGGGCCACGCTCGCAGCCACTGTTACGTCACCTCCACTGTTCTGCACCGCTGCACAGAGTGCTTCTCAATGAATAATACAAAGAGTCAGGGAAGAGAGGGGCACGCACATGGAGCATGGTTACTAAATGACAAAGGGACTATATGCTGTTAAATATGGAGTGAAAGAGAATGTGGAAAAAATGCAGTTGGAAGAACAGTCTTGTGTAAAGCATGAGTAAATATGGGTTATATGTACAGGCAGTTCACACAGTTAATGACCACATCACACACTAAGGCATGGGTTCTGATTTAACTTTATTGCATGAATGAATTACATAGTCATAAAAACTTCACACACGGCAAACGTAAACACTTCATGGGAGCGTAAAACACATTCCTACACATATCAAGTGTGTGAACTGTGTTTTTACCCAACATGAATTACTGATAGGGGACACAGTGTCAGTGAGGTGCTACAGAAGGTTACAGTGAGGAATGGCAGGTCCGCGACTGTCTGCAAGAAGACAAGGTTATATATGGCATTTTCCCGTGAGGCAGCAGGCTTTAGTATAGAAGGAAAACAACACGCATTGAGACCAGCTGACAGGTCCTCAATCACAGCACACACACACAGACGCTGAAGAACGCAGGAAACCAGACAGTCTAATGAAACTCAACCATGTTATGAGACATCCTCAGTTCCAAAGGTACAAACAATGCTTACTTCCTGTCACATTTGCACTAGAAACAGGACTTTATTTTTAACTAAAAACTACAAATAATTTTATTGCTCGTGCTTTAATCTTAAGTACTTTTTTTTTTTTTAACTTACCTTGTCCCTTCTTTTTGTAAGTTTCTGATTCTTGACAGCCGAGTTCAGTTAACAGAGAGTTAACTGAGCTTGGTGTATAATTAGACAAACAAAAAAAGAGAAGGATGAAACATCTAAAGGAGAAGAGACTCCAAATGATTACACATTCACTCTGCTTCCTTCCCCCTTGCTGCACACATAACCACCAATTAGAGGAGAGAAGAAGGAGGAGGAGGAGGAGGAGGACAATCAAGCAGCCAGAAGTCTATTTGTGTCTCTCTCTCACTCTCTCTCTTTCTCTCTTCCCCTGAAGACTCCCAGTGCCAGGGAGGGAGGAAGAGCAGAGAAAATAGCAGTAAAAAATAAGAAGTATATAAATAAAGAAATCAGAATTGTTCACATCCGGTTGGCTGATAGGTTGAGACACGAGTCAGAGAGATCTGGGCCACAGTTGCACTCATTGTTCAGTGAGCTTTTCTACACAGTCCAACCCAGCGACAGCAATGAATGTTGATTGTGACCTTTGGTCTTTCGGTACAGTGGAAATACAGTCTCACTGTGTGTGCGTGTATTTATCCGTCGGTGGATTTGCATGCACCCACTTGCCCTTCTTATTTATTTTCTTTCCTCCTCAGGTCTGACGTCAGCAGAGCGAGTCACGGGGCACAATCAACGGTCGATGGTTTTCATGTATCCATACCAAAACTCACCGACAGCGTTGAATGTTCACCGAGGCAGGCAGGAAGGCAGGACGACAGGCCGTGACCGTGAGCCGAGCTGACAGACAAGACAGAGCGTGGAGGAGAGAGGACAGACGGTCAGACACGCAGGGGGACGGGGTCAGAGCCAGGGACGTCAATCAAACCACAGAGGTCAGGTCGCACAGCACAGAGACGTAATGACACAGGACAGTGGCAGAATGAGTCCGCTGTCTACGGGGACAGAGACAACTCTGGTCGCTTTCCACCGAAAACACATCATGAAGTGTATTTAAGCTGGGACATAAAATGACAACACCTGCTTTATTGTTTTACCACCACATCAATGATCAGAGAAGGGTGAATTCTTCTATCTTCTGTGACAGCATCTAAAAAGAAGAGGAGAGTGTTAGATGTAATGTTGTGCTGTATTTTTAACTTTAAAGAGACAGTTCACCAAAAAAAACACATACACATTTTCTCTCTCTCTTTTTAATAATATTTACCCGTTTTTAAAGTATCTTTCTCAATGATTTATTTTGCTATAAAAATATCAAGAAGGATCATCCTATTGTGGTCACAACATCTAGAAATATGATTGAAACATGCAACAATAGGTTTTTCCAGAAAACATCCCAACTATAAATAACCCACAAAGAAACTCAAATGCAAATGGCTTTTACAGTTACTTTTCCTTCACTGACTCAGAAATATGACATTGCTATAGATTATTTAGATGTAATATTTCAATGCAGTTGGCACAACAGGAAAAAATCCATTTAACGTCCTTGTTCTGTGGCAAAACCTGTAAAATAAAATCCATGCTATTGGCAAAGAGGGGAAAAAAACAAAACACCTACTTTTACAGATTTGAGAAACAAAATATGTTTTGCAAACTAAATGCAAAATAATAAAGGTGCATACTGATGCACCATGAGTCTAAATCCATTGTTCAGAACAGGCTGCTACAGTTCTTATGGATATCTAGTCCAGGGAACAATGCCATGATGCCCCACTGTGCAGCTGAGCTTCAAATGCCCCAGTCATTGCCTGCCCACTGACTGAGAGCTCCCATTGTCAGGAGCAGAGCATTTCTGCTGGGGAACAACTACCACTAGTGTCAGCACGCTGCTGCGCAGCCTGAGCGCTGACGTCAGGAGGGTGAACGCTGATCTACTGTATGTTCATTCATCGGCTTAGGGTGCTGATGTCATCCAGCGAGCTAGACCTGCATCCATTACTCTGCCGGGCTGGCGGGCCAACGTCAGGCTAGATGATAATAGACTGGCTACAATGGATGACTAATGCATGACATTATTGCGGCTATAATTCAGAAAGTCATAAAACAGACAATTTGCTTTTTGTCCCTTGAGTAGGTTTGGATCTTTGAATAATTGCCCCCTTTCATGAATATGTAAAGATGTTCAGATTGATTTCTGTGGTCGTGCTTTATGAGAGAGCGATAATGTCCGATGATGTAGTAAAATATTTACAGTCACTTTTCTAAACAAAAAAAAAAAACCAAAACAATAAAATGTGTTTTGAGTGCATTTATTTTCCAGAGGATGTGAACTAAAAACCTAATTTTTCCCAGGATAAAGCAGAACAGCTTCAGATAAGAGACTAAATTCATAAGCCATATTACATCTTCCCTGCACCACAGTCTCATACACACACCTCACCCCACAATGAGACCTAAAATGAAAAATAGGCAGAGGGTTGAGGGAGAGGAGAAAAGGGGGCTTTGCCATGGCAACCCCAGTGTCAGCCAGCCATTTCTTCCTAATCCCCCCAGTTCAATGTCGCGCCCTCTGAGGGGACCCCCTCTCTACAGCTGAATATTTCTTTTGTGTTCAGATACTCTGTGTGTATATGTGCGTGTGTGTGTGTATCGAAGGGAGGGATCGCAGAGGGGGGAGCGATTGGGGGGTTTGAGTGGGGAAATCACAGCTAAACCAGTTTAAATGGGTTGGGCCGAGCTGCAGGCCACAGAGTTTCAACATTTCACCAGAGGTACAAGAGATCAAATCACTCTGTCTCTCTCTCAAACACACACACATATTTAAACACTATATTGATGGAGGGAGATAATCTTTTGAAATGGCAGATAAGTACACCATATGGCAAACAGTGGGGCCTTTCTTCTCCGAGCACATCACTGACAGGCAAACCCTACATTTTATTAACTGAGTTTTTTATGCTGTAAAACTTTCGTGGTTGTTCTTCTTGCCGGAGCAGGCCACTCTACATTACTGACAAAAGAGGTTTTGAAGGAGTGGGAGGGGAGAGGCGTCAGCTTCTAGACAAAATAAAAAGGCCTCTATTTGTTCCTGACAATAAGCATCCCCATCTTTGCAGCTCCTCCACAGCTGCAGCCAGATAGGCGTTCATTCTCAACTGCAGACTAATGGAGAGCGATGTCTCCTCCTTCTACTGTACACTGATGGTCAACTCTCTGAAACACTACTCTATACCAAGAGACTGGACATAAGCATGTGAGACGTTGTGAATGCTCAGTGATAGAGAAAATGTGGATTTGACGAAAATGTGTTGTAAAGATGGTGTGCAGTATACCTGCTGGAAACAATCTTAATGGAGTCACAAATGTTAGCCCCTGGAGGTATGACGTGAACCTGCAGATGGAAGACAGAAGCAGATATAAACACAAAACATTTAGATATAGACTGGAGCTCAGCTGTACAGAAGCAACACAAAGTTCTCTATGTTTTCCGGCACTCTAAACTATCTCATTTAATCTGATTTTCATTAGAAAGGTTCCTAATGATCACACAATTAATGTCCAGTGCATCCTCCGGAAATCCCAAAATATGTTTCCCCTGAGGCTAAGTGATGGGGGTGGACGGAGGAAGTGCCAGTGGTGTGTCTCTGGGGTGGTCTGATGTGCCCGTGGGTGAGGCTTTAATGTAGCTATATGTCCACTGCAGTGTATACTGTACATTCATTTGTAATGACTAACAGACCGGCAGTCTGCCTGAAGGGGCCCCACACGCTATCCTTTGCCTACACATGCATATGCTCCACTTTAATGGCAGCCTTCAGACTTTTTTTGTAGTGTGCTGCGACATGCACACAAAAATGATGAAAAGAATGTTTTCATAAAAGAGGGCAAATACGACTTTGACAATCTCCAGGGCGTTCATTAGAATTTATCTGTTGTGGGTCGATCATGTAAAGCGGAAATTTAAATCAATTCAAAATATGGACATTAATCACTTTCTGGCTGCTTTGTGGCTGTTCTTTTATCCAGGGCTTGCCAAACATCTGGCTGTGATACTATATAAGCCATAGGCTACCTACTGTACATAAAAAATAGTCTGTCTTAATTTGCATTTCTTTGCAGCTTTTAACTAATTGGATGTTTCCTCTCTCTCTCTCTCTCTCTTTCTCTCTCTCTCGACCAAGACCCGTAACTCCTATCAATCTAGTCCACATGTAAGCTTCTCGCACCTGTGCCAAAACTGACTGAAATTTATGAAAGAGCAAAGGTGCACCATGCCAGTAGAGCTGAAAAATGTATTGTTTTCAAAACAAAATCCCAGTTTGAAACAACACAGTTAGAAAATCACTAAGGCTGCAATTGAATGGTTCTACTTTTTATTCATCTATGTCCCATGCCAATTAAAATGTAATACATAAATTACAAACAATTAATCTCTGTACGCCCTTGTATTAAGAGTATAGCTGTTAATTCTTTAATAAGGGCTGTCATATAATTTAATGTTTGTTAATAATGATTTAACGTAAAAGTTTAATAGTTTATCGCAATTGGGCACATTTTTTATCACCGCTTTAATATTGTATTAATTTGCAATTTACAACAGTTTTAAGTCCATATTAACAATGTAAAACAACTCTTACCAGTGTATCTTGATTGGGAATTAAATTAATGCAATGAAATTAGCATTATGTACTTGACTATATGATTTACTTGATTATTTCAAATCAGAAGAAGTGCATTAGCACTTTGCAGTTGAGTTGCTTTCTCTGTTTCATACAAGCTATGAAATTAGCTGCAGAAAAAAATGCAAACAATCAAATAAAACAGGCAGAGTGATTATTAGAGAAGCAGCAGAATCATTTCTTGCCATCTCTCAGCATCTCTTAGCAGAGCTTCACCTCCATTTATTTCACTTCCTGACTAAATAACTGATCCACAGACTTTTTCCCAAAATTCATTATATTCAAAAGAGCTCCAACACACTCTGTATACACTGTGTGATACACTATTCCCGATTAATGCAATAAAAAATACAAAAAGGCATTAAAGTCAGCTAAATTAATCCCAATTTAAGTGTTATCACTGACAGTCCTACTTTTAATGTATCTCATAATGCTTCACCTTGTTTCAAATCTACAATGCAGTACTCAACTGAAGCCAGAAAGGTCCATCACAAATCATGTACGTCAGAAAAATCACAATAGCCATTCGACGAGAAAACACAGGGCACAGAGCAACACAAGGTGCAGACTCTGTTCAACAAGTGCGAGGATATAAACCAGAAACAAATGCACCAACTTAGAGTCTTGGGACTGATTAGATGGGTGGGGTTGTTGTGTGACCCCCGACCTTTTTAACCCCAAGGAATGTTGTCGTGCTGGTGCAAGTATTGTTCCTGTCTACCCGAGGAGCTCCAGCTGAGCATCAGATGAATGTGGACATTGAATGTTCCTGAGGGCTTCTCCTTTCACCCTCCCAGAAAACTCCTCTTTCTTCCCCCTGACCCTTTCTTCTCAGATCTTCATCCTTAGACTTCAACAAACAAAAGGTATCAACAGGTCAGAAAGCGGGCGTTTGTCAGCCTGAAGTGCACATGCACATAGAATAGGCCTCGAATGTGGGTGTCTCCACTTGCTGATCTGAATAACCAACAAATGTGCAGTAAGTGGCATCTCCAAAAAAACCACACTCCAGAAGACCTGTCTTTAGCTCATCGCTCATCAAATAAATCACTGTTTTCGTTGGTCCACTGTCCACATCTAAGAGACACACATTTCTTCAGGCAGTCTAAGAGACTGGCTATGGACGAAGTCCACAGCAGTAGAAGGAGACTGACAGATGAGAAGTCCAGACAGACAATTACTGGCCAGGTATATCCTTTATACCCACCTAGGGCTGGTGAGAGGAAATAGAGGGCTTTATGATGTCATAAAAAAGTGCCAGAAGAAAAGTGCCTGAGAACAGGTTGTCTCAGGAGCCATAAAAAGACTCTTGCAGCTTCCGCTCCCTCCCACTGACCACCACCCGAGATGGTAATTCTATAGACCGAACACCACTGGAGTAACTGTGGTATACGTATAATTAAAGTCAAATGGAGGCACGTGATAATGTGGTAAAACTATTGGTAAAGACTAGTGTGTGAATGTGTCATTCAGTAATTCAGTAATAATAACGCGATAGTATAATAAAACTATAGAGTAAGAGATAATTTAATCCAACAAATTCTTGTGGTTTGATTTTTGAGGTATTGTGGCTATTTATACTTCTCAACTAAACCTCAGCAGAAAATATTTCATTTTACATACAAAAGGCAGAATAAACTCATAAAATTGGTGCATAGCAAGGAATATGTAACATTTTTTTTTATATTTTAGCTTTTACATAAATACATTTTACAGCAATCTGTGCAGTTACATAAGATTGTTAAAGCTATATTGCTTTTGGTTTGCACCCTTGGTCTAGTTCTCTCTCTACATTTGTTATCAAATCAAAAGCAGCCTTAACACAGGAAACAGTCCTAGCAGGAGAAGCACCATCTGCCCGCTGAAACTAAACAGGTGTAAGGAAGAGGAAGCCAGACGTTCTATATACGTAGACATAAAGGACAGGCAGCCTTTCCTCTGTGTATGTTTGCATGCACACCAGACTCACATCTACGTGTCTACATGCAGCACTGCTCCTCCTACTACAAAAAACAGTCTAACAGTCTTTAGTGCTTGTTAAAAAAAGGAAGGCAGAAGGTGGTTATTTGCTCTACAACCTCACTATGAAGGTTTCCCATTGTAAAAAGGAGTGGCTGCACAGCACTGTTTCCTTTCATCCCTCAGCTTGAGCCACGCTGCCTTTGTCTCAGAGGGATAGAACAACCAGGCTCCCGGCTACGCTACACTGGTCAAATACCTGGGAACTACCACTGGTCTGGTGGAAAAAAAAAAAAAAAACAAGAGGAGGAGGAGGAGGAGCAGGAGGAGGAGGAGGAGGTAAGGTATGGGTGTTAATCTGAGGCTGGGCAGGACTGATCAGCCTGTTCCTTAAGATTCCTGTCATTAATTCTCAAAGAAGGGAGGAAGTTGTACAGAGACTACAAACACCTGGTGCCAGATTACGTACGAAAGATTGACACTGAACAAAAGATGTGGCATATGTACACAAAGAAAGATCGGCTGGTAATACTTTTCTTTCAGTTAACATTCTTTCTTATTAAAGGTAGTAAGTATACATATGTGTGCAATTAAAACCTGTGACGTTAAAAAAAAAAAGGAGAGCCCCCCCCCAGTTCTTAACTTTTGTGCCAGCTCAGCAAAATGAAGGCAGTTCCTGTATATGAGGCTTTGTATAGGGGTGAGGTGAGTTTAAGTCCTCCCCAAACCCTGACCGCAGCAAGCTGAATGTAAAGCTTTACGTTCCAATCCACACAGCCTGCCTTGGCAACCAGACCTCACTGTCACACCTCATAAAGCAGAGCTCAAACAGCGGGTTGTACTTAAAGCCAGGGGGGGAAAAGATAAGGCAAAATAACAAATAAGGAGGAAAATATGAATGCACCCATTCAAGAAAAGAGTGCAAAGCCCTTGACAAAAGCGCCACAGCTGTAACTCTGACTGAATGTCTCCATGCAGTACACTGGATAAGAAAATATAAGACAAATTGCAGCAGAAAATGTAACACTGTGGCATTGTTAAAACCATAATCCTCTCTTCTTATTTCTGGTTTTATGCTCAGCTGTCAAGAGGGAAGCGAAGACCCACCAGTTTATTTTCAAATAGCGCACAGAAAGAATGCCTGTCATTTCCTGGCGTTCCCCACTTCCATATAAAAGCCCCCTTTTCCTTTAAGAACAATGGGAAAGATTCCAAAATTTCCACCGGGAGTTTCTCGCAGTTTATTGTACATTGGTGATACAATGGCGGGCATGTTGTGACAGAATTGAGACAGGCTATTTCTCTCAGCTGTGACAAGATTGGGACTAACGCAATGTTTTTTTTGTCTTGCAGCTACCGTGCCTCACAATAGGAGCGGGTCACACAGCAGCTGTACCATCACACGAAGAGCTGAGAGTGAAGTCTGATGGCCAAATCACGGGTAAATCTGTTAACGCTCATGTCAAGGATCTGAGAAGCTGTTCGGTGATTCCCAAGCTTTTTCTTGAGGGACCCATGTTTTGACATTTGTATGGACCCCACCACAAATACATGCCCTGTATTTTATTTATATATATTTATTTATATGTATTTATTATCTGAGTAAAATTAACCTTTTTCCCCACAAAAAAAAAATTCTGTAGATTTTGCAACACATCCTTTCATTTTTCCCTTATGATTTAGAAACAGTTTTTTATTTACTCTTTAGTTCAGTGTGCTACACACATCTAAAGAGTCCAAGCAGCCAGGCCTTCAATGGGAGCTCTGACACTGCATATCCTGAGCCGTGACACTTCACCATTAGCTTTTTTTTTTTTTGCACCTCAGTAATCAAAACCAGAAACCCTTAACTTTATTTGTTTCCTCTCAAAAAATTATAAAATGCTAGGTTATCTAGATTTTACAAACAAAAAATTATTACACCCATAAAATTAAAAGGGATTCACCACCCCCTATGGGCTCCCTCAGAGGTGGTCGGGCTCTCCTAGATCAGAAAAAAAAAGAGCCTTTGAATTATCAGGAAAAATGTCAGAATTAATTACGTGTGGAGGATGGTTGAAATCAAAATATTTCAGAGAGCAGATGTGCTGAGTTTAGCAGGTTCTAACAAGTTTCCCTAACCTTTTAATCACCGTTCTCTAATCCCATAACATCATCTGTGACACAGTTAACAAGTGGAAAGCGTTCCAATGCCATGTGACCCTGAACAACCCAGTGGGCTCTTTAAAGCCACCTGGCCTGACCCGTGCAAACCTGAGCCCTTGGCTAGACAGGAGGTCAGCGGTCATCTACTCCGATAGGCAGTATGCTGCAATGCCTGAGGCAGGGAGCAAAGTCTCATTACCTAACCTTTCCATTTAGCCTAAAAACAGCAACCACGCATACACTGAGCAGTACAATGACAGATGGACACAGGATTCTAATGCAATGATCATATTTAACCCTTAACTTCATTTACACAAGGACAAACCAAGTGTATCTGCTAAATAACTGCAACAGGAATTCCTGTTTTGGATCCACTGATGAAAATGTAAGTAGAAAAAAATATATATTATATTATAATAAATATTACACTTTTTTGTATATTTAATGTATTATCCAGTGAGAATCTACACTTTAAAAATTACATAAATTTAAAAGTTGTCTTTTATAATGACTTAGAGAATCAGAGAGTGGGAAAGTGGATGAGCACTTCCCCCTGATTTGTGTGATCACTGCTTGATGACAGCAGGGAAGGAACCGCTGGGAGATATGTGGTGGCAAAATGGGACTGCCTGATGCTCACAGAGGTACATTCTCCACCAACTGGCAGAAACTATGTACAAACATTATTCCTTAATTTTAATTGTGCCGAGAAGGATATGCCGCGTGACCGTGGAGGAGCAACGGAGGCCGTGTGGTTTGAGAGCCTCTCCGCTGTGATGGCAGGTTGCTTCTCTTGCAGGGTGCAGCTGATGAAACTCGTAAAATGCGAATGAGCTACACAGGAATGATGATCATAGCTTCAGCAGGAGATAAGACAAGCCAGTATCCAACCACCCTTCTGCCCACATTACCATTAGCAGGAAGGCAGTGGCTTTGCTCCAGTCACTCACCCCACATTGATAACTTGCCAGTGGAAACTGAATTACACCGAAATGCTCCTGAATATCCACTGCTCTTTGCTGTGAGAAGGCAGTGGCTGCTTTTTTCTCCTCATAAGGGACAAAGGTAAAGTGAATTATATGTAACTCAGCCCCTAAGAGGGACGGAAGGGAGTCTATCACAGCTGATCATATCAGAACTTATCCCTGCTGGTCATACACAGCTCTACACTAAGATCATTCCTATCAAAAATATATCCTTGCTAATTGATGCCAAGGAAATTTAACTATATGTTGTATAACTGCCAGCATTCAGTAAATGTTTCTTATAATCCTGTGCATTTATAGTTTTCATTAAAGCACGCTGTGTTCAATCCATAGCCAGTAAAATGTAGTGCTGCACTAAGCGTCTAGACCTACGACATCCAGATGGCAGAAGAATTTATGTAGACTGCCTCATTAACCTTAAGGCATATTAGTGCTTGGCACTGCAAGCTGAGAGACTAAGCACGCAGTTTCCAGGGTCTTCTCAAAAAAGAAAAAGAAAATGAAAAAAAAAAAAAATCCTGCCTCAGCTGCATTAAACTACCTGGAGGGTCAGAAATGAGACACTGAATGTGTGCAGCTTGTGGTGATGTGTGCTGATTTGGTCAATGTGCATTAACTCAAAGTGGCCACTGGGCTCAGTGCCACACAGGGAACATTTTGAGAAAATAACAAAATTATTGGCCGAGAATAGTTATTCCTGAAGAAAAAAAATATTAAATGCTGAGCGATGTTTGAGTTCTTCTGTATGTCACCTATTTGTGTGAACACATCTATTTCAACACACTGATTTGAGTCGTGACAATCTTTTCTGTTTTTAAGGCCTTAGTTCAATATTTGCAGCATTGTTTTAAAGTAAGGTGGAACATGAAAACATTCAATACCATCAAAAAACAACAGATCCTTTCATGGAAAGATGTGAAATAAAGATGTGAATGTTTTTTTGTTTTTTTTACTGACTAGCACAGAATATAGAACAATCAAAAATAGAGTAATTCAACTGCAGATTTCAGTTTGATTGTTCAGGCCTAGTAGCTTATACTCCAATGAATGTGATTAACTTGTAAACAGTAGCCTAATGTTTATCCTTCCTGAAGTGATTCTAAAATCAAATTAATACACACATTATTTAATGATAAATGGTGACTTATTTAATGATAATGCTGCCTGAGCGGCTGCCAGTCCTGGTGGACACTCTGAAAATGGCAGTCTGTCTCTTTTTGCCATGTGCTACACCTACAGGCCAAAATTCCCTGAGTAAGTCAGATGCGTAAAGGCTGTTTCCGTGAATTCAGCATGCGCAAAGCAAGGGTTGTTCCCTGCTCCTTCTACTACTGCTCTGTTTCTGTCTCCATTTTCAGAAACACACACATGGTAACCATACATGGCGCACAGGGGCTTAAGATAAAATGTTAAAGCAGACACCTGTGTTCTGTTTGTTCTCTGGCTGCGTTACGCACCCATCATCCACACTGACGGATTACACACCATGAGTCAGTGTTCGGTGAGAGACGGGTGTCTGCTGGGAGTGATCGCTGTCTGTTGTCTCTCTCTCTCTTCAGGTGTGTCCCTGGGACTCTTAGGGACAGTAGAGGCGCTTCTGTAACGTCGATACAATGACAGATGGTCCTCACAAAGCCGCTGCGCATTGTTCTGCTGAAAAATAACAGCCACCATTGATCAGTGCGTTCACGGAGGAGCAGCAGGAGAAGAAGACTGTGTGATGATGAATGAAATGAATCAAAGTTAAATTGGTGGGAGACTCCGATCAGATGATCCCAGCGGGCTGCTGCAGAGAGACAGCCCTCTTTGGACATTTCGTTCAAACTTTCCAAGCAACGGAAACAGCATTTTCTGTACACCGTGTACCATCGACGCTTCTGCTCTGGCACACACAGCGTTGTAAAAGTTGAAGTGTGCGTCTTCAACAGACCAATCATAAAATCGGGGTCCCCCCCCCTCGAGTCGGTCACATCATGTCCTCAAGAAATAACCGATGAAAGACGCGCTTTTTTCGTCCGCTGGCGTGTTAATGAAAATCATATACACATGGTTTTAAAACCGCCTTATTAGTTCTGCGGAGCTCCAACCGCGCCACATAATAAGAGAGTTTCAGTCCATGTAACACGTTCAGCGCGTTGTTATCCATTTACATTCTCCAAATACATTACCACATTAAAATGTAGCAACATTGCCTTTAAAAAAATAATAATAATTTAGCATTTTACGCATGAGATTAAACAAAACATGCCTCACTCAGTTGAAACATTTTATATGGTGACAAATAAATCCATACTTACATCTTTCCACCTTTACCATCCTGCGTGTAAAACTGCAGGATTCACTCTTGATGTGATTTCTTCAAGTCCACCACAGAGGTTGTTCCACCTCCCATCATCATCATCATCATCATCACCACCACCACCCCTCACCAGCTCTGTACAGACTGAGGGCTTGCCTTCCTGATCCACAGATTACGTCCGTGTGTGAGGCAGGAGGGAGGGCGCTCTGGTGCGCACGGATCACCGGGAGCACCAGGATTGGCTCACAGGAGATAGTTTGATGAAATGGTGCTCTGCTATTGGACGGGGAGGTGGCCTGTCGTGCATTTTTAAGAAGAAACCGGGTGGGGAGTTGAGGAGGATAGGGCACACGCAGACAATGGCCTGCGTCTGAGGAATTTGCATTTCATTGGTGGATTTATCCACTACAGTTATAGCTTCCAATAATCTCCTCCGATGGACTCACAGTCTAAGATGGAGCACTTGTGTTAAGTCTGTCTGTGGTGGCTATTAGTGAACATAATGACCTCTGGGTATTGAATACAGGCTTTGGGATCACTGTGCTATCAGCGGACCATGGTCATTTTCAACACTAAAATGATGTAGTGTAGAGAGGAGGTATGTGCATACCATTTTTGAATGAATAATTAATTACAGACTTATTTTAGTTAATAAAATGTGCCTTACCTGGGGGTAAGATCTAAAATGTGGTTAGGTTGCTGTAAAAATGTAAGGTTAAGCATTGAACGCACAGTATGCAATTTGTGCTACTGCTCGCCTTAAAGCAGTAACAAGAAACTTGGGTTGATAACACTGGGAAGCAGCTTCGGATCACGTTGTTTCACTTGGGTCCATTATGCGTCTGCACTTTACAGTAAGAGCATCGGTGGCAGAACATACAGCAATGAGTAGTCATGATCCATCAGAGACAATACACAGAATAAAATGAAATAAAAACACACTGGCTAACCAATAGTACAAAATATTTCTTTCCTCATGCTAAGGTAAGAAGGTTTGCCTGAAGTTTACAGTAGAGACGGTATAGTAGAGACCGAAAGGAACCCTTGAATAGAAAATACTGTTCTATGTTCCCACGGTTTTAAAGTTTGTTGGAAATGTTTTGGCTTATGTAAGCCCACGGCACAACAAACTATATAACAGTTGTCTTTTCATTTTTAGAACCATTGATGCAGAAATGTTACATACTATATTTCTTAGGTGGCTATGGTTGAAATAAGGGATAAAGCTTTGATTTCAAGTGAAGCGAAGTCAGTGCAGTGTAGCTGGAATAGCTGTGTGAACATGTGTGTGTGCGCATATGACTTCATGCATGTGTGTTTTCATCCAAACATGCGTGTGCCTGCATGGGGTCCCAAGTGCGTGAGTGTGTCTGTTGTATGTAGGCTATGAGAAAGCTGTAGCTGCAGAATTTTCCACACAGGAGCAGAGGGGGAAATGGTGCATGGATAATTCTCTCTTCAGATCCTCTGGTACTGGCTCAGAGAGTGCTCAGCTGAATCAATACTGCTCAAAGCTTTCTCATGTTCCTCTTCTCACATCTGTGCTACTGTGGGGAGACAGCCGCGTCCATTTTAGGCGTTTTCCAGGGATGATGCGTTGGATTAAAAACTCTTTTGTGTATGAGTAATTACAATAGTAAATCACCCCTGGCCTATAGGCCTGCTTGTACACACACACATTCACATACATAATAAAGACTGTGAGTTGTTAACCTGCATACTGAGCCGGTGTGTGAGCAGACGGAGAAAACCTAACAACCACAGCAGGGGCTCTTCTCTGACCAGTAGCCATGGTGATTGAACACATTTCTCCACACAGCAGAAAGGCAGTTTGTCTGCTGCACCACACAGGCCTTTATTAGGCCCAGACCCTAAGAGTGGAAGGAAGGAAGCTCCAAGTGGAGTATCACACCCATTTCATTGTGACTCTACAATTTTACGACAGTCAAGAGGCCGTTGCCCACAAATTAGCAGGTTTTTTTTTTTTTTTTGGAAGAGGCTCTGCTCTTGTCTCACTTAAACGGATAAAATAGCACACTCAAGCCTCAACAAAGCAGCACATCAACTGATTATTGTGCGAATTTGACAACTCATTTGCATAACTGGTGGGAATGATGCTCTCAGAAGTATAGCACCTAGATTTATTCAGTATTCAGTCCAATTTCAAACATCCATATGAGAGCACCAGCCTTGGCTTGATTTCCGTTAAGCTTCTAATCTCTCTTTCCTCTTAATTTAGCCGCAGCTTCAATCACAGCTCTTTCACAAATCTAACCGTGTGGGTGTTTATGTGTGTGACTGCGATCAAGTGAAAACCCTATAATTCCATTTTTACTACAGTTCATGGTTTCTTTTTATTTAAAGGGTCATCTGGTCTACTGTGGGTTTAAAACAATAATGTTACTTCCCAATGAGTTCCTTTATAAGGAGTATATTAGCTGGATATTTCTGTTGGTTAATAAATCATCAGTCATAAGACTTGATTTTCCAGGCTGTAAATATCCCTGAGGATGAGATTTATTTTTCCGATAAGCACAATTCTGACGGAACAATATGAAAGGATATGGACCAAAGCATCTAGTGCTCATCTAGCACTTACTAACATTTATAATTCAGACTCAGTGGGCTGTTGTTCCTTTATCGGTCATTTTTTAATATTTAAAATTTCACACTTACGATAAAACTAAATTATACATCACCTTTTTTCAACATCTCACTATCTATCTTGTATAAAGGCATTGTAGTTCACTGCTAGGTTTATTGTTTTAGCAAAATGATAAAGTCATATTTCCCTTGCTGATGCAGAATTGTGATCTTATGGCATTTGGAAGTGAGTGATGTAAATGAAACTTGGTCCTATATATTAGCAAACTTCCAGTGAGTTGATATAGCACAACATGTGAATATATTGCACAGACATGTCTTGAATGGACCTGGCATAACAGACAGGACATGTCTGAAAAGCAGAACAAATTCAGATGTTACCAATCACATTAATTAGGGTTCCACGCCAGGCTTCGCGCTTACGTAAGGGCACATCAAACTAAATACTTGACACTTTATCCTATAGAAGCTAGTTTTTTTCTGAAAATGTTTATTTTGTAATACTGTATACATATTTGTTGCATTTTTTTGGTTGTATTCTAATAAGGAAATTATATAGTAATAATATAGCACAAAGAACAGACGTAATGGTGGCCGAAGACTTTTGCACAGTACACACACTGGCACTACTTTATTTGTTAAATTGCAAATCACACAGCAGCAATTGAAAGCATTTACACATGTTTGACATGATAGATAGATAGATAGATAGATAGATAGATAGATAGATAGATAGATAGATAGATAGATAGATAGATAGATAGATAGATAGATAGATAGATAGCTTTTTTTTATCCCAGAGGGGAAATTTGGTAATGGTAGCAGCATTACACATCAATCAAATATACAAAAATACAATCGAGAGTAAATACACAATATTTATATTAACAACAGTACAATACCCACTATTTATATTATACTTAAATACCAAGCAAAGTGGAATTTAGTCGATTTTTAAGGTGCCATATGAAGAGTCAAGAGTCACTGTTGAAGGTCACGCAGAGCATCAAAATGAGGAAGAAAGGTTAATTGAAATAACCATTCCTGCCATATTATTAGTGTCCACTGTCCCTAATAAAGTGGCTATTGGGAATATGACGTATGGATTAGGACATATATTCCTACATGCATGTTACAAGCATGTTGGTGGGACAGAAGTAGCGTTGGGAAAAAAATGTTGTCCCCCCAATTAAACTCGAGGAAGAAAATGACTGCAAACATTACGTAAATGATGAACAGATAAAAACATATTACAGATGACAAAGATGGGAACACATGAAAAATGTTTTTTTTGTGTGTGAGAAATAGTTAATGTAGCCATAATCTTTGTTGTTTTCAATTAAATGTCAGATTTTCTTCCTCACTATTATATTTGTTTCTTCCCTGTAGCCAAAGGAAATCTTGAACCCAAATCCTGTTCTGGCAAGTTACTTGTAAGTGATTTGTAAAGCAACTTTAAATGATTTATAGAGAATGTCTGCCTCATTGGAAAAACCTTGTTATTTTACTGCTTTGATTAGGGAAATCTTTTAAAAATCAGTCGGATAAACCCTGAATTGTGTTTTCATTAGTCTTAAAATGTCTGTTCAATTAATTTATGAAAGGTTTTGTGACTAAGGTCCACATGAAGCCAAGACTACATGTCTGCATACAGGCTATATACTCTAAGTGTGTTCAGTCTAGAAACAAGGCAGTCATCTATTTAACATAAATGGAAAGTAAGTGTCTGATGTACTACTGTTGATTTCCATGACAACGTATTAAGTTGATACTTAAAATCAGGGCATACCATACTGTGCCCAGTAAGAGTGACATCTCCAACTGTTTCAGTAATGAGCTGTCATCCTCCACAGATGGAGTACTAGAGTCAGCCTCTTGACACTTTTGAGAATTACCCAGTCAGAAACATCTTAAAAGTGCACTCAGATGTTTTCCAGGCTTTGAATTGACCACAATAGGGACATGACAGTGATATTGATTATCTCATCTCACAAGCAAAGCAAATGAACATACTGTATATCTAGATGTAAAAAAAAAAAGTCTTCCAAGTTTGAGTCATGAAAATTACAAATAACTCCACACTAAACAAGCACAACCTTGGACTAATTGGAAAACTGTTTCCAAAAGTGGACAGGGGATAAAGCAAACCATTCCTTTTTTTACACCTACACATACACTAAGTAGCTTTGATTATCATTAGACACACGCAGGGTTTGGGTCAGAAAATCTTCGTAGAGCTGCTGCTTGGTTAACTGTTCTCATAATTGCATCAACAGTGTGGCACAATCATGCCGACAGAACTCCGGACCACCTCCAACAAACCCTGTGTACAACTCTGCTATCATGTAAGCCTCCTGTTGGGTTTCATTCTTGCATGATGCCAAGAGCAAATTCTCCATCTCAATTAATCAATGAGTTCCTAATGGAATGCTTTCCTTTAGGATGAGACCCATCACAGAGGGGGATGCAGTCAGTGCTGTCGCTGAAGCTGCTCTGATTGCCGGAATACACTTGCAGCTTTAGAGTCACTGCAGATGTCTGCTAATTGTGGTGATTATGGTGAACGGAGGGGGGTAGGAATATGTAATGAATTTCCCATTGCTTTCATGCCTCACATCCTTTGGTTATGTGCATCTGCTACACAAGCAAAGCATCCGCAGGGTTTGGAGTCATACAAAAGTGACATGGGGGATTGGGCATGTGCATTTGGATGGGCATCCATTCTAAGGCCAAGTGCAGCCAGATTGGGTCCATTTATTCTTTTACTTTTGTTGGAGATTTCAATTCCTTTCCTCTCTTCTCTTTTCTCTCCTTTGCTGCTCCATGGGCTTTACATGTGCATGACTCTGTGAATGACTGTAGCAACCTTCCTCACTGACCAAAATGAGCTCCAAATTACGTCATTTCTAATTATTAGTTTTACAGGGCTTTACAGAATTAACAAATCTACATTCTCAGATGGCTAATTCAGCTGAGGAAAGACCCAAAAGATCTTAGATGGAAGAAAAATGGGTAACCTCTCTGAGAAAGTATCTTTTGTGCAATTGTCTTAAATGCCATTCAGTATGTTGTAGCCTATATACAAAGTAGAGGAAAATCAGAAAGATGTATAGACTAAATATATAATGACACCATGACAAAGAATAGCTTTGATATTTTAGTACATCAGACTTTTCCCCTTTCTTTCCACGAGTTACATGAGAAAATAAACAATGTTGTCTAAAGCTTTCTGCTGAAACAATGCATTGAGGTTTTGGGGAAATATTCTAACTACAGAGAGCAGTTGTTTCACTCATTTCTAGTATTTTCTTTAGGATAGGTACCAGGCTACTTATTGTAAAGCTGTAAATAGATACAGTATCTCGTTTAACTCTCTGCAAGAAAGCAAGAATTTTTATTTATTTTCCAGATTTTTATTTGTTAGGGGAATGTGATATTTTTTTGCAAAAAAAAGAAATGCCTTTTTCACAAATATGCTCTAGTATTGTTACATATTATACACCCGAGCTAATATGTTGGAAAGATGGCTTTACATGTGACAGTGTTCAGATCAGCCCCTTTAAAGCATATTTCAATCTATAATCTAAGGCATAGATTCACATAGATACATGACTAGTCATACAGTACATGTGGAAACATTGGCTTTAATAATCTTTATTGTATGCTTTTATATTTCTATTTTCCTGTACTTGTGTATGTTGTTTTAAAGTCTGGCAATAAACTGAAGTGAATTGAACCACAGAAGAGCCACTTCAAGCTTTTGATGCTACAACTGAGGAAAAAAACTAAATCTCAAGCCGTTAATCCTTAATATGCAAGTAGCTGTCATTTGTAGGAGAAATAAAACTGGTGGATTTGCTCATTAAGAGGCCATATGTAAATTACTTGTGCAGATTAACCACCTATTAAATTGAGAGGATTATAGGTGCACTCTGAATTTCTGCACATTCTACTTTTTTTAATCATTATCATGCCACTCTGGACATACTCTGGACAATGAACTGGAACAAATCATATTCATACATTTAGCATATTAATGAAGCTAAACATCAGACGTCCTCTACCCTCTGTTGCAAATGCAAACACGCCTGATTTACTGTGGTTGTGCCTTTGCAAGGCAAGAGCTGGCTAATTCCTGAGGGGCGAGTGCCCTTCCTGTCACACTGATCAAAGACTTTCTCTTGATATGAGCATAAACTGCCTCATGCCTCATCACCATCAATGTCTGCGTGCATGTTTATGTGACTGTAAGTCTATATGTGTATATGTGAGGTGAAAGTGGGGGTGTTTTGTGTGTGTGTGTGTGTGTGTAGCATCCCCCATCACCAGAGGCTGTATTATGCATTGTTGTTGGCATGGCCTACATGCTCACCCAAGCATAGTCCAGCGTGGTACAGTACACACGTCTTCCTCTCCCCACTGTCCTCCCCTGTTGTGTCCGCAGGCTCGCTTCATTTACCTTTGCTCCTGAATTAATGCTAGTTAAGTGTCACATTAACTCAGATCTGTTTACCCACTTTGTCAACAACACAAACTAGCCTCAGTGTGTGGGTGTGTGTGTGATAGTCTCAGTTATTTGTGCTTTGATCCACAGCACACACGTCTGTCTGAATATACTGCATATAGGCCACCTAAAGCTGCAACCGCCCATACATAAGCTCCTTTATTCTTTGAACAAAATGCACTCTGGCACAAAATAATTTTAAGTCTAAATGCTGCTTCATGTTGTCTCAGTGTGACTATTGAGAATGTGGTAAAATTCAAGTGCCGGTGTTTTATTCAGTGTTGCAATAGCGGCCGAACCATGGGCATAAACTTTGGGCTGAATGAGCGAATGGTCTCGTATCTCCGTATACCTTCACGTGTACATGCGTGTGGAGCATATATTTGCCTGCCAGGAGTGAGTGTGTTAAATTCTCTTAGCATGTGTGACGAATCGAGTGGCTGGGAAAGGAGCAGCATGTAGCATGGCCTCTCTTAGACTGAATTCAAAAGAGGCTATCGATCTGTCAAAGTCTCAGGTCGTCTTTTGCTCTGCCCCTATATCTCACTATCTTATCTATCGTCCTCTCCATCTAGGGACCTCAATGTCCTTCTTTGTATCGTCCTCATTATTTCCCACTCATTTTGAAAAGACATGATACAAAATGTGGGAGA
The DNA here is from genome assembly GCA_016785285.1 of Brachirus orientalis. NCBI lineage: Eukaryota > Metazoa > Chordata > Actinopteri > Pleuronectiformes > Soleidae > Brachirus > Brachirus orientalis. The sequence goes on from JAFBJR010000101.1 coordinate 456,930, forward strand.
GAGGTGCAGAAAGCGGGTGAGACAGATAAAAAAAAAAGGAGAGAGCATCCCCCACTCGTATGTCTTTCATCCTAATCCATAGTCTCTGTCCAAGAAAGGGCCTCCTTTTCACTTGTCTGCCCTAAAGCCTCTTATATGTGACCCCTCTGTGTCTCCCTCCGGGCTCTCTCCCACGGCCAGAAACCACTGACACGAACACACACACGCACATCTGTGCAGTTTATGGGAAAAGAAAAAATAATAGAGCAAGAGTGTTGAACACTTTGTGTCAAAACAGAGAATACAAGACAGCATCTTTTCTGAACACTATTACTGAAGTCATGCAATGCCACAGTTTGCAGAACTGACAAATACATATTTTGGCCTGAAGGTAAGGGCAAGTTTAATGCCGGGCTGACTACAGCTGTTAGTAGCGCGTGTCTCTCGTTAAAGGAACTGACCTCAATAAAGATGGACATTTGGCAGTGCATTACATAAGTCTACAATCCTACAGGTTGAGTCTATGCATCAGTCACCTTTTTGTGCTTTTATATCTTTGGGTGTGTTTATGGGTTAGAGAGGGGCATAGTGTGAGTGTAACCTAAAAAATGACTTAGCAACAGTAAGATGAACACTGCGGGGTTTGTGCACCTTGGGTTCCAGTAAAATATGCACTTTCAAAGTAAAATTTGAAATTGTCAGGTTTATAGAAATATATATTTAAAAAAAAAACATCTTCCATGATGTCAGAGTAGCAGCTTTTAAAATTTGAGCATGTTCATTAGGATGAATGTTTGATCAGGTAGCAACAATTTGATCACACTGATGATCTATTTGTTTGATTTGTTTTAGGGAGAAATAGTATTATTTTTATCATTTGTGGTCAGCTGTAGAAGACTCCATTTGACAAACTTGTGAAAGCCCGACACTGTTCAAGCATGTGGTAATAAAAGCAAACATTTGTTTATCAAAGAATTTTATTTTTAGTCCTATCCTGAAAAAAAAAAAATCAAAAAGAGTAATAAAGGAAAGTCGGATATTAATCTATGGTAAAACAAAAAACCCACAACTTCCCTATTAGTAAACTCCACTTCTTTTAGCAAAAAGAAAATTGTTACGTACAATATCTTCACCCCATTTCGTTTCTCTCTAAGGCTCTGTTGCTCATTGCAACAGAGCCATGGTCCTATTGGCATGTGCTGTATAACTCAGCTGAAATGCTGATACATTATTCTGCCAAGACACATACATACCCATCTTTCAATAGTCATATTTCAGGAAAGCAGAGAAACCATACCTCCTATAGAGTTACTGTAATCCTTCAGAAGTGGTCGTACAGTAAACATATCACACTGCACTCAGCACTAAGAACAGTGAGGCTCTCTGTCTGCACTGCATTGAGGGAAACAGTCTTGGCTTGCACTTTGCCTGGTGTGACCCCACCCCTGGTAAATACAGGGTTAGAGGTTTCCTCCGCAGATAAAAATACACTTGCCTCTCAGCAGAGAGGGAGAAAAGCCAGAATTCCTCTCTCCTCTATGTCAACTCTGCACGAGGAGCTACAGACCTCCGCACTTATCACAAGTCATCTTCTTGCTGCAGGTTTAAAATTATGTGATATGTTTGAAAACATAAATGTTCATAATATAGGCAATATACCAATTATGGAGCTGAATGCTCATACTATAAACTACTTATTCTCACGAGTTACAATGTTATATTGCATTTGGTGAAGTGGAGAATACAGTATGGTTGTAGCAGACACGAATGCCTCTTCCTGTTTTTGTCTTTTGTCCCTCATGGTTTCCCGTACTTCACAACCTGTGACATCATCATTAAGTTCTGCCAAAATGCTTCAACCTGGCTAAGGCCTACAACTGCTACAGGTACGTTTACAGAATAACTTGAACCCAAAACTTAGACAAAACATATCAGTATATCAGTTAACATGCATATCAGTTACAGTATGTCCTGACAGTGTAGTTTCAAATGTGCACGTAACAGCTTCCTGTCAAGAGAAAAAAAGTTTTTAATCGTTTGAACTGACCTAGAAAAGATATTGTGAGTGACTTCCTTATTTAAACTGGAACTCCATGCTGGTTAACCAATGATATTCAAAAATATTCTTAACTACTGTAGTAAGTTTGATTTTGAATTAACTGTTTATGTTTTTATATATCTTTACAAATCCAGGAGAAGCAAAACTCGCATGTGATCCTGTTGGTTTTTGTTTAAGGCTGGAGGTGGACTACCAAGTACAACTGAACATGAGTGACGAGGAACAAGAGAATCAGGGGACGGGACTGAGGGACATTTTTGACATATTATTTAAGGAGCCCCCTGAGCGACTGTTAAGCCTGACTATTCAGTTGGGTGAGTCTCTTGAAGACAACCTCATACGCACTTTGTGTCTGATCATTCTCCAGAAAGAGGAGCAGGCCTTGAACAAACTCCAGTTGCTAAAAGACAACTACTTTGCCCAGCATTTGGCTGAAAGGTGGAAAGTGAGCAGAGGGAACTTAGCAGAGTTTGGAGTTCACTGTGGAGACGTTCAACAGTTAACAGGTGAATCTTTGGCAGTGTTGGCTCGAATGTTTAAAGTTTTGTCTGAGCAAAGACTTTGTGATCCGCTTCTGAGAAATCTGGCATATCAGAGGGCCCTTTCCATTGACAGCCAAAAAACAAGCAATTGTGAGAATCTGGAGTATGATCCACTCAGAGAAGAAGCTAAGGTTGTCTGTGGGCCTGTGTTTGAAGAGTGGATAAGCTCAAGAGATCTCAAGTCAGCGTCTTGTTATGATCCTGACAGAAGCCTGGATGAAGTAAACACAACTTTGAAAACGACTAATCAGTCCAAGAGAGCTTTTAGTCTTGCCAGCCCACTGCAGGCAGGCTCCTCAATGCCCTCATACCCTACTCATCTAGAGATTAGCATACCGCCAACAGGCTCTTTTCACGAAGACAAAATATCTCCTCAAGTACCAGATAAATACAAGCAAAACTCTTGTGTCCTCCTTGCACCTGCTTCTCACTTATCAGCCGAACCTCAGTCGAAATATTTTGACCCTATTCTGTTTGAAGCAAACACAGAATCAAACATGGCTGCAGCAATGGCAGCAGAACCCAGGAAGTTGAATAGTGATATTGATCAGAGTAAGACTCCAAGCCAAACCACCAAACCATGCAGTGAACCAAAAAAGTATCTACAAACTCCAACAAACATTTTAAGTGAAGCGCATGAAAGTAAAGGTGCAGAAGACGAGGAGGAGGAGGAGACATTTTATGCATTTGTTATTCTACATGCACAGGAGGATGCAGATGTGGCTGAAAGTATGAAGGAAAGACTGGAATCGGCTACTGGTTTTGATGGCGCAACTTTTTCAGAGTTTGCCATCCCTGGTAGGGGCACTCTAAGGTGTGTGGAGGACGCCATCAACAACTCAGCCTTTACCTTCCTGCTACTCACTCGCAACTTCAACACTCGCATGGTGAATATGGAGACAGACACTGCCCTCATCAACTCCATACACAATAAATACAAGCACAACACTGTTGTCCCTCTGCTGCCACAGGAGAACGGCATGTCAAAGAGAAACATGCCCATGGTGCTGAAGACACTAGTCCCACTAGAGGAGAACAACAACTTTGAGAGAAGGGTACAGAAGGTTTTGTCTCCTGGAAACATTAAACGACAGCAGAGAATCTGGAAGGAGGGACAGAGAATGAAAAGTCAGATGCAGAGACAGGATGATCTCAAGCGGTTGAATGAGCATCAACAGCAATTGATCCGAGAGAGTAAAATAGCACTGTCACTGGAGAGAGAGTACCTGCGCCTTTCCATGGCACAAAAACAACTTCTTTGTCCCAGTGTTTCACCAGGACAGGGTGATGCTGACAGTGTGGCTATGATGCAACAACAACCACACATTCATATTGAACATGCTCAATATATAATGATTGGTAATGACTCTCAAATGACCGTGGATCACAGCGGAGGTGCAGACAAAGATGACACCGTTTTCTCAGAGGAGAAGAAATAAATTCAGAAAAGAAAATTCAAAGCAAGGTGTTTTCTGGGACTTAAGAGTGAAAAATGTCTTATAAGACAAGTTAAAATGAACACTATGGGATTTGTATTGCTGGTCAAAGAAATTGTTCATTGTCAAGACAGAGGAGAGGTTTTAAATGAATAGTCAGTTGAGGACTGCCATCTACTGGCGGATGTGTGGTACATCAACCCTCTAGCCTCTTCAGCTGTATGAACCCAGGACAGACACTAGAGTGTGATGTTGCTCCTCGTTGTTCTCTAATGAAGAGTCATCCAATGACATCGCAGCTCCTGTATGACACAGCCAAATCAGATCTGATCATATTTGAATTTAAAAATATTTCATTCAGGGGAGTGTGAGCTGATTTAAGTCACTGTGTGAAGGCAGTGTTCAACATGGGATGTTAAATGTCCCTTTTTTAAAATCAGATGAATCAGCTGAAACCATCTTCAAATTTGACTTTTTTACATCATCCTATTTTGATTAGTTTCCTTTTACCACACTTTTATGGCACAGAGCACAAGCAGATATACTGAGATTCAGTAAATTCATCCCTGGATGTAGGATCTTATGCATTTGGCTCAGATTTATGTTTAACTAGGATTCTTCTTCTTCTTTTCTCTGACAGGTTGTTTTTGACAGCTCATACTAAAAATGATGCCTTCAGTGTCTTGACCATTTGTGTACAATGTCAAGTAGTTCTCATCTCACACCTGTTATTTTACTGTAAACATCTGCTCACTTTTATCTGTTGTTTTTTGGTAAGGTTTCATTTTTACTCACTTGCTGCCACGTCCACAGGAGAATGACACTATAAGTAATGTTAAGTTTGGCTACTGTACTGTATTCCTGTGATGTAACATGATGTTTTCCACTCAGGTTCTTTGCTTGTGTAGTTTTCAATCTGTGGATAAGGAAATATTGATACACCTTTTGTGCAGCATTGATTATCTTCCTTTGTACATTATAAAAATGTGGGCGAAGACAGCATGTTGTCCTTTCATGTTAAATGTACTTAGTTTTAAAATTACAATAAGTTAATGTTAAAGGTGTGATGTTTTTATAACTAATACAGTATAGCATTGATTGGGTGGATAAAGTGGCTTGTTTTGTCCAGACCAAGAGTAAATAAAATGTATGTTGTGTTGCTTTTCTCAGTTTCTCCGTTAAAGCATCATGTGTGAAACCATCCTGACAGTGAACGCCACCTCGGGTACTTTAAATGACTCTTATTCAGCGGTGGTGACTCTCACCGGGAGCGGACAGACGAGGCGGGTGCTCGGCGCGCGCGCATGCGCAGTGCGCAGCGTCCTCCGGTCAGTGCGGCAGGAAAAGCGCAGAGGAGACGAAGCGGAGACGGAGGGAGCGTGAGAGGAGGAAAACAGTTAGAAAAGAAAACAGACAGAGAACAACAACATGGACGCGAACGGGCTCTTCAGCTGACTGCGTTCGCCATGAGCCTCCCTCCTCTGACACACAGCTGCTGCTCCGTCATGTCGGCCAGAAGGAGGAGGACGACTCTGGGATAATGTCATGGAATGGAGGAAATGTTCAGAAAAGCCCGTTTCTAAACTGCGCCGTGAGGATATCACTGAACCCTAAGGACATCACACCGACGAGGATGGCGCTCGTGTAACCGAGGAGCGACATTTTAACCCGCGTCGTGACACAAATCAAAGTTTAGAGGTTGTTTTTTTTTTTTTTTCCAGGACGGGAGATTTTTTTTTCTGCTTCAGATTCCTGTGGACGGGATGTCATCCGCAGTCGGGAGGTGCTGCTCGGGCTGACTGCTCCTCAGCTGCAGTGTAGAGGGATCCTGACTCAGGAAAGATGGGAGATCATGCGGCAGAGGACAGATGCATGAGACGGACCTTCATCGTTCCTGCCATTAAGAGCTTCGACCACTATGACTTCACCAGAGCCAAGATCTCATGCAGCCTGACCTGGCTGGTGGCCAAGGCTTTCGGCTCGGGTAGGTGTTGGACAGCATGCATCATGATGGGACTATAGTGTTTAATAATTAAGTCCCCCCCCCCCCCCCCCCCCCCCCCCCCCCCCTGCAATACCGATAATTTCGAACCGTTATCGTTCTTTAAACGGTGCATAAACCGGCACAATTATTGAAGAATGGGTTTTTATATTTTGAAGGCAAATGTGATACATAAACCCCAAACTTGGAATATAGTTTTTATTATCACTTATTATCACAAAATGAATTAAAATAAACAATGTTACAGTAAATAATAATAAATGTGAAACATTTAGGCTTAGAATAAGCCTCTTTAAACGTACTTTGGTTAAGGGCCTTGCTTTACAGAGGCTGCCATCTTGCATCTATGCACTCTTTCTACATACAAGTAAAGGAACAGCATTCTCTCTTGTATGCAAAGGCCACTGTAGTGTCCTAACATTTTTGAGAAAGGGAGGAGTGAGTGGAGCAGTCCTCCATTTGTTAAAACTCACCATCATTTATCAAAAAAACCATGTTAGCCTGAAGTTGTTTTTTTTTAGACTTAACAACTGAACAGTTGAGTATTATATTTGTGTTGGAACAAAGTAAAAAATTAAAGTGTTTTATGTTAAAGAGGAACTGGAAGTGACTCTGTAGCCTGCCCCTTGTGGTACTTCAGAATAAATCCATCCAACTGTAAATCTGCGAGATAGACAGGATCTTTAAGTCACTGATGTGAAACATTAACCATTTTCCCAATCACGATGATCCTGATAATGGTGTTTCACAATGACCTACTTATTGAGTGTGCTGTTTATTGAAATGTTGTGTTGGATGTGCTTGTTGACAAGTGGGACCGTTCTGTAAACAGCAGCCTACTATCTGACTCCAATAAACTACTGACTTACTTAAGTGTTCCTCATATCATAAATAGAATTCTTCCCTTTCTACTCCATTAAAAAGCAGAAGTTCAAGGAAAATTGTCTCCCAAAAAATCATCTTTATCCCATAATGAATCATATAAAATAAGTGAATAATTCTTCCACTACTTTGTCTTTCATATAACGGCCTCCTGGGGGTAAAAAGCCAAATCCATGATATTGTGTCCTGCTTGTGTCACAGGATTATTGGTTTAACCTGTTGCTTGCCTCTTATTCTCCACAACAGAAGTCAGGACAGAGCTAATGTGGCTATGTTGACATGACCAGCCATTAACATTGTTCACTGTTCACTGTCATTTCTGTGTTAAAGGAGTACTTTCTCTGTTGATTCAACTCCAGTTTACTCTGTTATTTATCAGGAAAAAAAAATAAACGAAACAAATACATTCATTCATATCAGAGCTGTAATATTCTGCGACTGAGACAGAAACAGTGACATAGACATATCAACTGTGATCAAAGGTGATGGGACCACCACAGCTGTCTGTCGAGGTCTCATTACAATTAGTCCATTTGTTGTTGTTTTTATTTAACAGTCTCTGAAATGTCATTGGTTTTATAGCGTTTCCTACACTACGTAAATGATGGCATCCTCAAACGTCTTGTTTTGTCCAATATTTCGTTTACTGAACGAATGAAGAAAACCAGGGGGGAAAAAAATCACATTAACAAAACTTATTGAACAAAACTTGTTCATTTTTGTAAAAAAAAAAGTCATTCAAACTAATTAACCGACTATTGATATTGATAGTAAATCTAATAATTAATTATTATTCCTTTTATAGTAAGGCCAAGCAGTGTTTTTAACACCAAACTATATGTCATGGGACAATTTTGATATACTAGGTTAATTTGGTACAGATGGATATATGAACAAAAAGAACCTTTTTAGACTTAAAGAAAAACTATTTATGAACTGAACCGTGGATTAATGACTATGACATACAAGACAAGGATGGGTTTTCAAATGAGCATTCTGTAAATAGTAAACGTACCTAAAAAATGACTAACAAGATCAGTTAGCCTTCAGATTAAAAGTAGATCAAGTTTCTTCAGCTAATGGATTAATCGACTAGGAAAGATTTTCCTCTCTAGCACGGTATAGAGTTTATACAGCACAAGAGCTTTTTGTTGACTGTTATTTTCTTGACAGTAAGAAAATAGTTTTTTTTTTTTGTATAACTAGTTTTTCTTTATATTTAATACATTATAGGTTATGTATGTCTTCCAGACGCTGTGGACTGGGAGCAGCAGTCTCATAAAGACTAAGTCATTCCAGCACTGCTCTGAACTCAGAGGTTTACTCCAACTTCTAATAAATGCTTTTAACAGCTGCTCCTCCGTGTACTGTACTGTACTGCACTCTCCCCAGAGTCAATGAGCGACACAGACAGACAAACCTAGAAAGAAAGAGAGATCCAGCAGAGTGAGTCCATTAAAACTGCACACACCTCTTCTTTCTTGAAACTTCAGCATGAAACAGCGGAGAGACATACATGATACAATACAACTACTGGAAAATGTGACTGAGCCAGACTTAGTTCACCAAGACCTATGTCTGGCAGCGTACTCTTGTCCTGTGTTGTGCTGTCCTGACACATTTTCAGCTCCGTAGCACTGAACAGAACTGTGGCCCAGTTCATGGCTGATCCTCTGGGTCGTGTTTGGCCTAGTTCAAACACATGAGTTGTTGTTTGAGTCTGGCGTTGCTCAGATGTGGCAACTTTGACATCAGCTGGAACTTTATAGAAACGCATTTACTGCCCTGAAACTTGAATGCATGGGAGCCACTTTTCAAAAGTGCAGTGAGTTACAACCATAAGGATGTGGAAATAGGGGTTTGGGAAATTAAGCTTTTAAAGATGTCGACTGCTATGTGAGCTTGAAAGAGTCAGAGTGTATCTCACACTGTGTGAGTGCCTGGTTGTGTAATGAATGTCAGAGCACAGCTTTGCTCTCTAACAAACTTTTGTCCCGATTACTTGGTTTATGATCATATAAAAAGAAATTCTCTGAATCCCAATTTTAAATTAGAACAGTTTTGGTCCTTTGGTTTGTGGACATAACAAAACATTTCAGAACAAAGGTTGGTCTTGGGAGGTTTCAGAAACACATTTTACACATTTTTTTTGCATTTTATGGATAAAACTCAATAGATTAAATGAGCAAATGATCATCAGATTAATAGGTCATGAAAATAGTCATTATCTCCAGCCCTAATTTGGACTTATAACACAGTAGCAGCAAAGACCCAACAAAAGTAAACTCAAAAGCTTGTAAGAGCTAACTGTACTGTGCTTTGTAATGTTTAGAGTCCATTCCTGAATAGCACTGATCTTTATTGGTTTTCCTCCAGGGACTACTTAGGAAAAAAAACAGTAGTTCAATCTGTTTGTAAATGTTATGTTGGACTTGAAATGATATTTGACATATTTTTGACTTAAGGTTTTTGTCATATTTGTTCTTGGTTTATTAGAAAAAATATCCCAAATATCACTTTAAAGTGAGCTTATATCACACACACACACACACACACACACTGTCACATTATCCAGTTGTTAGTTCAGTCACTCCTGTGGTTCCTGATGGGATGAACGACTCGGCTGTCATTCATATCACGGCGACAAAGTAAACAGCATCACCACCACAGGTCGCCAATGCAGAACTTGCATTCCGCTCATTCAGCATTTGCCGTAACGTGGATGGAAATCCAATTTTCCACCTCATTAATGTCACCAAATAGGAGGTTTTTACACTCTTCAACAAAAAATGGAATCAAACCTGTTTTTTGTCTTAAACCACAGAAGAGGAACCCAAGATGACTCAGTGCGAGACCTTTGACGAGTAAACAGCTGTTTGTTTGCAATGTGGTTTTTTTGTTATCTTCTCACCAAAGTCATTGAAAGCAGGGGAATGATTGTAGGGTTGGTGGTTCAACTCCCTATCTCTATTGTAAGTAAGACACTGAGCCCTAAATAATGTTTTGTTTTTACTGTGACAATGTGCATTTAAAAATAATTACACTAAAGTTAGAGAGCTAATTAGCATCTGCCTTGATAGATTTCAAATAGAACTTACATCACATTGTAACAGCAAAGAGGTCACAGCTAAATTGCAAGGCTGGGTGATAGGGCCAAAAAGGGTTTCACGATATATATTTACGATTTCAAATCACTCTTTATTAATTGTAGCATTACAATTATACAGTCTGTTATTTCTAAGTGTGTCTGTGCAATGCATCAATGTTACATCAATACACTATGTTTTTTACTTCTGTTTATTACTGAATCATTGCCCAGCCTGAGATCTTAAGTAGTGCTGGGCATTGTGGCTTTTCAGTAATAATTTGACATTTTTAGGCTATGTAATATCTCAATAAATCCTGATATAAAGTTGGACACAGGCTGTCTCTCTGACCTCATGAAGTTTTCTGTTAAGAGGTGTGTGCTCCTCATTGGACAGTAACAACACATTGTAAATGCTCTAATGCACTCAAAAATAAAACATATTTTCAGTAAGAAATAGAGAATTCTAGCTGTTAATTAGATACTTACGATACAGTTTGTTACCTTTTAATCTCGACGATATGTGGTGCATTTCTTAAGCTTGTTATTGTTTATTTACATGCGTAAGAAACTATGAAGTTGCCTATAAATATGGTCAGATTCTGCTGAAAACTAATAATCAGGCTTAAATTTGAAAGAGTGAGTTTTGATAGTCTTTAATTTAAGGATGGATTCCATGTATTTAGGTTATTTAATTTAATAACCTATCATAGCATTTGATTAAATGCCTGATTATCAGCACTGAAACAACCTTATTTCAAATGCAATAACATGATATGATGATATCCAAAATCATGATATTGAAATGAAATCACTATATCGCCCAGCCCTAACCCCTTTTAAAAAATCAAGCTAATCCTTACCGATATCTGGAACCTAGCTGAATAAGCAAATTTGTTTGTGAAACTTTGCTGAGCTGCGATCCTGGGGTCTCCAGGGGAACAGTCCTCTCCGTGCCTGGACTTCCTGTGGCAGCTACTTCCTGTCTGTTTCCTCTTTGATGGCCAACACAAAGGACAGGGTTTTTCCTTGACAAGGCAGATTTTCATGAACTCCAGAAAAACATGCACTAAATTCTTTTCTTTTTCTTTTTTTTCTTTTTTGGAAAATATGATTTTATTACCATAAAGCTTGGAGATCATCTGAAGAAGTATTGTTCCAGCATAAATGAAATCCTGCTTCAATCCTGTCGATTTTTGTGCAAATAGACTTTATTGGTTTTTGTAGTGTTTTGTTATTAACGTCTGGAACATTTATAACAAATATAGCTCTCTCTCTGTGCAGTGGTTGTCATGTTTGTGTTCTCAGTGTCTAAATCCTTAAGTGTAGACATACAGAACAACCGCTGCTTCAGCTATTGCCAGTGAAAATCTGATCACACTTTCAATAGATGTTTTTTTTTTCTCCGCACATTTGATTTTATTGTGTTGTTTTGGTGAACTGTTCTGTTTCTATAGTTCTGATACTTAGTATATGTGGGCTAGGAAAAAAAAGCTGTCCCTTTAAGACATATCTTTAGCGTGCTTTGTTTCCCTCAGTGTGATTCAGAGGTGAACAGAGAGGAAATAACCACATACGCCAGGAATACACACTCATACTGGGACATGTAGTGTTTTAAAAATGTGTCAAAGCATTAACCCCATAACCTGGTAATGCCCAACCTTAACCACATTTCACATCTTAGCCCTAAACTTAACCATTTGAGATTTTGTCTCATTTGGACCAGATTTTGGTCTCCATAAGGACTATTGGTCCTGAAAAGGTCAGTGTTAATCCCAGAAAAGGAAACCAATATAATAGCACACACATGCATGGTATGCATGCCTTTTAATGATCGGTATAGTAAAACGTTTTGTCTCAACATGTGGTTACAAAGAACTTAGCATTATGAAGAGAGTAAAGACAGTGAGACAGCTCTGTGAGATGTGTGTGTATTGTTATTTTTAAAGGAATTACCCATATTAACACACACACACACACACTGGCTTTGTTCTGTTTTGATCTAGAATAATATGACACATTTACAAACAATATGCACATGTGACATTGATGTGTTCTCTTTATAATCATCTTAAAATATGTGATTTTACATGTGCAACAGGCTTTGAGCATGTTGTGGCTTCAATGTAGGGAAGCCACAGCAAAAACAAAACAGAGAGACTTAAAATAAAGAAACAATAGCACCATCACCATTATTCAGCCTAGCCAGCAATGGAGCTTGAGGACAGAAGTTTAAAACAAGCCCCAGCTCATTTCCTTGCTCTTACTTTCTGTCTGTCTTTTATGTCAGATGCAGTACCAGATGAGCTGGCTGAGCCTTTCTACAGGGACCAGTACAACCAGGAGCACCTGAAGCCTCCAGTGGCCTGCCTGCTCCAGTCTGCAGAGCTCTACTGCCGAGCTGGAAGCCTCATCCTTCGCAGCGATGCTGTCAAACCTCTGCTGGGACACAATGCTGTCATCCAAGCCCTGGCCCAGAAAGGCCTGTATGTCACTGACCAGGACCGACTGGTCACCGAGAGAGACCTGACCAGCACACCTATAAACATGGTGAGTGGACGTGTACCTGACACAGTGCGTGGCAAACCGATTTTTTTCCCACTTCTACTGAATTCAGACATTCACATATGTAGTAGTAACCAAGGAGACAGGATTTGTCAAGTGGGATGAGTATATTTAGATCTCAGGCTGTTCAATTGCAACACGTGTCAGCACGTAAGCAGACAAACTGGGGCTACAAATAAGGATGGTTGTCAAAAACTTCCACTGCTAAGATAACAGCTTCACATTACATACCTTAAACAGCAAACTATCTAAAACACTTTTCTGTCAGATCATTAAATTAATTGTTTGCATGTTACTCTTTTCCCTGTTTCACTGTTTTCCCTCTGGGGTAAATCAGTGTTATGCGATGGTGTGATTTGTATGTGCAGCTCCATGTGTCCCACTGTTGGACTGCCCTCAAAGTTCTGTCCTCTTGAGAGAAAAACAACCACTAATGACAGGTTTCCTATAGCAACCATTACTCACTGTTTGGTCGCTGTGTCATTAGACGGCGTGTCGTTACCTCATACTGCCAAAAATATTCTAGTAGTATGTCAACATCTGACCTTGTTTAAAGAACCCAATTAGGCTGCATCATCATTGATTATCTTTTTTTTAGTTCGTTGTTTTTTAATTAGTCAGTCTGTAAAAAGTCATGAAACACTTGAAAAAAAAAATCCATCATGCTGCAAATTGTGTGAGCTCAAAGTGATGTCTTAATTTTCTCTGACCTACTGCCTAAAACTCAAAGATAATTCAATTATAATGTATTCAACAAGGACAAACAGCCATGTCTCATATCTGAGATGTTGGGGGATAGATACTACTGAGGGACATTTTGACTCAAACATTTATCACAGCTGCCAATAATGTAGTTTTTTTTTTTTAACTCATCTGTTAATTGGCTCATTGTTCCAGTTCTTTAGTTACTGTCACCTTTTCCTGGGCAAGAGAAGAGCTTAAAACAGCAGTTTATTTTTTCCTGGGAAGCACACACATGGCTGCAGACTGGCACTTCTGCTGACGCCAAAAAGGTGTCTGCATTGCAGTGTACACACACCCCTCTTTCCTGCTCTCACTCTCTCTCTCTCTCTCTCTCTCTCTCTCAATGTCTTTTTACAGTTTCTTTCCCTTCTCTGTTTTATGCTCTGCTTTTTCTTCTCTCCCTGCCTTGGTCTTTTTAGCCTTTTCTTCTGCTGCCAATCTCTGCGTGGATTGAATGAGAACAGAACATTTTTTTATCTCCTGAATATTTAGCTGAACCCTACGCATATTTTGCAAAATCTTCCTGTGCCCATACATCGTCTTACATTGTTACTTACATGTATTTTATTCATCCTCTGCTTCTGCTCTTTCTTTCTAAACCTTTAGGGAATAATTCAAAGCTACCATTCAAGGCCACTACAGTAGATTGTGCTCACTTCATGGCTTATTGATTGGGGATGTCATGAGGGTGGAAATGATGGTGCAGCACTTACTCATCTCTTGTCCTTTCACACCCGTGAAACTGAATGTGTAAGTGATCAGATTATTTAGTTTTATATGTATCGAGCCCAAAGCCTTTATTGGGTTGTCTAATGTATTCGATTGGTTCTGCAAAGCAGATGAGATTACTGTGTGTATTTGTTGAGTCAGCAGGATAGTTTTAGCCATGAAGGACCAGCTTTTCATTTCGGGTCATGGTACTGCGTATGCAGAAAGAAATGATGACCTCAGGGTTTTCCAGAGAAACTTGTGTCAGGGATGAGGAGGAGCATGGCAGTCGGTCAGAGAGCAAATGCTGTACATACAGAGAGAAAGGGGAGGGAATAAGAAGACTGAGTTTAGAGGCTGCTATTTTGCTGTTATTCCACATGGATCCAGGAAAGTAGAGCAAAGGAGGAAATGAAAGGGTGAATGTGAAAATCTAACGACAGTTGACAGGAAGGGTCATGCAGTGTATGCGTGTGGGAGGGTGGTTGGCGAGGAAGACGGGTAAGCTATCGCCTTTTTGGTGGAGAATGAGAATGAGTGGAAAGGGCCCACCTTTAATATGGCCATCTGAAAAGAGGGGTAAAAGACTGGGGAGGAGAAGAGTAGATTTCATAAGGAGCTGGGAAGGTGTGAGCACAGGAGAGGAGAGGAGGCACGTTGTGCACTGCTGCAGCACTGTGGAGGGTGGGGTCTCACAGTGAGTCAAAGCATGTCTGGTGCACTAATGAGAGCCTTTGCTGCTCCTCCTTCGCCTCCCGCTACACCCTCTTTAACCCTTTCTTCAAACGCACACAAGCACATACATCTCTGAAGAGTTGCCAATCCTTCAGTTGTAGCTGTTTCACTGCCATTCCTCTTCTTCTTTTAGTGTCATTATGGCACTTGGCCCTCGTAATGTTGTAGTCCCACTGCTGTAAGTTCTTCTCTTTCAGCTGTATTTTCTTTTCGTATGTAAAGACACACAACAAGTGAGAGTTAATAGAAATTGTCAGCAGTGTGGCATGACTAGAAGACTTGGTATGCCACCAAGTCTTCTAGTCATGCCACACACCTTCACACTGTCATCTCAAAGTACACATGGTCTTTTTTAATGTTAACCTGCTCTGGAAGGAGGAACACAGTCTTTTGAAGAGGTCGCTGGTTTCTGATATTTTTTTTATAATTGGCACAGCCAATTATTACTTATTTACACAACTTTACACACATTTTTATTTTCAGAAACTTTTGTTAATTCTGTCAAGTGCACTAAAACTTTTATTTTTTACTTTATTTTGTAATTTTGTGTGTCATTTGTTGTTATAAAAGAATTTTATTTTACAAAAAAACAGTTGGCTGCAGTGGTTTCTATTGTAAAGTTGTCATTGTCATAGAATACCCTATAATGTTGACCTCAAGTTTTTTGATTATCTGTTTGCTCAGCTGTGTGTTGGACTTTAGTTTAAATTTCTAAAGATGCCTTTGATGCCTTCTATCGCTCTCTCTCACGCACACATACTCTCAGCCACAAGAACAAATACTGATGCTTCTGTCATTGTACATGAGTGTACTGCTTCTCTTTGTTGGTCTTTATGATCAGTGTCTGCCATTTCCACAGCCTTATAAGGCATGACTGTAACCATGAGGGGGTTTACGTCTCACACGCACACACTCAAACATACATCAGAGGTCTTAGTGAGGGATGATAGATGACACATGGCTCTTAAATCCATGCTGTACTGTCAACATTAGTGGAGCAGTCTGTAGATATGTAAGCAATGGCTCCACATCAGTCTGTCACCTTCTCGTTTCTTAGACTCACACCCATATGAACATAAAGTGTGCACGCCATACGTCTGCACAGACAGACGCACGTTTAAAATGACCAACTGTGTGAAAATTAAATTATCACACTACAGACTGTATGTATTAAAACCGTATTTATTTTTTTCAGTAATTATTTGTGTTGGTAAAACTATATCTAGGCCTGCCAATTTTTAAAGAAACAGATTGACATTTTGGGATGCACACTTAGTCACTGTCCTCCATAGTTAGCAGATGTTCGACACTGATGAGAATTGGTAATAGAGAAATCAGTCTGGACCAGTTCATGAGGTAGATCTAGAACTATTGCTTTCCCACTAATGCCAGTCAGTACTAAAAATCCCCATTTGACATGAGATGAGTACAAAAACCCTGTATAATTGTGGGTTTAAATGGGTTTTTGGACCAGTGGGAATGGGGTTTATACAGGTATTGTATGTACCACACACTCATTGCTGTTCTTGACCTACTCTTTGTCTTATGAAACATCTTTAACCTTAGACATATATAACCTACCACATACAACTGTAAATTAATGTAATGTAATCTATTTCAGTAGTTCTCAAAGTGGGGCCAAGGGACTTCAGGGGTTCCACAACCTATCACTTGTTGGTCCATGAAATTCTTAAATAAATATATCCAGCAGGATAATGGGTAAGGAAATATTCAGACTTCTGAATGCAATTACTAGTGAATATGTAAGACTGAGCCGGGTCAAATGTGTGCTATTGCAATAATGGGCTGGAAGAGTGGGGTTGCAGTACGTGCACACTCCTTCACATGCTTCTTAAGAAAATTACGGATTCCTCTCTTAAGTCCATTTGGTGAACAGGTTACTGTAACTCTGGACGAGAATGTTTGCAATGTCAGATATCTGGCAGTATCCTGAATATGCTTTAATTGGGAATGTCAACACTGTGTTTCATAGAAAGTTCAATAACAGGCTGAAGTATGTGCTTAAACACCTGTCTAAACAATCCTGTTTACTCTTGTGATTAACTACAGGTGTAACAATACATAACATTAAACACCATATGTTTTTCGGCAGGTAATCTTATGTAAGGTTTTTATTCTGGTCATCTTACTAGTTAATATGCTGATTATGGCAACCATTTTCATTTTCTAGTTGATTCATGATTTAAATCATTTATCAAGCATAAAAAATTAAGTCTCTCTTTCTTAAGTATCCTCCACATGAGGGCTGTGGGGGGCACCGATGCCCAATCCCTGCCGACGGGGCAAGAGGCGGGGTACACCCTGGACAGGTTGCCACACAGAAACAAACAACCATTCACTCTCACATTCACACCTATCAGCAAATTTAGAGTGTCTAATTGGCCTAATCCCCAAATCTGCATATTTTTGGACTGTGGAAGGAAACTAGAGAACATGGAGAAAACCCACGCACACACGGGGAGAACATGCAAACTCCATGCAGAAAGGCCCTTGTTCTGACTGGGTTGCAAACCCAGGTCTTCTTGTTGCAAAGGCAAGAGGGCTAACCACTAACCACATTAATCTCAACTTCGACTGATTCCCTCTGCTAAGGAGGTTATATTTTTGGCTGTGAGTAGTATAACTCAAAAAGTAAAGGACAGATTCTGGTGACATTTTAAAAACACATGTAAAACTTGCAAGATTAGAGAGTGTATTGAAACTGTGGGGCAACTGAGCAGACCTTGGCCCAGGTTGGCAGTCTCTGAATGCTTTGTGGATGTGTTTGTTGTTAATTTTAATTCATTAGGAGGAGAGAATTAGCCTTTGGCCCTATGTGACCTGGGATTAGGCACCAGCACCCCTCGCAGTGGTGGACAAAGTGGTAGAAGATGAGTGAGTGATTGAGTGACTGAGTGAGGAGCGGTAAATTAGATGTGGCATTGATCACGTGACCTTTGATTTTCTATGAAAAGTGTTTCTTCACAGCAGTATTTTCTCTGTGCATGTCTGTTTAGACCATTAGCAACCCAGAATTGTTGCACGGTAACAAAATTAAAAAGTTTTAATGCTCTGTGGTTATGAATAAGAAGCCTGTGCTTTACAGTACACACTCACTTCCACAGACTCATACTTGTTTTTCGTCTGCTCTTTTGAGTCTCATTTTGAATCACGGAACACCTGACTTCAGATGTTTGTTCACTTAGGTTGGCAAGGAGATGAATGTGTGCATGCTCACACACGCGCACAAATACAGAGTAGATATGTTGTGTGACAGGAAAAGGAAGGGGCGGTCTGTTGGTCTGACGAGCCTGGAATGGCATTAGAAAGGCCAGAAAAAATGTCAAGCTTTGCGTAGGTAGTGAAAGAAAACACACGTGAAGTAAATGATACAGATGCTGTTTTTATGAACTACTACTGTGTTAAGTGGTTTCAAATGTTGTGAGGCACGAAACACAGTAGACATCATGATCATAAATGTCCATTCACTTAATCTGATAAATTAATCTTTGAGGTGCAAAGGAAACAAAGTCAGTTTGAAGACTGATGATAGATTTTTCTGTAGAGAGAGATTAAATGAGACTGCTACAAACTACATAGTCAGCTAATCAAAGTTTGTGTGGCACATGAAAAATCTTTGCTTATGTTACAGATACATGTACTCAGCCAGAGCATTTTTATTGAGCTCTGGCTGAGGTTAACGCACAGCTCTACTCAAAGGAAGAAAAGCGCGTGTTACGCCAAAGTTGGATTAAAAATGCTGCTATTGAGAAACATGTGCTTCGATAAAGTTTTTCAGCAGTTGTGTTCACAAGGGACACACATTATCACATCGCTGTCATTTTCTGTATTGAGCAGAATCCTCACAGAGTCATTTTTGATAGGTGGACTGTCCAAATGCATCTCAGACAAAGGAGTAAATTGAGTTTAATTAAGATTGTCAAATTATAAGTGCTCCAATGTAGATTGTTCTTTTATCTGAAGGAGAAGGGACACTCTTTCGAGGATGCCAATGTTTGTATTTTGGACAGTGAAGACAGATAGAGGAGTAAGGAACACCATCTACACTACGTATGTCCATTCAGAGCGAACTTCTTTGAACAGAGGAGGTGCTTTAAGACACCAATTGTCAGCCACTAGGCCCTCCCTAATTGGTTTCACCCTAATTTACACTTTGACCCATGTGACCTTAACACCTCTTATGGCACTGGGGGGGGGGGGGGGGGGGGCGAGCCCCCCGCGGGGGGGGGGGGGGGCAATGACCCTGATGAGTCACACCTCGGCTCATGTGACCTTAACAACTCACATGATGGTTATGTCAATGAGCCAACAAGGGTTTAAATACCTGGGGACTGCCACAGCAAAATCAGAACTGAAGAAGCCTTGTGAATGAGAGGCAAAATGTGGAATGGAATTATTTTAGTAGGAATAACCCCCTAAAATGTATCAGTCCATTTTTGAAGGTCCTAAAAATAATCAAACATTCAACAGAAACATAGAAAACATAAGTAAAGCAAGTACTGGCATCAGTGTTGGAAAACAGAAGACAAAAAGAACACAAACAGAGACAAACAGAGACAAAACATGTATCACACAATGAGATATATAGCACAATATCAAATCATGGTTTAAATTTTATTTTATTTATTTATTTATTTTGCTTCTGGCTTCTCCAGGGTGTCACAGTGGATGATCCGCACACATGATTTGGAAGAGATTGTTTTTTATGCCATATGCTCTTCCAATTTCCCAGTCAATATTATAGTGTCCAATTAACAATGAGCAATGTGGATGATCTCAGGGGAACCCCAGCCCTTGACCTGGGAGTTGAACTGGCAACGAAGCCAAGATTCCTTTCCAGTTGGCCATTTGCCGCCTCAAATAATGGTTTGATCCAAACATTAAATATGTTTGGATCTATTATTACTGATATTAAATATGTTAATATCAGTAATAATAGAGTGGTTATGTTGGAGAACATTTTACTGTGTTATGCAGGTGTTACACTGGATATGTACAGTTGATCTGATCATTTTTGCATCGTCGAGGAAAATCTCAATCTGTAGTTGGATTCATATCTTCATATCATATGTTGGTTTCTCCTGTTTGCTTCTACAGAGTTCCCATCTGGCGCTCATAGATACGCTGATGATGGCGTACACTGTGGAGATGGTGAGTGTGGAGAGGGTGATGTCCTGCATCAACAGGTTCTCCTCTGCTGAACCATCACACGGTGATGGACACATTCAGGAGCTGCCTTATGACACTGAGGATGCAATCACCACCTGGATCAACAAGGTACACACTCACCTCTTCTCACATGCGCTGCTGGAAGGGGCATCAGTGTTAACTTCCTCCAGAGGATTTTAATGAACAGTATTTTCAAGAGGGAGAACTGGCACCTTCCATGTACAAACGTGTTGGAAAGATCATCAAGAGATAACTGACTCAAGTCTCACGTCTTGAATCTGTGATGACATTTTAATCATCTCGTTTTGCTTTTAGTCAATTCTGACACATAGTGTATGTTGTTTCAGAATGTGATGTTTAGTGACTTGAAAAAAGCCAGAGCGTGGCTTTAATTTATTGAATAAACATTCCTGCTCCATGTAAAATAGGATGATATACAGTATTTACAGTATATAGGCAAATATAGGCTTTATTTAGGGATTGTCTTTGTGGGTCTTCAACTGTATATGGTGAATGTGGATGATTGGATAATGTGACCTTGAAAGTCCTCAGTCCAAAATCACACTTTTGGAGACAGAAGAGAGTTTTGGAAAAGGAGAGGTCTTAAAGAGAAAATACTATTCGTAGAGTAAATTTTCAAGATATTCCTACACTGTCCTTGAGGTGGAAGTTAGCTGAGTGTCTAAATTTTAGGTTACAGTAACATCATGCTGCAGTAGTTAATGGGCAGAAGCGGTGAAACATTTTACTTTGAAGGTGAGGAGCCTCTTGTTCAACTTTCTCCTGTTCCCACAAACTCCCCATTCAGCCTCTCAGTGTCAAACAAAAAAATGTGGAATGTGAAACCTCTCTTTCTCACTCTCCCTTTCTCTCCCCCCCCCTCCCAGGTGAACGATCACCTGCGGGACATCCTTGTGGAGGAGCAGAAGCTGAGAGAAGCTTCCTCTCAGGAGTCAAACACAGCAACGCACAAAGTAAGAACACAAGCACTAAACTCTCATACATCATAGGATCAAAATGAAGAGGAGATGAGACAACTGATGCCACTCTGATGTCTTTATATCTTTATATGTACTTCATTTAGCTGAGCACCAACACTGTATCAACTTACCTGGCTTAAATGCTGAAAGGAGAGACAACCTGAATGTATTTGTGTCCAACATGCAAAACCAGGGGCCACATAGTGAAGCACATGTCCTACACTGTTGCCTCTCAGCAAGAAGAAGTTGCTGGTTTGTGTCCCAGTCCGGGCATTTGTGTGTGGAGTTTGCACTTTCTCCCTGTGTGTGAGTGGGTTTGCTCCACTCTAAATTGCTGTCTGTCTTTACGTGTTGACCTTGTGATGGACTGGCGATCTGTCCAGGTCGTACCCCACTTTTTGCCCTATGTCAGCTGGGATGGGTACCATCAGGCCACTAACCGTCATGTGGACAGTAAAGCGGTAGACGGTGGATGGATGCAAAACCAGCATAAACCCACCAAACCCTGTTTTAGCTTTCTTAAATGGAGTCGAGCCTCCTCCTGGATCATATGATGGGTTTTAAACATTAAGTGGGGGAAAACATGAAAAGCAGACCTGGTTTAAGGCATGGACAAAGGGGCAAATCCCTATTTAATATTCTACCTGCCTCATTAAACAGGCATACTACATCCCAGAATTCAAATGATATTAATTTATATATTATTACATACTTTGGCTCTAGTTTTAGATGCACAGAAATGAGCATATTTTTGGCTTACATAGAGTCATCTCTATGAGACATTACCCATATTAGATGATATATTTTGTTGTTTTGGCTCTAGCATTCACATAGAGGGTGTAGAATATTGCAAATCAGAGTGAGGTTTTACCTTGTGTTTAGTGTTTTAGGATAATCTCATCACGTCTGCCCAAAGAACGTGACATGTATTGATCTTGACATCTGTCTCTCAGCAAAAAGTTCCTTAAGACTGACCATGTGTAGACAGCAAACAAGGACTGTTTATCTTTGTTGCTTTTATCTGGTTTGCTTTTACTATTGGCCGGATTGTTTTGCTTTTCCTTTCACTTCTCTGTTAATTATCTCCATGCCTTAACCTCCACGCGAGACACATGCAGACACATCACATGTACGCATCACATGCAAACAGGGCACTTTGTAAATCACAGGAACAGATGAGCTCAGTGTCAGACCAGCTGCAGAGAAATGTTGGCAAGAATCACAACTCTTCTGTTATAGGAGACAAAAAATGTGCAGGGCGAAGGAGGAGGAGGGAACATGTACGAGGGGAAAAAAGAGGGAGGAGAACAGTGAGGAAGGACATTCAGAGAAGGGAAAAATGGAAAAAGACATAGAGACACTCTTATCATCCTGTAGGCCTAGTTATGTAAGATCTATGTTAAACAAGTTAGTCTCGTGGGACCTCAGCCTCCTCAGGTCACAGCCCCTGTCTCAGTCTGCTGCTCTATGACAGCGACAGGAGGGTAGAGGTCATAAAATCTGTTTTTATGATTATGTGTTGCTAGAAAAGTGAGTCTAGGTAATTGTGTTACTGTGTTGTCAGGCTAAACTGGACTTGTAATTTGAAATTGTAATTTCTCAAAGTTGGACTAACACACCTCTATAATGCAATAGGACGTCAAATTACTATTGCATGGACCCAAACTGGTCAAGGCGCTCTGCTCATGTTCCACCAACTAGCCACAAGATGAATTAGTTTTGCTCTAATACAAATAACACGCTGAAAGGGAGCATATTGCCACTTAGTATAATTGAGGTAGACACACTTAATTCAATAAATCAGTTCCCCACTGGTAATGCAATAGGAAGTCAAATTACTATTGCATGGACCCAAACTGGTCAAGGCGCTCTGCTCATGTTCCACCAACTAGCCACAAGATGAATTAGTTTTGCTCTAATACAACTAACACGCTGAAAGGGAGCATATTGCCACTTAGTATAATTGAGGTAGACACACTTAATTCAATAAATCAGTTCCCCACTGGTGTTTATTTACTTGGATTTGGACATTAGTCCACATAAACAGTGCATGGAAAAGTACTGAATGTTTCAGTACTGAACAATGAAGTTTGGTACCAGTTCTAGATACCATCCCCTGTCCTGATCCAACACTGATTCACATATTCATATTCTGGCTTTGTCAAAGGCTAAAATTTGCAACAGAGAGAGTCTTTTCAGAAAATGATGTGTATGATGTAGGCTCTGTGTCAGTCAGCTGCTTTCCTCTCCATGCTCCATCACGCTGCTCCCTGTCAGCATTATCATCTTCAACAGAAGCCTATTCACTGAGGAAGACATACTTTCACACACAGACACGTGCACAAACACACAAACACACACACTAATGGTTAAGCACAAGACCTATCTTAACAGATTTAGTCTATTCTGGGATGGTGTGAAAGAAATTCAGCTGTGGTCTTATGACTAAGTTCTTAGCATTTCTCTGTGTGAATGTTTGTGCTCAACATTGGTGCCAACTCATGACTTACTGGAGAGTTCTGTTTATGTTTGTAGCTTGAGTAATTTGAGTTTTATTTATTACTTTATTGTATGTGTATGTTTTCATCTTGAAAACCTTTCAAAAGTTTTTCCTAATCCTTGGATTTAGTGAAATGGAAGGAGTTCAAGTCATGACTGATATCTTTCATTGGCACATTTTTAAAGGGTATTGAACCATAATACATTTTAACCGTGAATCTGTATTTACCACTTATCTCAGTGACATTGCAATTAAATTTTGGTTGGATATCTGGTCTGTCTGTATTTGGTACAAACCTTAATTACAATTATTTTTGTACCCACTCTGTCCATTACAGTAAGTTCTCCTCCCACATGATGTTACATTGTAATAGCTCAAAATCTCTATAAAGTTCTGTTTGATCTATATTTGTATAAAGATGTGCATTTCTCTGTTGTTTTTATAGTGATTTTGTCCATTAGACTCGGTCATTGGTTAGGTCATTGTAGTGAAACTGCTGTTGCTCTAATGCCTTTCCCACTCTCTCCTGTTGTTGTCCAATCATCATCCACCATCAAGTCTCCCAGCAAATGGTATTGGAGATTAGTACCTGTAAGTCCATCCATGCTGAAGAACTCCTCTTTACCAGCCATCACAACCTACCTCCTCTTTATTTAATCTAAATCCAGCAATGATGCAATCCCACCCAAGTTCTTTTGTTTGTCATTGCATGTCGCCCTGAGCCCTATCATACTGGTCAGGCAATCTTACCCTGTCCTACCCCGTCTTCTGTCCTTACAATCCTATGATTCCTAACCACATGCTTTTTATCACAGTTGTGATGATATTAACACCAGATTTTCCAGTGAAAAACCATATTCGAATCGAATGACGCAGTCTTAATATCTCTATATACTATTTATTTTCTTGTTTGATTTGACATTAATGCTGTTTGCATTAGCTGTTTGCTGTGTATATACTGGAATCTGACAATACTTATCCTGATTCAGGGGCGATTAAACTCCCATAGTTGACAATGATATATGCATAAACGATGCACAGTTTTCTAGTGAGAGGAGTAGTGGAAGGGAGAGGAGAGTCGAACAACCAAAAGCCTGCTTCTAATGAGTGGTCAGTCTTAAATATAACATAAATCTATTGTCAGAAAACCACTATCATGAATAAATCTCTATCGATATACAGCACTTCAAAGGCCAAACAAAGTATCATGCCATGAAGTATCAGGATATGTTAGTCTCCGGAGGACACTGACAGATGTCTGACAGTGTTTGTGAGACCACAACAAGCCAAAAAGACAACATTTTGTTCCTCATTACACTGTCAGACAATGAGAACAGATGTAAATGAGGCCTTTATGTATGTTGTGAAAATGTATGTTGTGTGGCATGTGACGCCACTTGTTTGTGTTGATGTGCAAACTGGGATCGCTGACGTTCTAAGGACACGCAGCCCATTGTGTTGTCTCTGTGGTTTTTATGCACAAAAATCCTGCAGACAGAAAAAGGCTGCACTAACACATTCTTACTAAACAATACATTTCAGTGTAGGTTACTGCAACACAATGGAAGTTTAAAGTGACTGTGAATGTATGATAGCCCCAACCATGAATTTCCCAGCATGCCTTTTGTGCCTCACTCTCCATGTAGAACACTAATGACACCCCAAAGTCAAAAAGTTGAAATGTTATGATTGCATTTTGTAATTCATATTTTAGATGATTGACATGTTATGCCTAATTTGTGCATGATTAATCAAGTCTGCATTATTTGAGTTGAGCCTGAATCCCTGACCCCCCCCCCCCTTTTTTTGTTGTGTGTGTATCCTCCTCTGTGTGTGTGTGAGAGTTTGAAATTGAGTCTGCAGATGTTTTCACCAACAATCACAGAGATCCAGCTGTGCATATCTGCCCTGACAACACAAATTGGTGATGTCTGTGCTGTTGCCATGGTTTTGTTTCAGACCCGCTACAGGAGGGAGTATGCCCAGCATCGGAGCTTTCCATCACTCCCCCTGGTGGATAACCTGCTGAAGGACAACACAGATGGCTGTGCCCTGACTGCTTTATTGCACTTCTACTGCCCACAGGCAATCAGACTGGAAGGTATGGTCAGTCTGTAACCACACCCTCTTTTATTCACTACCCACACCCACTTACAGTGAGCTAACCACAATGATTTTCAGTCTCAGCTGGTCAGCACAAAGGATGCTGTCTTCTACTCTCACGGCTACTGTAACTGTGACTTGAGCAGTGTGAGCAAAACAAAGAGTGTGTTTATTATCGTTTTCTTTTGTCTGCCAGCATTATGTGCAGCTTTATGCTGTCTTAATATTTGGCACAATCAACAGATAAATCCAGTTTTGACCTTTTTCTGTATTTACTGCGAAATAGAGTATCCAAAGAATAAAGAGGATTCACAACAGACAAAGCGTTGGAGAATGAGCAGAGAAACAAAGACTTGTCTTCTTCCAGCTCTGCACCTTTCTTTCTAAAAATGCCCTGGCTCAGTGATGGAGAACCGTTAGAGGAGTAACTGGCTGCTCTTTCAATCATAAACAATTCTTGCAGGGGTGTGCTGAGACTCCTGGGATTGACTGTAGTTCACAGGCAGGCCGTACACATGTGGACCAGATGTGGAAGTGGGTTAAACTTCATTTTGAGTGCCTGCTGGCAGTTGTATTCAATCCCAAACCAATTTAGAAGTACAGTAATGAAAAGCTCATTTATGTTTAGTTTCCTGTGCCTTATCTGTTCCTGGTTGTCAGACATTCTACACATGCATGCATGAGTGTCCTTACAGTAACGTCAAGAGATAAGAATCCTGATGATTCATTAAGAAGGAAGTTGGAGTCAGTTTGAACATTTACTTCATGAATTAGTACAAGGACTTTGTGTGATTCAAATTACCTACTGCACATTTTGCTCTAGTTCCAGTAGGAAAAGTGAGTGATTTTCTCCTCATTTATTCTTTTTTTAAACATGAACTTTGCCTTATCTTTTCCTTGTCTTCCTGTCTGGCCTTTTCTCTCAACCCACTCCCTCTCTGTGTATGTGTTTGTGTGTGTGCCCCTCCCCTGGCTGAGTAGACATCTGTCTCAAGGAGACAATGTCACTAGCCGACAGTCTGTACAACCTCCAGCTCGTGCAAGAGTTCTGCAAGAACAACCTCAGTCACTGCTGCCACTTCAGCCTGGAGGACATGCTCTATGCACATGCATCCATAAAGGTAGGGAGACCAGATTTCAAATATTCATATAAATGTATGTGGAGGGTGTGGAAAGGGTCTGTCTCTGGAATGTGAAATGGGAAGAAAGAGTCAAAGAAAGTTGTTTTGTTTTTTTGGCAAGAAGGAGAATATGGCAGGAGTGGGAAGTTACAAATAGGCAAAGATGAGTCATGCAAGGAAAAGTTTCATAATGGATGTGTGTGCAGCAGACTTAGTTGTGACTGGGATTGCAATTGTGTGTGTGCAGCTTTGTATGCGTAAAGATCCTTTTGCTACAGTGATTATGTCTCCCCTGACAAATTAAATGAACATGTCAGTTCATGTGTGTGTGTGTAGCTGGCATTCCTTATATTGTGGGAACCTAAATCTACACAGTCACATTAAGGGGACTTGTCTTCCTTATGGGACATAAATCAAGTCCCCATAATGTAACAACTACATTTTAAGGTGAAGACATGTTTTAAAGTTAGGCTAAGATTAGGGTTTAGGTTAAGGTTATGATCAGGCTTAAGGTTAGGCCAGTAGTAATTATGGTTAATCTGGGAACCAGTGTGTGTGTGTTTGTGCATGCACTTGTATTTGGTACCTCTATAGGACCTTTTCTGACATTAACACACAGGTTTATAAGTGTGTACATCTGGCATTTTACAGTAGAATGAACATAGCCTTAATTTATTGAGGTTCTCCTGATGTTATTTTTCTGTGTGACACAAACAGAAGATCTCACACACTCACATTCACACTGACACAGATCAACGC
The DNA here is from genome assembly GCA_016785285.1 of Brachirus orientalis. Taxonomy (NCBI): domain Eukaryota; kingdom Metazoa; phylum Chordata; class Actinopteri; order Pleuronectiformes; family Soleidae; genus Brachirus; species Brachirus orientalis. The sequence goes on from JAFBJR010000101.1 coordinate 484,320, forward strand.
ATTGACATCTGACATTATCTGTACCGTCAGACTTGTTAAACACATATTTTTGTGCTCATGAACAGAGATGATGTCAGTTTGCGTTTGAATATTATGCCAAATGTATATCAGTATATTTAACTCTGCCCACATGTGATTGGATTACTGACGATGTCTCTGTTAGAGGACAGAAAGTGCCCAGAGGAGATTCACATTCCTGACCCATCTCTCCCCTCCAGCTCTATGCTGTTTTTATTATTTAATCAAACAAAAATAATCTGTGTACTTAAGAGACAACACAACTGCTGATTCACTCAGTCCCCAGTCAGAGATCTCCCATTTATGCACTCATTTGTTTTGATTAATAAAACCCTTACTGTGCAGCTTTTTGAGCATCTCCGTGACTTCCTGACTGTCGAAGCTACAGAGTCAGTGGAGGGAAAGTATGCTGAAAGTGTGGGTAGAAACATTTGGATTCAAATCACAGTCCAATGGAGTTGCCTGAGAGTTACCATTCTAATAAAAAACAGGCTGTTTTTACACTTAACACCCCCTCTCTTTATTTCACATTAACATTGTTTGTAGTGTGTGTATTGATTATATAGTGAATCAGTTATGCAAGAAGTAGAAGGAGGGGAATTTAAAGAGAGAAATGGTCATGAAAGGCAGCTTAAGGCTCTGGCATGTTGCCCATTCAAACGTATGCTTACTGAATCTTAATTAGTGAGTGTGTGAAGCAGTTTCTATGAATAGAAATCCTGAACTTTCCTTGGTTGTATCTTTTATATCCTTACCAGAATGATAATAAGTGGTCAGTGTGGTTCCTCTAAATGAAATTACCTATACAAGTCATCCGTGTCATGTCTGTAACATACATACATTCCAGAAATGTATGACTGATGCGTGTCATTCACTGCCACGTGCATCTGTCTGAGAATAGATGATTCATTTCAACAAACCTTCAGATGCTGTTTTGCCAGATCTCATGAAATGTATGGGTTTTGACGTTTAAACATGTCAGACAATGAACCAGGTCCTGACAATCAGCTGCTCTCAGCACACACACACACACCTGAGCCTGTTACTTAGCAACAGTTGTCAGGCCATGACCTCACTGATTTGTCAAGTTATGGTTTTAGCCCATTTTTCCATCGTTATGGAAACACAAGGGGAGAAGAAGCAGTGATTTAAAGAAGATTAAAGATCAAGATTGTGCTAATGGCTTCAATAAACAACCGTGTGTGTGTGTGTGTGTGCTTCTGTTTCTGTCTGTCTGGTCGTTTTGCAGAGTAACTACTTGGTTTTCATGGCTGAGCTTTTCTGGTGGTTTGAAGTGGTTAAACCTTCATTTGTACAGCCAAGAGTCTTCAACCCTAACGGTACTGTAAAACTACACAATAATTGTACCAGCATGCGTTTTGTCAGCTCTAACAGTAAATGCAAAGCAATGCAGCTTAAAATTGAGGTTATGACATACAGTGTTTCATATTTTCCGTAGCGTGTGAGCCAGTGTCCTCCAGAAACATGGCTCCTGTGTCCAGTCCAGTCAAACAGAGCTATGCAGACAGACCTGACAGCCCAGAGAACATCTCTGCTGAGGGTAAATAATAACCTTTATATATTTTACTATTGGCTATTCAATTCAATTTCAATTTTATTAATACAGCCATCGCAAACATAGTTTGTATGTAATTTGTTTCTGTTACACTATTGCAGGAGCTACAATTAACCACTTCAGGACTATACCCTTTAATTGGAATGTAAATTCCATATGTGTTGTTTGCCAAAAAAAAAGACCATCTAGTGGATGCTTCCATTTCATGTTTCATATATTGTATTTCATATATTGTATTCCTTTGTGGTGCATCTGTGAAAAATGACACGATTGTTACATATGCACTTAACTGCTGCATTAAGAGCAACCAGTGGAAAAAGGTGTGGATGTTATGTTTTGAAACCAGATGCCCTCTACTGGATGGTTTGCAGCCGTGCAGTAGCTCTTATGCCATCTTAATTAATTTTATCTGTTTAGTTTAAAATGTCTACCATTAATTAAACATTAAAAATGTTTTCAACCGACTACAGGTGAGCGGAGGATGTTAGCAGTGCAATAATGTCTCCTGTGTCTCTAAAAAACAGGTACAATGAAGAGATCTACCTCCATGTCATACGTGGATGGCTGTGTTGGGACATGGCCCAAAGAAAAACGGTTAGTACATAAAATCCATCAGTGCTGAGGAGCATTTTACTCTTGGACATACACAGGATTGGTGTTCAATTGCTTAATTTTTTGATTAACATCACATTTTCCACCTCCGTCAGTTCCTCCTCTCATGGAATCTCCTTTGAGATTCCTTTGGACAGAGAGCCAGTAGTGCCCCCCTGTGAAGCCTCCTCCCACCATGGTATGACTCGTTCAGCCTCCAGTGATGGTCTTGGGTTCAAAGTTCACTATGCATCCAGAGGAGGCATGAAACGCCACCAGTCCCTCACGCCCGTCAATGGTCAAAGCAAACACATACCGGAGGAGGATGAGGACTTCACATCCCACAAATCTCTGGGGCGGAGCAACACATTCTCAGTCAAGAACCAAAGCAGGTACAGCAGAAGATGATAGTTATGATATTTAAACATTAACATTCTCTACTCTCTTAGTATTTCAATTGTCAGTACAAATGGAAGGGATTTGTTTTTGTTTACATTTTGAATTTATTAAGTGAAATGTGCAAAGTACCCTATGATACAAGGCAGTAAATAAGTATGTGCTGTGCTGCTTAAAAAGACTAGGCCAATTTCAAGTGACCAAACTAAGGAACCAAACAACACATGTTTTGTTTGGATATGCCACTAAAAATCTTTGAGTGTACATGTAGTTATTAGTTTATTGTATTAAAGCTCCACTGCATATTTTCTGGAACCCCTGAGGAATCCTGAGTAAATACCAAAACCCTGCTAGTGCCTGTACATGACATGTGCTTAGTGTTTTTGCACCACCACTCCCCTCTATTACCCAGTTGCTAAAAGCATGTATCCTTTCACATTGCTTAATATTTAGGTATTTTAGCAATAGAAACCACATTTGAAACTTTTTTAAGTGGCTTCTTGGCATTTTCAGCCATACTCTGACCAGTTGCATCTGCTTGCCTCCTTCAGTTTAGCGTGAATTAGATAGCTTTCTGTGCTTTGCCCAGTAATGTCCCAGGATAATGAAAGATTCAAAACAAATTTTTACTGACAAACATTGTAAACTCATTTAGCAATGGCTTGAATGTAAGGGGGATTCATTAATATTTAAAAGTTGCATACTGCAGCTTTAAAAAAGGCTTGAGTTTGAGAGCATGAGCAATCTTATCAACAACCCAAGCAAATTAAACATTAATTCACCAACACATTTATTTACCTTTAACTAGGTACTCTAATGGAGTCCTTTCAGACAGCAACCACAGCTCCAGCAATCACCATGGCAACTTTGGTGGCCACATCAGCCCTTCTACACCTCCGAGTATTGAGGAGGCCTTGAAGATTATCCATGACACTGAAAGGCCTCATGCTCTCCTGGGTGTCGGGGAAGGAGACAATGGTTTCTTTCTCCATGGTGCAGAGCCTTCTGATCCTCCTGGGGCCCAAGGTCCAGGAGATGACCTGAGTTCGGCTAAGGCTCGACTGAACGACCATGACCCCAACTCCTTGTCCACTGATGAAGTTGACACAGGCATCCATGTGAGGACAGAGGACATCCAGAGCTTGGATGAGGACTCCTCCTCACTGAGAGACTACTCAGATATAGACCCAGACTGTGAGATCATGACCAGGTCGTGTCCTTTGCCTGAGCGAACAGAGAGGGCAAGAAGCAGAGAAGGAGGGTGCCAAGGGGTTGGTGACACTAAGCCTGGGGATGGGAGGGGAGATGGAGGCGACAGAAGTCACCCCTGCCCCAGCTCAACACCCACACTCCTCAGATCTCACACCATCAGCCCCACCTCATCCTCTGGTGGCTCTGGAAGAGGCATGGTGCGGATGACAAGCTTTGCGGAGCAGAAATTCAGGAAGTTGGAGGGGAGGAGTAGTGGAGGAACAACACCAGAGAGCACAGATCTCAATTTACCATATACACACCCAACAAAAAATATTTCTTCTCAGGTTTGTTGCATGCATTTTTTGTAGTAGCAGAAGTTTAAGTTGAAGTGATGTGATGAAATAATCAATATAATAATTTCCCTTTCTTGTAGATCTCTACACCTCCTTTGCCAATCACATCTCCTTCTCCAGTAACACCTTCCCCCAGAGACCCTTCTCACCTCATAGCCTCAGAGATGATCCAGTTGAGGATGAAGCTAGAAGAGAAACGCAGAGCCATTGAAGCCCAGAAGAAAAAGGTAAAAAGCATGAAGCAAGAAAGAGAGAGAGAGTAATGTTTCTTCCAACATACTATAAATGTACACATCTTGTTTTTACATTTTCCAGGTAGAAGCAGCTTTTACTCGCCATCGCCAGAGGATGGGCAGAACAGCCTTTCTAAATGTTGTAAGAAGGAAAGGAGTCACGGTCCCACACAGCCCCGGCTCCAGTGGAGCAGAGACACCATGCCCTGAGCCGATAACAGCCATGAAAGAAACCAGCCAGGGCAGCATGGATCGTGCAGAGAGGTGCAAACCAGATGGAGCAGCTCCCAAATCCCCCTGTGAAGATGGTGGAGGTGGGTAACCCCACTTACTAATTAATAATGAAAAACAGATAAAAAGTATGAATTCTTACATAAGAGACCTGGAATCACCTAAGAAATTGGTTCTCAAATGGGGGTTTGTGGCCCCTCAGGGTCCATGATAAAGCTGCCAGGGGGTCTGTGAAAGGTTTCCAGATTGCTTCATTAAAATTATCATAATAGGATATGTATATACATTATGGTTCTGTGTTTTTATCAACAGTAGTTTTCAGAGAACAACAAAGAAGAAATGCAGTAAATTAATTTTAATAAATGTTTTTGCCTTGTACAGTATGGGTGGTTTGGCTGGACAAATTTGAGAACCTCTGACCTAAAATGTTAGATCAAATTAATTAGTATTCAACTGAGTGATCTACTGTGTTTGTTTCATGTGGAGATACAGGTGTGACTCCAGGAGAAATCGACCTTGCAGAATACACACGCTCCATTGAAAGGCTGAACACCTCACTGGGCTTCCTGCAGACAGAGATGCAGCGTTTGGCTCAGCAGCAAGAGAAGATCATGGCCATGAGAGACCAGCAACAACAAGCCTGGGTCATTCCTCCTCCTGCTCCATCTCCGCACAGGTATCACTTAATGTCAAATTGTACAGATTGTACTGTAACATGCGACTGGAAAAGCATTTAACTTATACACTCTTTTTCGTGGGTGTTTTTCCCACACAGGCAGCTCCGTGAGTTGCGGAGCAGCAGCGTGACAGGCCGAGGCTCAGTTGGGTCTTTGTCTCCCAACATGTCTTCTTCTGGCTCTCCCCATGCTCCCAACCATTCCCCTGCTGGCATCAAGCGGCGACCAGCCTCCTTTCATGCCAGAACGCCCCGGACTCCACGACCAAATGATGTGAAAGTCGCTCCCTTCAACCGAATGCTCAACACACCCACTTCAGTGGACAGCCTTCCCAGACTGAGGCGTTTCACTCCCAGCCAAAGCCAGCTCAGCCCTTTTACCTACTTGGGCCACGATGAGGGATCCAGGGAGAGCATGAGCCAAGAGACCAAGGTCAACAAAGAAAACACTAAAGATAAAGAAGAGACAGTGATGAAGAAGAGTGCTGGCACTCCTCTACCTCCTAATAAAGACACTGCCAAAGAGAGGGAAGGTGGACGGCTAGAGGAGAGGAGAGAAGCTGAGCAGGCTCAGTCAAAGGGGGAAGTCAAACAGTCCAAGACATCAGAGGTGTTGCATCAGCCAGTGTCTGAGAGCCCAGGGGACACAGGCAGACGGGTCAAAGAAGACACTCAGGACAGGAGAGACCTGGTCGAGGTGCCTTTGTCTGGGCTCAGTTTTCCAGAAGACCGCAGCCATGAGATGACAGGAGAGGGAGATACTGGAGGGGACATCTATGGTGACGATCAAAAGATGTGCTGTGGATTCTTTTTCAAGGTGAGCTACAGAATTGTACATAACATATTTACATATACACATGCTTTTTTTAATCATTTGCCTTTTATCAAACAGTGAATTCATTTGGGTGCCATATATGAAATATGAAGATCGGGAAAGTTACTTTTAGGGCTATCCATTCTTTCTTATTATGGTTTAATATATTGATTATTTTCTTAATTCATTTCCTATTAGTTTGAGCCATAAAATTATTTAAAATGTCAAATGTATTGACCTTGCATTGCATGAAATCATCTGTAGTATTTCAAAATAAATGATAGACCTTTTTAGCAGGAAAATTTTTAGAGAAACATCAATTTAGCTAAGATTGTCTCCTTCACATTTAACACATTCTAGTTTAGGGACCACTGGAATCAATTGTATAATTGCAAATGATCTGCACAGATGGTTAATTTAATTCCACATTAATAACATAATCTATACAGCTGTATTGAGCTTTAAGCAGACAGCCATGGCAAAATGACTTTGTCTTGTGCGATTCTGGTGCGGTGTTGAGCCCTGAACTCATCAGTGACATGAGTGAAAAATCACAGAGCAACATCAGGGCTTTGTTAATGATGAAAGTATATGATGATATTTATTAAAATACCAGTTTTCCCTTGTAATTGAGTGAAGGTTTATAATGTGTACATAATTATTCATGTAAAAACTGTTCAATTAACTGTCAAAACAAGCGTAGTCTCAGCCAGACATTTTGGCTTCTGATAGATGAAATGTGAATACATGTATACATTGAATACATGATGACCTTTTCTTCCCGGGAAATCTGTCAAAAATCAGGATGATGTGAAAGGGGAAGAGGACATGGCAGCAAAGAAAGCGGCCCTGCTGGAGAAGAGGCTGAGGAGGGAGAAGGAGGCTCAGGAGAAAAAGCAACAGCAGGAGCTGGACCAGGAGCAGAAGAGAGAAGCTGCACGGTCTGTTGGCCTTTCTCACCGTCTGTCTGTTTGTCCACACTACTGTACTACTACACTGTTATAGCCCAAATTCTACCCCATAATGGGCCAAAAATGAATTCTGTGGATTCTGTGGGCCACGGGCCAAAAACAAATGGTCACATTATTTTACTTTACATTTTATTGAAATGTTTCATATTTTTATAAGATTATCATTAAACTCAAATTTAATGTTTAAAGCAATTAAACTTTATTAAAGAGGTAGAAACATATTTGAAAGGAAAACCACCTTTCAGACTATGTGACTAAAGGTGCTTAGGTAGATTGAACAAGTCGAAAACAATTGGATATGGTCCTAGGTGTTTAACAAGTAGGAATATACTTCAGACTAAATATAAAATTAGAGTAACCGTAAAATTAACCAAAAATGTGAATTAATCTATAATGTCCTTGTAACTTTTGAGCAATTTGAAATCACTTGGATGGTCCAATTTGTGGAATTTACTTAAGACTAAGACTGAAATGAGATTGAGTAATGAGTAGGGAATTGGACCATCAGAACTGAGGTAAATGTTTGGCTTCCCAATGACAACAAATGTTGTATTCTTTTGAAAAAGCCACTTTCTCTCTACAGATAAGACACACTGCCGAGGAATGGATATCAGTTTAAATTTTCTTTTATCCATGTGTCACTGCCTGACACTACAGCGCTCCATCGTAAAAGCGCCCCCCCCCCCCATAAAACTGTGGTCAGAAAGTGAACTGCAGCTAACCCTAGGGAGCCGTTGGGACAGAAATTCCCAGCAACTGGCACAGATGGGCACACTTGGGAAAAATGAGGCGGGCCAAATAAAAAAAGGAGCCTGGGCCAAATTGGGCACCCCTGACTTATAGCATCAATAAATATATGCTACGTAATTCAAAACTATGCTTTATTTTTCTGTGAACTCTGAAATGATTGAAATGATTTGTAATAAAACCACTGTACTTCAGGCTGAAAGCAGAGGAGGAGCAGCAGAAGAAGGATGAGGAGAAAGCCAGGAGGGATTACATCAAGAATGAGTATCTGAGGAGAAGGCAGCTCAAACTGATGGATGATATGGATGAAGTCATCAAGCCTCGATCTGGAAGTCTCAAGAAGAAGCCACGTCCCAAGTCCATCCACAGGGACGTCATGGAGTTGTCAAACCCCTCAGTGAGAGCAGCAGGTGAGCAACACACAAACCACGTCATGCACACACAAGCACACTCTATCACAGCCCTTCGTACATGCATTTACCTATATGTTCATGTCATGTTACAGGTGTGCGACCTCGAGGCTTCTCTGTGTCAAGCGTTTCCTTGGCGTCTCTCAATCTTGCTGATAACGATAGAGATCAGCCAGATAACAGGAAGAACAACAGGTAAGACTCCAAGACACATGTCACCAGAAACAATGAGCGATTACAGTTATTTATGTCAAACTAAATTGAATTAAAATGGTATGTAATGCTAAGAAATGTAATTTCTTGTCTTCTGAAACTGAAACTGAAAAATTTAACTTTCCACAAACTTTTACACTCATCAGGAAGAATATTCAAGTACAGATCCATAGAAATCCCTCTCAGGTTTTTGAACATGAAGGCAGGGATCCTCCTAGTGGCACTGTCAGGTATTGGCAGCCTCAGAAGCCATCTCTCCAGAAATGTCTTGTATATTTTTATGTGCATTTTGTTTCACAGTGTATCACATTAGAAAAGGGTGAAGGAGACCTTGTTGGTTAATTTAGTAATTGTGCCTTAATTTGCCCCTAGAAATATATTAGTAATAACTCACATAACGTTCTGCGCCACATTATAAAAGTTTACGGGATCATATCATCATTATATGTTGAAAATGAATAGTGCATACACTATACCAAGTTTTAATTCTTAATTCAAGTATTGATTTTAACCTCCAGTGGGCCGTTGGTTGACCAGTTTATACAATGCATACATAAGGTTGTCAAGGCACATAATGTTATTTATTACATTACATGTTTTGTTTTTTTACATATGATCTTTGTCCCCTCCTCTCCAAAATGCTGTATATTTATTCCACATTATACAGAATGAAAGAATCTGACTTTTTTTTGAAGAGGGTGATTTTGGTGACATACTCACTCTGTAATAGTGTTTCCAAAATGTTTTATTTGGGGACACACGTTTTCAAAGAGGACCGCTGTGACCCTATTCATGACAGTCGCAAATTTGTGTGCAATTTATTGTATCTACTGCCATTTTGATAATATTATTTTTAATGGGTGAGCATTTCCAAAAGATGTATTTGATAACTAAATGAACACCTTTTTATGCATGTTATTTAAAACATATACTCTTAAATACTAGGTAAGAGGCTGGACAACATTCTACAAATTTGTTTGTAAAAGCTGGTGTAATAGATTCATTGCAGTTACTAGTGCCACCAGGAGGATGCTGACCTCATTACAGTTAAACACTCAACCAATTTCAAAGGCCATCAAATCATCATATGAATTTAACACAAACGTTGTACCTGTATAACAATCTTATTTCTAAGATTGACAGTTTCAAATTGTGTCCTTGTGTCTTTTCCTGCGTACACTTTGATGTATTAACATATGACTTCCACGTCATATTGCCTTTATGTCACTTAGATATTAAAACCCAAATGAATGTGGTGTTGTGTTGTGTTGTTTCTCATGATGTGGTCCTGTGATTTGACTCCTTTTAAGGCTCACACTCTGTATCTTGATTCTCTTTTATCCCTCTCTCTCTTTTTTCCCCATCACCTTTGCATGGATCCCTCAGAGGCAATAAAATAGCTTCTGCACACATCCCATTCTTTCTAAGCTCCCCCAAAGAAAGAAAGGGAAGGTCAGTAATGCTGTGAAAGGAAGTGTTTCCACAGGTGAAATGTGTTTAACTACTGTAGGTGTGGCTCCATGTAGATACACAGTACGTGGTTCCATGTGACCTCAGTTTAGTGCGCATTTCATCAGTCAATCTTTCAACACAGACTCACATAAATAGAATAGTAAAATAGTTTAACATGTCCCGTCATTGTAGCCTTGCTCCTGTCTTAAAGCACAATAGAGTATTTTGTCTTTTGCATTATTGCTCTTTTGGCTTTTGTTTGCGCTCTTCTCTAAGCTGACAGCTCTGTGCTTTACCGCTGCTGTTTGCTGTTGTACATGAGCTCATGAAGACAACACAGAGAATTTGCTTTGCTTGGCTGATCAGGCCTTTTCTGCCTCATAGCTTTGGCTGGGTTCATGTTCAGTCTGATGTAATGTAAGACAACAAGCAGGGTTTGGAGAATTGTGTTTGACCTTGTTTTGCCACATCTCCCTGTGTGTTCCTTATCTGCGTGTGTGTCTTTTGTTGTATGTGATCGTCTACAGGCCAGACTCTGCAGAGGGTTTTTCTCCTTGTCCTTCTGGTGGTAGTCATAATGGAGAGAAGGATTGGGAAAATGATTCAACCACCTCCTCTACTCCCTCTAACACTGAGTACACAGGTAAAAGACCCATATTTGCTTAGTTTATGTCCATTTTCAACAAGTAGCAGCATGACATCTCTGTTGTTGCAGTCTAATGCATGTACTTTCCCTCCTTCCTCCAGGACCCAAACTGTACAAGGAGCCCAGTGCCAAGTCCAACAAGCACATCATCCAGAACGCTCTGGCTCACTGCTGCCTGGCTGGCAAGGTCAACGAGGGGCAGAAAAACAAGATACTTGATGTACGTTTATCATTCATGCGTATAAGGCTACAGGCATACTACTACATTTTCATTTAAACATGACATTTTCAGATAAAAACGACAAATATTTTTACTTAGTTTCAGCAGTGATCTGCATCCATATTAATACACCTAAGAGCGTACATGACGTGATCATTCAGGTGCATTGTGCATGCCCAACAATGGGGAGTAATGAAGATTTTTTTTAAATGACTAGGCTAAACTAAAAGTAAATTATTTAACAGAGCTTTTAATTCACAGTTGATAGTTGCAGCTGATAAGAACCAATCATGAAGTGAAGGCGTCATGTTTCTAAAAGAAAAATGGGTTTTCAAAAGAAATCAGAGGCTGCAGCGTTTATAAACGTCTCCATTTTTGGGCTGTCATCCACACCAGATGTATCCAGATGGGAATTTTTTTGTGTTTTCTTCTTCTTCTTCTTCTGCAGGAAATGGAAAAATCTGGAGTCAATAACTTCCTGGTTTTGTTCCGTGATGCTGGATGCCAGTTCAGGTCTGTGTACACCTACTGCCCCGAGACTGAAGAGATTACCAGGTTAGCAGGCATTGGGCCCAAGAGCATCACGACCAAGATGATCGAAGGCCTCTACAAGTACAACTCAGACAGGAAGCAGTTCAGCCAGATCCCTGCCAAAACCATGTCTGCCAGTGTGGACGCCATTACCATCAACAGCCATCTGTGGCATGGCAAGAAGCAGGGAACAGCCAAAAAACTGCACCCCAAATAAACCCAGATTAGATTAAGGAACACGTGGACATCCTTCTCTGGAAAGAGCATGGACAAATTTGTGGATTTTACAATTTCATCAAAGGGACATGTGGTCCCTTTAATTATAAGTGGAATGTAGAACACAAGTGAGATTCTCAGAGGCTGTTGTTACAATACAGAAGTGACTCCTTCACTCTGAACTACTCTAAGCGGAGCACATGTTTGTATGTGTCAGCATGTGTATCAGTGTTCTTGTGTGCCAAAAAAGAGAAGAAAATAATAGGCGGACCAATGCCTTACCTTGTTGAACCACTGAAGCACTGAATGTCACGCCCCTCTAAGAGGCAGTTTGGTTTCTGTACGTTGATCATGTGTGGCCTTATGCTCGCTTTTAGTCATATGGATGTGTGTATTGGTGGCATTTTGTCAGCGCTTGTTGAAAAAGTCTGTTGTGGTGCAGGAACAGTTGTGTGTGTGTACACACAGATCTGAGATCAGATTACACGTCCTTGAACATTTAAAAAGTGGTTTTTGGTTTGTCTGATCTGAAATCAGGTAGAGACCACGTTTTTTAAGACTTTTGCTGCTGCACAAGCACGTGTTTTTTCTTTTCTCTCTTTTTTTTTACATGTGTGGGAAAAGATTAAAAACACGTGGTTTTAGTGTATGTGTATGTAAAGAGAAGTGCCATGAAGAGTGAGGAAAATACCTCAGTCGTGATGAGATTACTGAGCAAATGGAGAACCATCATGAAAGCTCTTAATTTATTACTGAAGATATTTTGAAAAAGTGTCTCAGATTTTATTTGCAGAAACATACAGTAATATACTAAATAAGTTAAATTAGTTTGTATATAATACTGGTTACATTCAAACAAACAACTCAGCTTGTAGTTGCTTTTGTGTATCTTTTTTAAGTCATGTACGTGTGCCAGTATGTTGCTGTCGTTTGTGGCCTTTTGTTGTGCTACAAATGCAAAAAGTGTCAGCAGTAACACTCATAAGACTATCATCAGTATTAGAATAGATGGAAATGCCCACACTGTGTCATCAGTCTGTGCAATGATCTAAAAGTAATTTAAATAACCAGCACTGGCCATGTTACAGCTGGATTTAAATACTATACATTCAAAACTGTCACTTTAATGTGGATTGTCTGAACTGTTTGATCTTGGTTACTCTCAGCGCTATCCACGGTTGTAAATAAACAAATTCACCCTATGATGGCACTGCAAGACCTTGTCCACTGTCAAGTCTTGTCAAAGATTACGACTGTCATGCTTGTAACTTTACCTTTTACATTACTGTTACATGTGTTATCGTATGTTCATTCAGTGTCGGTTGACATTGTACAGATATATTTTGGCATAAAGAAGTATTTTTTGTAACACTCTGTTGGAGGTGTGTGCTGATGAAGCAGGGAAAGGATGTGGAGTGAGAGAGGTTTAAAGGTCTATACAGTAAAGTCCTAATGAGGCTTTACTCTGGTGTTGTATGTATGAATTCTAGTAGTATACTTAAAAAAAAATCATACAATTGTTTTCAACTCTGAGTTTATTTTCTTTTTTTTTTAGTTGACTAAGTATTCTTAACTGAACATTGTTTTTTTTTTACTTTAAGCTTTATTAAAATGCCAGCTATCAACACTTCTCATGGTGTCTAAATTCATATTTCTGTCATAACTTATTCATGGTATTGAATGAGCTTATTTTTTTCAAATAAATATGTCAATACAATCAGTAAATACAGGGATTATACACTTGCAGGTGCCGTAATAATGTCAAATCTACAGTCAATTAATATATATGTTCAGCAATACATTTACCAAAGGAACTTAACAATCTGTACAACTTCTGAGAGTCCCTGGACACTTCAATTCAATTCAATTCAAATTATTTTATGTGGAAAGGCAATAGAATAAATTTCATTAACAAAGGTTGGATCTCTTAACCAGGCAGACTTCTTGAGCCCAAAATAGGTTTAAACAGCAAAGACAGGATGACATTACCATGCAGGATTTACCTTTAGTGATGTGTTTTTGTGGAAATGTTTTAATCATCGCTTTGCCTGATTAATAATGGTAATGTAAGTTAATATTTTGGTGAGGTTTAAGGGTAACATTTTAAAATGGACAGTCTTGACTTCTGTCCTTGAGAAATCTGAACTGCTCTAATGGGACATTGATGGATACAACGTGATTTTCCTAGAAATATCACTCTAAACTATTACTGCATAAATTCAGAGCACATGATATATTGGTGTTTTATAGACCTCTGACCAAAAATATGCAGGGTTACAGAGGGCAGCTACTTTTTTTTTTGACAGTGTGCTTGTGTGTGAGAGAGAGAGAGAGATTCTGCACATCTTGTTGAAATGTTTTGCAGATGAAACAGGTAAAGACGGGTCCTCAATAATCCATCAATTACAGCTGACGAGTAAGGGAGTGAAAGATCAAAAGCGTAGCCCCCTCATTTGTACCTTCTACGGTGGCCTTAGCATAGAAGAAAATATGTCTTTCTTCTTTGTTTGCTTAGTAAGCTTTTGCTTCAATTTGCCCATTCAGGATGCTGTAGAAAAATGTTGACGCAAGGTGACTTCTTCTGTAAAGTATGGAAGCCTTTTTCTGCCACATGGGGAAAAAATGGATACCAAAGTCATTATTATGAGATATTAAGTCATAATTTTAAGATAATATCCCATAATTATGGGATGCTAAGTCATAATACTGAAATACTAAGCCATTACAATGAGATACTAGCCCATAATTATGAGATACTTTCTCATAATTATGACTTAGCCTTTATATTACCTAAAGTACAGTGGACTATGCAAACCAAACATTTTTTATATTTTTTAAGTTGATATACACTTACACACTCATATACTCAGACATGGCACATTCAATCTCTATCACTGAGCGCTCCTTGAATGTTACATACTTTGAATCAGGGGTGTCAAACTCAAATGACATTAGGAGGCCAGTTGGCATCATAGAATTTCAAAGTAAAAGCGTTTGTTTTGATATGGAATATGTATACTTCACAATAAAAACATATTAAAATGCAAAATAAAACTCTCAATATCAAAAACAGACAGAAACAAATCTAAAATTTGGTAAATAATAACATGGACAACTGTAATTAGAACACAAAACAAATTTATATACTTGTTAATGTTGAATGTAATGGATTTATTAATGTCTTGATTACAACTGAATGTCTTGTTATTACTATTAAATTACTATTAAAAAAAATATTTATTATAATAAGTATTATAGCCTATAACTTCACCAGCAGCTTTGGTTTGGCAATGTTTTCATAAAAACATAATATTAAATGGTGGGCCATAATGTAATAGGTTGGAGGGCCGCATGTGGCCCACGAGCCGCCTGTTTGACACGTCTGCTTTAAATGATGTGATATTTACCATCATTTTTTTTCCTCTCACATTAACACCCCGTTACATTATTTGGTGATTGGTGAAGTTGTATGAGAAGGGATGGATGAATGAATGAATGAATGAATGAATGAATGGATGGTTGGATGGATGGATGGATGGATGGATGGATGGATGGATGAGTGGGTGGGTGGAGGCAGGGCCCCTGCAGACAGCAGCAGGGCTGGGCGGGGACCAGCAGCAGACGCAGCGGACGCAGAGAGAGAAAGATCGAGCGACAGCAACGAGAGGAGGAGGAGGGTCAGTCACAGACAACACTGAGCCATTGACTGTCGTGACAGCGACGGAAACAAACAACTGACACCGTCGTCATCTCATGTATTTATAGAAACAAGGTGAGCATTATTATTATTATTGTAACATTTGGGTTGTTGTGGGGAACTGTCACAGTCACCCCGCCCAGTCTAGCTAACTAACTACAGCGGATGATGCCTCTCTCTCATGCTAGCTACCAGCTCCCCCTCCTCAGCACCGGTCAAATTAGCCATCTTTGTGTGAGGCTCCCGCGGTGACTAACAGTTTGTTATTCGTTTTTTAATCCTGTCTCTACATTCACCAGCCGCTGTATGTTAACGCTAACAAGTAGCTTAAGCCTCTAATACTCCGACTTGTGGCTTAATGCCAGTGTTATTAGCTCGCCATCCCTCATGCTAGCTAAGCAGCACTGCAGTGTTTACTGTATGAGCCAGTTTTGGCTTATGTGTGAGCTGCTTAATCGCTGTTTATTCAAAATACTGGTGTTTAAGTTTAGATGCTCACTTCATTCATATAGATGATCATGTGTGCATTACTTGCATGCCATAGCAGCATTATTGTGGGCTGTAAACACAGGATGTAGAGGAGATAAGAGGTCAGATTTATTGCCATTGCATGATACAAACAGTGAGATTAAGGTTTACCACTTGAAATGATGCTCAAATATATAGTTTTAATTAGGGATGCACAATACCGATATCGGCACATATTGGCTTAAATGTATTATCGGATATCAGCAAACACCAGGATCTGCTGATGTGACTGACTACAACATTGGGCTAAATAGGCAGCTACCTAATTGACTTCTACAACTATTTTAACTCCTTTTTTAACGTTTGTTTATTTTTCTCAATAAAAGAAATTTACATCTACATCAGCTGCCACATGAATTGGCAAAATATTATGTTAATTTCACTACAAAAGAGATTTAATGACCTCTGCAGTTGGGGGCAGAGAAAAACATATATACAGTACATATCAGTATCTGATATCAGCCCAAGCACTCTCGGTATATCGGCTATCAGCAAAAAAGTGCATTCCTAGTTTTAATAAGTACATCTCACATTCACACTCGTACATAATTATCAACATGTGCCGATTAGAAAAGTGTGCATTGCACTTGTTAAAATAATACATACATTTATAGTGATAAATATGATGGTGGGTGATGTGAGTCTTTTATGATGCTGGTTGCCTTCTGCAGGTATCTGATTATGCAAAGTAAGCAGATGTGTGTTGGTGCCTTTTTGTCAGCTGTTGAGCTGTGGATGTAGCACACTAGTATCCCGTAAGTCAAGACACTCTAAGTTGAGCAATGGTAGAAAGACACCAGGAGAAGTTCTTGTGACAGAGAGTTCTTGGGAAGCATTTGGGCTTTTTTTTTAACCATGAGTTTGTATATTGTCCATGTGAGGTCTTCTGAAATATAGATTCAACGAACTGTAGCCACATGCCACTCGTTCACCGTGCATACAGTGGGTGTGGACCAATTGTTTTTTTTCCCTGCTACCTGAAAGCAATGATCATTTCAAGCTGTTAATAACAGTTTTTATTGTTTTGAACCAACAATCCCTCTGTAAAGTCATATTTTTGTTGTATTTAGATTTGGCCACAATTACATATTTATTAATTGGCATTTATTGTGAGTAAGAGCTAACTTGCTGTAGCCTTCACTACTCTCTGATCCTCTGACAAGGTAATGTTGGATACCTGGTGTTAGGCACAGGCATCTACATATCACCACAAATTTACTTACTTCTTACAGCTTAACATGAATGTGTAAACACAAGCTTGTGGTACATGGATAGACTGCATTGTTGCCGATTTGTTTATTTTTGGTGACTGCAGTAGGTGTTGGCCTGATTTGGCAAGTTTCTTGATTAAACCTGCTCAGCCTGTGTATTGAAATCTGAAGAGGCCACTTGTTCATCCTGCATGAGTGCATTTCACACATGCAGACATGCATGTTGAAGATCTGTGCAGTTAAACCACAGTCCTACAGTCAGAACCACCTGCCCAGCTTTGTATAAGCATCTGCATGTCCAATGGCTTTTTCAAGAACAACCTGGAGATGTGGCCGAAATCAATGTTACAGTAACATAAGCAATATTTTCTGACATCAAAAATACAAAGTTACGCCTACATTTTGCATGTAAAACCATATTTACTATAAGGAGATCAAACTGATACTTAAAGCCATGAACTGTGCCATGTCATATATAAGATCGTAATTTTCACTTTCACTTATCAGTATTTTGTCAGGATTTTAAAATCTGTAAATTAAAAATGTTGAAAGGTAATGTTATTAAATTATGTTATGATATATAGAATTATTTACCTGAAAGTTTGCAATACTATTATTGAATAACTGCCTGTTTTTTGTCATTATTCCTTGTGTTTTTAATCATGTTCTCATTCTAGTACAGAGTTTAACTATATCTGAAGCTTGTTCTGATGCTGCTTTTTAATTTGTGTTTTGCATCATCTCTCTGGCTAGAGGCCCGTCGTCACCATGACAGCGGAAGAAACCATAAACATGAAGGAGGTGGAGATCATCAAGGTGATCCTGGACTTTCTCAATTCCAGGAAATTGCATATCAGTATGCTGGCTCTAGAAAAGGAGAGTGGCGTCATCAATGGACTTTACTCGGACGACATGCTCTTCCTCAGGTAGTTGAACAGATAGTTGGTATTTTACGAGCGTTAGCATCTGTAATGTTGCATCATTGCTTTCTTCTGAAGTTAATAATCCTATTAGATTCTTGAAGTCAGTTCTCAAAAACCTATAAAATATATTTCCTCACCTCCACCAGGTCTAACACTGTGTTGACAGCAAACAAAAATCACACTGCACACAAGTGGATTATGGTCGTCTTAGGTTGCAGCTCTGAAAAGCTGCGTATTATAGCAACAAAGCAACAGGCAGCTGTTCCAGTCACATGTTTAGTGTTTTTGATAGTGTACTCTGTATTGAAGATAGTGTAACACTGCACCAGTGCAGTGTCAAATGTCAGTGCTCCCTCGAAAATCAGCTGGCATTGTGTCATCTGCAGTTGCACTCTGCACTATTTATTAAATGTTTATATTTCAAGTGTTTGCTGCTAACAGGCTGTCACATGATCATTTTACAGCTTTATTCATTCATGATTGAGATGTTTCAGTGTGTTTAAATGTAATCATGTAATCTGTATATATTTTGGCCATAAATATGAGAACACAATTCCACATTTCAGGCAACTGGTGCTGGATGGGCAGTGGGATGAAGTCCTGCAATTCATTCAGCCTTTGGAGTGCATGGACAAGTTTGACAGAAAAAGGTGAGTTCACTGCTCGAATTAGTTCATGTCTATTTTTCCCATTTATTAGATATTCACACTTCCCCCCATTACAAACAAACAGCATCACACAATTCAGACTATTTTAGTAGTCTTTTTTAATAGACTTTTTTAAAAGCAACGGTTAAGAACTGTGTTCTTTACTTTACTCAGGTTTCGTTACATCATTCTGAAGCAGAAATTTCTGGAGGCTCTGTGCGTGAACAATGCTATGTCTGCAGAAGATGAGCCACAGCATGTGAGTCCCAAAACTACATTCACAGTTTGTTATTATGCTTTGCATTTTCCCAACCTTTAAAACATCCTCAGCCTTGAATCTCCATCCTGTTGTATTGTCTTTATAACAGTGCTACTGTGCCTTCCCTCTGACTGTCACTGGTTGGCAGTAAACAAGAAGACTTAGTCTCAAAGACAAGAAGCAGAACAACCAGTGTTTATTAATACAATGCCAGCTCAAAAACCCTCCATCTTTCTGTTAGTGAAGAAAGGAGATGGCAGATTGTGTCATTTTGTATGAGCCTTTGTTAACTGGGCTACTCACTGGCATTAGTACCAACATTTGGATGAATGTTTATTTGTTCTTCTGGTATTGTGTGAGTTCTTTGTTGGCATGTATGTACATTTTAGGTTAATATTTTAGCAATAAGAAAAAGGTTCTTGTTTTATTCACTTGTGACTGTTGGTGATAAAGCCAGTTTGACATTTATTCAATGTTTTGCAGCTAGAGTTCACTATGCAGGAAGCAGTCAAGTGTCTTCATGCCCTGGAGGAGTTCTGCCCCTCTAAAGATGACTACAGCAAACTGTGTTTGCTCCTCACACTGCCTCGTCTCACAAACCATGCTGAGTTCAAGGCAAGAATTAAACTAGATTGGATTGAATGTTTTTTTTGTAGACAGGAATGAAATATACTTGAGTGTTTTGTACTGTCGTCTCATACAAATTTAAAGGGTGGTTATGGTCTTTTTTGGTCTTTTTTTTTCTACTGATATTTTTGCTCCTTCATGTTTTTGGTTTATTAACTTGGTGCCTGATTTTTTTCTGCCTCAGGATTGGAATCCAAGCACAGCCAGGGTGCAGTGTTTTGAGGAGGCCTGCACGATGGTGGCGGAGTTCATCCCAGCAGACAGGAAGTTGAGTGAGGCTGGGTTCAAAGCTAGCAGGGATCGACTCTTCCAGCTGCTTATCAAAGGAGTCCTCTATGAGTGCTGCGTGGAGTTCTGCCAGGTGTGAACTGCTAAAACTAAAGACAAATACAGATTTTTTGAGTACTTAGTGTCTGTGAAGCAGTGTGTTTTTTCTTGGTGGTTAAGTCCCTGTTTTTGTTTGTGTGCAGAGCAAGGCAACAGGGGAAGAGATCACAGAGAGTGAGGTCCTCTTGGGTGTTGATATGTTGTGCGGTAATGGCTGTGATGATGTGGACTTGTCCATGCTCTCCTGGATGCAGAACCTCCCCCACAGCGTCTTCTCCTGCGCCTTTGAACAGAAACAACTCAACATCCACGTGGATCGCTTGGTCAAGCCCGCTAAGACAGGCTACGCTGATCTCCTCACTCCACTTATCAGCAAACTGTCTCCATACCCCTCCTCTCCCCTCCGCCGCCCCCAGTCTGCAGACACCTATATGTCCCGTTCCTTGAACCCAGCATTGGATGGCTTGTCCTACGGGCTATCTGGCCAAGACAAGAGAGCAAGTGGTGGGGAGGTAGTGCCGGGTAAAGGAGTCTCTCCATTGTCCCACTCGTTTGCCAACTTCCACTATCCTGGTGCAGGAGGGCAGAGCCTGAGTAGAAGTCTGTTGATGGAGAGCTCTGACTGCCACAGCATTTTTGAGGAATCCCCTGAAACGTAAGGGCTCAGATCTGGAAAATAATTTGTTTCATCCAAGTGTTTGACTATGGATAATAAGAGAGCAAGATCTATTGATTTGTACTGTACTTTGCCACCTGTGTTACATTAACTGTTTCTGTCGGTGTGTTTTCTTTGTAAAGATCAAGGACAGACACTCCTGTGGACAAAATGATGATTTCAGGTGGTGCTCAGAACCTGCGTCCTGCCTCAGCTCCAGGTGAGGATGCACCATCTCCTGGTTCTGCTGACAGAAGTGAGGTAAATATCACTAACCTTTGCTTTTTTTTAACTTGTTAGACCTGCTGACACATGACATTTGTTATGAAACAAGTGCTGCACTTTGCTTGATGGGTGTATCCTATAGTGACAGTCTAAATATAGTATAGGTAATTTCTCATCAGTTGTTTTAGTATGATGAGTCTGACTCAACATCCTTGTGCAGGTCTTAATTACCATCACAGCTATGTCACTGAAACTGACATAGCTGTTGAGCTGGCTTGTCTAATCATAGCTCTAATGTCAGTGTGATTTGTACTTTTCAATAATATGATTACCTATGATGGCTCATCACTGCTTAAAGGTTTTTGTAGGTTGTGTGAAATATTGAAATCAACACTGACTTTGGTGACTGACCTGGACATTCACTCTCACTGACAGCTGCAGGGACAGAGGAGAGACTGATTTTAGCCACTCAAAAAAGGGGTTACCTAATAAAATTTACACCTACTTAAGTCTACAATATCAGCCTTTTTCAACTGCATGTGCACTCATAACCTCCATTAGAGAAGTCCATTAGAGAAAATAAGCCATTTTTAAACACGGCACACAGAAGTTGTTTTTCTTAGTAGCACATTTAACAAGTCAGCAATTATAATGTTTCAAAACATCAAAAACATGAAATATATCCTTGAGACCAAATATCAGAAAATGGAGAGATGTTTTATTTCTCAAGAGTTTAATTGAGATTCATAATAATATTAGGTTTTCTTAAGTCACTATTATCTGGTGAATTGTGTGAATGTCCATTTATGTACTGCAAATGGGAAATAATTCAGCATACTTTTAATTGATGCTGATTTAACAAATAAAAGGTATATGCTCAAAACAGGTACATCACATTCAACTGAATTCTCATTTACTTATTTTGATTTTATTTTTTACTTTTGTTTAATGGTACATTATATTGTGAAGATTATGAAACAATAAGTATGTCCACTTTTTGTAGAAAGCCCAAAGTGCATTTGATCCCAAGTCAGAAGGAAAATGTGACTCAAGTGAGCCTAAAAAAAATGAGTCATTGCAGCCCTCCTGTCTGTAAATACAATGTTGTTGCAGTAGGTTTCTGTCTTGCTCATGCTTTCTATTCTGGGCTCTTTGTGCATCTGGAGGTGAAGTTTGGGCCTTGCTCGTCGCCACAGAGACACATATAGGCCAGAAACAGAAGCAGACTTTGAAACCTCTGTGATCTCATTGTCATTTCCCTGCCCTTGCTTTTTTGTTTTTCTCTCTGGCCTCCATCCATTTTTTCCCTCAGCACTGGCACACTGCCAGTCTTCCTCCCATAATCATAGATCAGTTCCCATCAAATTATCAAGGCAGGATACCAGAGGACAGAGAGGGGAAGTGACCTGTCCTTAGTTTTCAGTCTCACCCCCTTCCTCCTCAAATTTCTGAACCAACAGAAGAACAAAATGATCACTGTGCTGACTTGTTAGGCGATTTTTACACACTTATGTGACCATCCTTAAAATTTAAAACTTCTTATTAAACTGGTAAACATTTCCATTTCAGCCATTTATCTGTTTCATCTTCAGATAGTTAGGAAGAAAGTACACATAAAAATGGAAATTTAAAAAGTGGAAGCACATACAAAAAATAAAAATTACTAAAAATAAATACAGTTTTGAGCAGAAAAACACTAGGAGTTTAAAATATAAAAAATAACTTATGAATATAAAAACAGTTAAAAGAAATGTGAGCACACTAATAAAATAGAAATTATTTGGCAGGAAATAGTTCAGTATTGGATTGTACTAAAGTAAAAGCAGCAGAGAACAGAGCAGTTTTTGACTTTAAGAGATAAAAGTTTGAGCAGAGCTAATATTTACACTGTTATTTGATGCTTTAAATTCCTAAATACAAATCAGATCTAAAACGGGGAAAAAAAGCTAATCCATGTATTGTTTTCATGCTTCGATCCATTTATGTTTACTCCTCAGCTTCGTGACTCTACTGAGAAGTATGAGGAGTTTTATCGCCAGCGTCTTCGTGTGCAGCAGCACCTCGAGCAGAAGCAGCAGCAGAGGCAGATGTATCAGCAGATGCTGCTGGAGGGAGGAGTCCAGCAGGAGCCGCCGCCCAGTGACATGCAGCACAGCCTCACAGAGAAGTTCCTCAACAGGTACAGACACAATGAGAAGTCTCACCCTGTCAGATAGAGAGTGCACTCTCTATCTGGAGACACGTGTTAAGTTACAAGCCAAAGTTCTTGTCAAAGTAGATCTAGTGCATTTTGACCAAATTAAACCTGCTAATTATCGCGTGGCCTTTGATATCTTCACACAATGGAGGAGCAGCTGTCAGAAGGAAAACTAGACATGTTAAGCTGTGACACTAATGAGTCCCATGTGGCCTCTCCCTGCTTGACACACACACCTCCACCACATCCTGCCCCCAGGCCTCAGTGCACCATCTGTGAGCAACCTCACATCACATTGGACCATTGTCTCCTCTGAATTTAAGGTATACACAATTGTAGACCCAGGATTTGCCTGTAGAAAAATAAAAAAAATATATCCACCTTTGCAATTTCAACATATTTTAAAACCACTTGAGTACATTTAATTCAGCAACTTAAAGATGATAAGGGTTTTTTTTCTCTCAGGTGGACAAAGGACTTTTGATTTGTATGTGTTCCTCCTTTCCTCATTTTTCCCCTACCTCTCCTTGTCTATTGGGAACACATGGGACACTGTTTGCAGTGACATCATTACTTTTCTTTTGTCCTGTGCTTCTTTGTAGCCCTACTTGAATTTAACTAGCGTGTCAACTCGATCAGTGGATGTTCATCCTGTACCCAGAAGTGGAATGGAATGTGTGGTAGTTTTTCGCTGTTAAAAATGCAAAATTAAACACCCTTTGGAAAAGACAGAAAGAAAGGCGAAGGCTGAAAGAAAGGAAGACTGTTGCTGTTAATTATGCTCACATATTTGTACTCAGGTCCATCCAGAAGCTGGAGGAGCTGAATGTGGGGATAGAGAATGTAGGAGAAGAGGTGAAATCATTGGCCCAGCAGTATAATGGCAATGGGAACGTACCCACCTCTGAAGACAATAACAACCCTCCATCTGTGACTCCGGAACAGAGACAGACCCAAGGGGGAGGGGTGCTCAGCAGCACGCCTCAGCGCACAGTGGGGGGGCGCACAGTCCCACCTCCAAACGAGTCCCCCGTTGTCTCTCAGAGGTAGCTGTGTTTTACAGTTCATGTCATATCATGGCATTGATGATCAGATGATAAGAGTCTTTCTGTTTGTTGGCAGTGGGCAGAAACAAAAAGACGACTCTCAAGGCTCCCTCACCCGAAGTAAAGAGGTATGGATGCACAGAAAAGCACGTTACCACAGCAACAGTAATAAAACTGCACCGAATTAGAAATCTAAACACTTTTTGAGGCATGCTGCAAATAATTTGTACATCAACCAGCATTTAATCATTTTGCTATGCAGAATAATTAACCAAAAATGACTGTTCCTCCACAGCCTGTTCATATTATCAATACTTATCTATCATTAGTATGGCTTCTTTTGAAATGTATTGCATGTTTTCAAAAATTTGGGGAAAGAAAATGTTCATATATGCATTTTTATTTTCACTGCTGTTCCCACCAAGCAAAATATAGTCATGCCTAAATATGACATGAATATGGCTGTTTGTCCTCTTTTATTGCAGTATGTTGTGGTTTTCTCATCATCATTACATACTGTATCTCCTCTCATCCAGAAATGTTAGTAATTTTTCCAGTAAAATGGAAAAGATGGAGTGACATTTTAGTCGCGATTTCTAAATGATATCCTTAGTATTTCATTTTTATTGATGCACCAACGTTTTGAGAAGAAGATACAGTGTGATGCCAATTTGACTAAAAAGATTATTACAGTTCAATCTGAATGGCATAGATGTCACACTGGAATCATAAGGGAGCAGATTTCATGGGGGAAGAAAAGCTCAAATGAGATGATGCGCACAAACGACATGTCATCTGCTTGTTCATGGGTTTTCGTATGTGGGTTTGTTTTCAGAGTGACAAGGCAAAAAGTCTCTTTGTCCCTGTGCACACTTTGGAAGATACTCAGGCTGTTCGTGCTGTTGCCTTTCACCCGTCTGGATCACTGTATGCTGTGGGATCCAACTCCAAAACTCTACGTGTGTGCGCTTATCCAGAGACACTGGACACAAGGTGATTTATGGACAGTCAGCCTAACACCATTGTCCAACATTATTGTCTTCATATCATGAGTCGTATCAAGGTTATATATACAGTATGATTCTAAGCATGCTTTGTCCTATACCTGAATTCTTTGGCAACCAGAAAATATTAACATTTAAAAAGATGAAATAATAATTATAATCCTCTTCCCTGTTCTTGTGTGCAACAGTTCAAGTCCAACAAACCAGCCGGTCGTCCGCTTCAAGAGGAATAAACACCACAAAGGCTCCATCTACTGTGTGGCCTGGAGCCACTGTGGGCAGCTGTTAGCCACAGGCTCTAATGACAAATATGTCAAAGTTCTACCATTTAACGCAGAAACATGCAACGCCACAGGTGAGTGTCATCATACGCGACGGCATGATCGCATCTGTGTCTGTTGATGTCATAGTTGTCATTCTGTGTTACAGGCCCAGACCTGGAGTTCAGCATGCATGATGGCACCATCCGAGACCTGGCCTTCCTGGAGGGTCCAGAAAGTGGAGGAGCCATTTTGATTAGCGCTGGAGCAGGAGACTGTAAC
Organism: Brachirus orientalis; assembly: GCA_016785285.1. Classification (NCBI taxonomy): domain Eukaryota; kingdom Metazoa; phylum Chordata; class Actinopteri; order Pleuronectiformes; family Soleidae; genus Brachirus; species Brachirus orientalis. The sequence goes on from JAFBJR010000101.1 coordinate 509,696, forward strand.
ATCTACACTACTGACTGTCAGCGGGGACAGGGTTTGCATGCCCTCAGTGGACACACAGGTGCAGTGTTTTACAATGTACAGTGCTTTGTCCCTTTCCCTGTCCTTCTCTGAATTCAGAGACAAAGACAGAAACATTACCAATTAAATGTCTGTTCTGTGTTGATGCCAGGTCACATTCTGTCTCTTTATACATGGGGAGGCTGTATGATTGCCTCTGGCTCTCAAGACAAGACAGTGCGTTTCTGGGACCTCAGAGTCCCCAGCTGTGTCCGAGTAGTGGGGACTGCTTTCCATGGCTCAGGTATCGATGAAGCCCTGTGTGTCATCACATTGACCTCAACATATATTGACCTTAACCTTAACCAACATATATTGACCTTAATTGAGATTTCTTAGGATTTAGCTGGATGTACTGGAAAGTTTAATACATTTAAAACATTTTTACATTTCATAATTTATATTATTGAAAATGTAATTACAAAACTGAAAAATAAAAGCCTTTATTGTGCGTGTGTCTCACGGCCCACCTGCAGTACCTTTATCGCACACTAGGGGGCTGAAGCCCACACTTTTAGAATCACTGTTCAAGAGATTTACACCTCATTCTTCACAGGCAGTCCTGTTGCCTCGGTAGCTGTCGATCCAAGTAGCCGTCTCCTAGCAACAGGGCAAGAGGACAGTGCATGCATGCTGTATGACATCAGAGGAGGACGCATCGTCCAGGTGTACCGCCCACACAGCAGTGACGTCCGCTCTGTTAGGTTTTCCCCAGGAGCACACTACCTGCTCACAGGTTCCTACGACACAAAGGTCATGGTCACCAACCTCCAAGGTACGTTCTTATCCACATCAACTTCTTTGTTTTACACCTAGGTGGCTTAGTGGTTAGAGATGTTTACCTGAGGAGTGGGAGGTTGAGGGTTTAAAGACTACAGTATATAAATGGGAGATGCATGTGTAAGCACTCTGCAGAAAGAACAAATACTCCTAGCAGCTTTGTGCTACTAATATTGGTGATAAGCAACAGCCAGATGCTTCGTCATGGATTATGCATTATCTATTCATGCAACTGTCTCACTTTAAAACTGTCATGCATAACCTTCAAGTATAATCGAATGTCTGGTACATTTGAAGATTAGATTAAATCAGATTAGTTCAACAAACCTCTCAATATAGTGGTGTTTAGCTGTGGTGTCACTTGGTGACAATCCTTTGTCAAGACAGAGGGAGTAAACAGCAACTTTTGCTAATAAAGCATGATGATTACAAATGCTCCCTCAGTCAGGTCTGATAGTTTTGCTTGACAAAACTTTTTTTCTGATGAAGGATGTAGTAGACATATGTTTCATTGTTTCTGCTCACAAAGCCTATTCAGAGAGAGGCTAATAACATCAACAACAAAAAATAATTCCATTTATACACTGCAGCTTTAACTGTTAGACTTTTGCATAAAATTCTCCTTATGTTTTTATTTAAATTGCAAAATCAATAAATGTCACCCTTGCCTTTGCAGTAGGAGGTCCCGGGTTCGCGACCCGGTTGGAACAAGGGCCCTTCTGCAGGGAGTTTTCATGTTCTCCCCGTGTGTGCATGGGTTCTCCCTGGGTACTCCGGCTTCCTCCCACAGTCCAAAAACTTGCAGATTTGGGGATTAGGTTAACTGGACACTCTAAATTGCCCGTAGGTATGAATGTGAGAGTGAATGGTTGTCTGTCTCTATGTGGCCCTGTGATGGACTGGCGACCTGTCCAGGGTGTGACCCGCCCCTCGCCCTATGTCAGCTGGCGTTAGGCACCAGCGCCCCCGTGACCCTCAGTGGATAAAGCGATAGAAAATGAGTGAGAGAGTGAAACTCAATAAATGTCAGGATGAAGTAGATTTTTTGTGAAGTCGGTTCTGTAACACTTTATAGATAAATGACACGAACATTAAACACGCATTCTGTTAACACCATACCTACAATAGTTGTTTGAAATGACGGTCAGAACAAGTTATGCTGCCACCCTCCACACCTGAAGTGTGGGCTGTATCTGATGTTGTCTGATCTATCTCAGTGACTTGTGACTCCTGTGTGTGTGTGTGTTTAGGTGACCTGACCAAGCAGCTGCCTCTGACCGTGGTGGGAGAGCACAGCGACAAGGTGATTCAGTGTCGATGGCACACACAAGACCTGTCCTTCCTCTCATCATCTGCTGACCGCACCGTCACTCTCTGGACACACAACCCGTAACATAGACACGTATGTATATATACAGTATAAGTAGTTCTTATAATCGAAAAGACATAACAGTTCATCCCCTCAAAACAACACTGCTCCTCCTCCACCCTTTCAACACAAGCACCCTCACAGGTGAATGAGTGTTTCCCTCCTGTCCATACAAAATCAGATGGATACAAACCTGTGGCACATGAAAAGCACACACATATTTCATGTCCTCCTCTGACTTCACACCCTCCTCATACTTAAAGTTGTCACAGTGAAGGGTAAAATAGCTGAATCATTCATCATTCTTTAAAGCTGCAGTCAAGTTTCGAGGTTTAACTCAACAGACGTGGTTAGTTCATGATGGTGCCTTCCTTCAGTTTTCAGTTTCTAGAAAAAATAGTAGGGGAAAAAAACAGTTGCATTTTCAAAAATCACATTTTGTCATTTAAGGGAAAAAAAACTGCATTCCTTCCTATGCATATCATTTCATCACAGCTAGTATTGTGCTGCTATATTGTCTGGGAAAACAAGAGTCAATAATACATGGTGTTGAATGTACATCTTTGAGTGGTGAGCTTTTCTCATCATGAGACTAAATCTGTGGATGTCCAACTCTAAGCTGTTGCTTCCCTGTGGGATTTACTCAAGTCTACTGTTATTCTGTCCACCACATTGCTACAACTCAAAACGTGTAAATTAGCTTATGCATTTGTTTTAAATTTTAAAAGCGTGTTATTTGCACTGAAAGTGTTACAGTGTCTTGTGATGGCCTGCTTACAGTGGAAGATAGCTATGTTGGGAAAAAACAAAGGGAAAAACAGTGTAACTTTTGGTTTGGTTCCCTAGCCTTCAGTGTTACAAAGCTTTGGTTTTTCTACTACTGTAATGAGATAACTATAGGGTGCAGTCTTTGCCCATACAAATGATCTAATCATATGCACAGTGAAATTGGAATGGAAGCACAGGTGCAATACTTGATTAGAACCAGTATTCAGAGCAAAGGCATTATATTCTTTTCTTGTATTTTACATAAGCACTTTTGTCTCTAACATGGATTTATTATGTCTACAAGATGCATATTTATGTTTTTTATGTTAATGTATAGTATTCAGTATATTGTTTTAACAAATGGAGCCAAACTAATAAGTACAAAGATCTATTTATTTCAGTTGTGTTTATGTATGTACAATTAGTGCGTTTTTGGAAATGCTAGTGGCTCTTGTATCAAGCTTTTCTAATTCTTGTTTATAAAAGTGACTTAAATTAATTGAAGCTAACTCTAGTCTAACTGCCGGTACGTTCAATAAAGTGTCTTTTACACACGTCTGTTTTGTGTGTTGTTGAAATGAAGAGTTAATGCAGAAAATCAAATCAAGGAGCCTACAGGAAGAAGATTTATTCATCTGACCTCCCTGAACATGTATTATGAAAGACTGTTAGGTTTGTACACAGGTTAAATGCATTTTTTTTATCAAATACGTTTGCTTGAAATACTTTTAGTTAATTTCTTGTCTGACCTCCTAACCAATTGAAAAAACACATATAAACAAAATACACAGAAAAGTTCAAGTGCTGTATTTGTATCCACTGTAATACATGTAGAACCACATTAATTCATAGTAGTGGGACGGCAGTTAGAATTATTACAATCATATAAAAAGACCACATTAAATATCAACATTACTGTAGTTGTGTATGGAAAAATACACATGCGATATGAAATGTGCTGGTGCACCAGATAATGAAAAACAAGGGATAAAAAGAAGAAAAATAAACATTTGTCCCTGAAGCTACTGAGAGTTTGTTGGTGTGCAAGTTGTGCGAAACAATTCCTTGTAGGTTTTAGAATTTTCCTTTCTGTACAGATTCAATACACAATGCTTTATTTTGTCCAAAAGGAGGAATAATATAATTAAAGTTGTACTTTTTTTGAGTGAAGCCCATTGTACAGTTCATGAGCTAGAGAAGGGCTAGAGAAGGGGAAGACACCTGTCTGTCCCTTTAGTGTTTTATTTCAGTTAGGTTGGCTTGGCAACTGCATTCGTTGCCAAGGGCAGAGTGACCCGCTGCTCGTCCATTCGTTTGGCCTGAGAGCGCATGATGAGGCTGAAGAAGTCCTCGTCTGGCACAGTGGGCCCTCGGACTGAAGGAGGGGGAGGGGCACAGCGCTGGTCGTCCAAACGGGAACCCTGCAAAGAGAAGGTATTCTGAGCTCTGTTGTAGGGTTTTAAGTTAAATTTCTCGTGTGGAAAAATCATAGGGTAATTTGTAGTGTATTACAAGGTTCAGTGTGTAAATTTTAGGGGAGTTAATGGCAGAATTTGAATATACTATTATATATAAAAATATAATTTGCAGCTTTAGAAATAAGCCTTTACTAGACCTTACTTTAAAGAGGCCACCAGCTTGTGTTGCCATATTTCTAGCTAGAAAGAACAAACCAGCCACAGGATAGATTTTTTACTGCACAAAGAAAGACTAACACACTTGAGAAGAGACTTGATTTCATGTCTGTTAGATTATTCTCTTGCTGTACAGAGCGACATGCATTTTAAGCTACAACTGAATAGGCAAAGCAGAGTACACACACAGCCAGAGTAACGCAAAATGCAGCAGCATTATGGCTTGTTTTAATTTTCAATTTTGATACGAGTTCCTTGAACAGCTGCCTATGTGCATCCAAGATTCACTATAGTTAAAAGGCATATAAACATTACTTATTAAAGTACTGTATAAAAATAACTTTCGTTTCAGTTTCCGTCACTATTCCTTTCTCTCTGTGTATGTGTGAGAGAGACGGGAGGGGTGGGGGAGAATAAATTTGAACTGCAGTGTTGTGGTAATTACTCAGAGGTCCACAAAGGGCAATAGAAGTTCCACACTAAAGTTTTGAATAAAGTGAGTGTTATATGTTGAATGTTGGTGTGACTGCAGCTTTTGTGCAAATAGTGAAGAGAGAGTCTAATCTGGTACCTGGCACTTTACAAGCATATCGAAGAAGTTGTCGTCAGGCTCAGCATTGTCAGCGTTGGCCATCAGATGGTTAAGCACAGCCTGGTTGCTGTTTTGATGGAGCCTGAGTCCCGGCAGGCTTCCACCTGCTGCTGATGACTCCTTTAACCGCCTGCCTTGGGCGCCTGAGATGTCGGCAGTCTCTGACACGGCTGTGGAGGGACAGAGGATTAAAGATGAACAGGTGCGATGTTTTGTTAGTATGAGAGGGAAGTTTAAAGAAAGGAATCTACTGATTTTTGAGTATTTGTATGTATGAGGGGCTACAAGGCAGAGTAGTGGCTAGCACTGTTGCCTCACAGCAAGAAGGTCACCAGTTCGAATCCCCTTTTGAGGGATTTCTGCATGTTCTCCTTGTATATGTGTGGTTTCTTCTCACAGTCTCAAAACATGCAGAGGATATTTTAGACACTCTAAATTGATCATAGGTGTGAGAGTGAATGGTTGTATGTCTCTGAATGTTTATCCTGCGATGAACTGGCGACCTCGCCCCAACCTATGTCAGGTGGGATTGCTCTTACGTGGAGGATAAGGTGGCAGACAATGAGTAATTGAGTGAATGTATGAACTCACATTTCCTGATGAACCTAGGAGGAGCCTCTGGGCTGCCATTTAATGATAACCTGCTGCCCTTATCCTGTATGGAACAGCGTTGGTCATCCATACGGTTGCTCTGGAAACGGCTCAGCAGGTCAAAGAAGCCCTCGTCTCCGAGCATGTCAGGACTGAGTCGCTTATAAACAAAAACAACACGAACATGAGAAACAACATAACAGAAGAGATCACCCCTTGTTATAGCTGCATGGAGACTACATTGTGCCCCCTTTACCTTCTGTGGTCCCTGTGCCAGCGTCTGACTGGTGTCCAGGGTGTTGCTGGTGTCCTGGAGAACCTTACTGGAGCCACCAGTCTTGTACTTTTTCCCACGCAGACGGCTGACAAACAACAGTTTAGAGGTGCTCTTGGCCAGTGAGGGTTTGGACTGTTTGGTCAGGATGTCACTGTTGTACTTCTGGCCCTTCAGCATACAGAAATGGATTAGTTACCACAACGAAGATGGACCCAAGAGATGTAGGCAGAAAAAACCTTATAAACAGCAAAGCATGACTTGAGTAATGATAAAATGTAGAGGACTAGTCCATATACAATGGCGGTTCTTACATTCATCTTGTCTGGAGTGAGTTTCATCAGCTCCAGGTTCTCCATACTGTGCCTCCTGCTCATCCTTGGTCTTGCTCCTAAAAACAGATGAAAACTGTTCAAACCTGTGACAATGACACACTAGAAAAAACTGTGGGTTCATGCTGTTTGATTATATAGTTGTTTCTGTTTACCATGCTGGTTGTAGTCTATATCCTTATTTTCAGAAAGGGTGGAATTATTTGTGCTGTAGCTCAGACCCAGGACCATCTGAAGATCAGACACGTTCATACGAGCTGTCAGCTCCCCGCTCCTGTCTCCAGTCTGGAAACAAAACAAAAGGGAAAAAAAAACTTCACTTTTACAACAGGAAAATATCTTGAAATGCATTTGGTATATTTAAAACATTTGGTACCTCTTTGCAGATCTCCAGGTGTTTCTCAGCAAAGTGCATGGCCTGGTCATGGTTCCCCAGTGCAGTGTGAGCATTTCCCAGACTCCAGCATGCACGCCCTTCCCCAATCCTATGGCAAAACATGTTTATATTCATAAAAGGGGCACACAAAATACAGTGAATATCAGCATATATCTTACAGTAAATGTACCTGTCATTAAGGTCCTGGGCTATGATTAGGTGTTTGAGGTGGTAGTCTATGGCTCTCTCAAAGTCCTGGAGAAGCGTGTAGGTGTTGCCGAGACTGTAACAGGCCTGGGCCTCCACAGCTCGATCTTTCAGCTGCCTTGCCAGCTGCAGCGTCCTCCTGACCAACACACAGAAAGGCTGGGTCAACGCGCCGCAGAGACACATCAATAATCACCACTTACTGCCAACATAAGAGGTCTACTTAATATATATATATATATATATGGGGATAACATACAATGTCCTACATCAAGAAAATGTCATCTAAATTGTGGATTGTTGTCTCAGTAAACCGCTGTAGTTTTATCAAGAAAAGCACTGAAATTATTTATTTATATGAATTAATTTTCCCATGGCCATGTCTATCCAGCATACCGTGTGATGTGTAAACATGTTGTATTATATTTTCAGTTTATGTGTAAGCCGTGGCTTACTTGTAATGCTCAGCCGCCACTTCAAATTCCCCTAAAAATATGTAGGCATTCCCCAGGTTGCAGTAAGCCCGTCTCTCTGCCGAGCGGTCACCAAACTCTTTAGCTATGAGCAAGCGCTGAAACACAAACATTTTTTCTATTATTAAAATCACTGTAATAAGAAACATGTTTAAATACCCTTTAATAGAGTTTGGGTTTTAATTTAATTACAGTTCCTTCACACCTGCTCGTGGGAAGTCACTGCTTGGCGAAAGTTTCCCAGCAAATAGTGTGTATTGCCGAGGTTCCCGTAAGTTCGACCCTGTGCGGCTCGGTCTCCGAGCTCTTTCACTATGGCCAAGTTTGCCCTGAAAAATCCACATAACAAGCAAGTCAGTCAACAGGAATAATGACAAAAAAGAATTAGTTATTTTTGTACACACACCAATTCACGATAGTGAATCTGACCTCTGCGTTTAACCCACTCCTTTCCTCCATTCCTGCCTTATTGTGACATTATGTATTGCATAAAGAATTCTAAAATTCACAAACACCGCAAGACTTACTCATAAAACTCAGCTGCCTTCCTCAGTGCCACCATGACTTCCTCTGGGAAATCTCCCGGCTCTGCTCCACTCCAGCAGATACTTTTCCCTTTGGCATGATACACGTTCCCAAAGTTGTACAGCGCTCGCGCCTGACCCACCTGACACATCAAAGACAAACAAGTCAGTACTTCAGTTTTCTGAATCTGTCACAGACAACATAATATTTAACTCCATAACTCTGCCTGACTTACGAGTAGGGCTGGGCAATTTCACATTTTACTGCTACAATAATTGATAACGACTGATTTTTTTAATTGTGATGTTTTTGGTGATAATGCCCAGCTCTACTTATGGGCTTGAGTACACTGCTGCTTCACCTTGTCATTAGTGTCCCTCGCTATGTCCAGGTGCCTCTGACAGCAAACCACAGCCTCATCAAACCGCCCCAACACCTTTAACGTGTTGCCGAGGTTTCCACTGGCTTTGGCTTCACCGAGCAGGTCACCAATTGTTCTATAAAAGACATATTGTATGAGCAATAATAAAATAATGATTTATGAGTAGAGGAAGGAGGAATGTTGTTGATGAACTAACCTGGTCAAGGTGAGGTCATGCCGGTGAAACTCCAGGGCCTTGGTGTAGTCATGCAGGTGGAAGTAAGCATTGCCCAGCTGGCTGTAGATGGCACTGAGCACCTGCAGATCTTCTGTGCCCACCTGAATGGCAGCTTCAAAGAAGGAGACCCCTGCTCTGTAGTCTCCAACCTTACAGAGCCGCTCTCCCTCCAACGCCAGCTCCAAGCAGGACACCTCCATTCTACAGCAGCAGAGGGAAGCAGAGTCAGTCTGTCAGGTGTTACGTTTCAATTTGGTAAGCCTCAAAAAATAGAGAAAGATTTCAATAAGCTGCTCTAAAATGTCAGGAATACAAAAACAGCAAGTTGAAGGAGGTGTGGAGTAACAGACCTACTCTGGCTGTGACCTACAGTCAACTGAGAGGACCTTTTTCTAAGCACAGGAAAACTGTTAAGCAACTTCCTTCCACTGTAGAGAACAATGGCTCACACTAAAATGTATGGTTTATCTCACAATTTTTTGACATGTCCTTTTGCACTCATGAGCATTTTCTTTCATCTTAACACAGGAGTGAGATTATGTGAATTAATTGCAGTACAGTAGCTTATGAGGGCAATGCTTTTTATTAGTAGTAATAAAGTGCCCCAAAACCCTACAAAGTTTTAAAAACATATCAACATTGAAACAAAACACCAAATAGCAAAAAAAAAACTAATAGCATAATAAAAAACACATACATAGAATGTGACTTTTATTATAGTTTGTATTGGGTTCTTCAAGATAAGTGAATAATCAAGACTGAAGAATCAGATAGTCTCAATTGTTTACTGTAAACATGTGTGGAGCAAAGAAAAGAAAAAAGAGGTAGTGAGCCAACGTTTGTTTTTCAGGAAGCTGTATTGTTGGAAGGAGAACAGCTTCACACAAAGTGCTTTCAAGTTGTTCATCTCAGGATTTCCTGCTGTACCCAACCCAAGATTTTGTCTGAAGGCTCTAAAAGAAACTGACCCAGAAAACACTTCAGGTGACGTTAATGCTTACAGTCTATGGTGAGCTTTTAAAATGAAAAAAAAAAAAAAATTAATAATAATAATAAAATCAAATATATATATATATATATATATATATTATTTATATATATATATATAAGGCAAACATGGTCTCCTGAAAAGTTGATAAACCTCATGTATTTCATAAATCTTAGGCATTAAAGTAAAAAGTCCTTTGTTTACTACCAAGTTAACAACACACCACTGAACACTATAGCCACGGCAAACACTAGCCTACCTTCTGGCTTTTCCTGTCTTAAAAAAGCAGCAGGAACACACGGAGCATTTGAGTGGCATCTACTGAGCTTTCCACTGGAAAAACCTTCCAGACTGCTGCTCCCTCTCTTAAGCTGAAGCATGGAGAGATTAACTCAATGTAATTTAGTAGCCTATACAAAATAAAATGATGAAGATCTTGTTTTAGGTTCAATTAAGTCTAAAAAAAGTTTAAAAACAGCCTTCCTTCCTTTTCTCTGACGTCACAGAGGTATTTTTGCATCACACACTGCAAAACTGTCAAGGAGATGCATGGTGTTATCAGAGTATTAACTTCCAATGCATGGCAGCGAAGAAAGTGTTCAATCAGCATTTTCTTTGGTAATCTGCTTATCTTTCCTGTAGCTCTCTTGTGACCTGGTCACCTGAGATTACAGATTTGGAGCGCGCACACGACAGATTAAAGAGATGCTGAGGGCTAAGAAGATTTATTGGAGTTGTAAGAGACAAGCAGACTCTGAAGTGTGGTATAATGGAATCAGTTAGTTGAGGGTAACAAACTTGACAACAGCCCTTATGGGGAAAAAAATCCCCGTAAGGGCATAAATCATCCAAACTAGCAGATACCCACTCCATCTGAACAGGGTGGACACACACGCGGCGGAAAACAAAACTGACACTGATTAATTTTTTAGTGCTTGTTAAATATTGAAGCTGGAGCAAGCCTTTTTGTATTTAGCAGGTCACACCTGCTGCAAGCACTCTCCACCTGGGTATGTATGGACAGCTGGCTGATGACTATTGTTTTTAAGGAGACTCATCTGCCTTTAGTCAACAAACTCACAGAACACACAGTAAAATGAGACGGACACAATTTCACGTCCACATTTTACACAAAATACTGTCATCAGCAACATGACACTATTGCAAATAATTGCAAATACAGTAACTATGAACAAACTATTTAATCAACAATTCAATCTAAAAGTACTTAAGAAAAAAAGATGACAAGCTACACAAAACCGAGTCCCAGTTTCAACTCTGCAACTATATAGTGTAGAGAGACGGAGGATTTTCCTACCTGTAACGGACATGAAGGGACTGCTCCTCAGCTCGCGTGCTAACCACTGAGGCACTGGTATCCATTGAAGTGCATAATATGAGGGAAAATCCCAGTTTAGTTCCCAAAAAAATGGCTGCGTTTAAAACAAGTGCCAAAGAGAAAGAAGAAGAAATACAATTCTTTGTTCAAAAGGAGTTGAGAAAGAGGAGGCGAACCTAACAAAAAAGTCCACCAATGTGGAAAAAGTATGCAACTGTGCCTCTGCTGAATGTTGACAAGGAACAGTGACCACATAAAAGCTGCAGAGTCCTGAGTGTCAGTCCACACACTGCTGCTTTCGTATAAGGCGTTTTTTTTGCGTCACAGCACCTCAATCTCTCCTCAGCGGCCTTCTGCAAAGAGAACACAAGATGCTGTATGTGAAGCCTCATTCTGGCCACACAGTGCCATGGCAACACCAACCAAACAGCAGTGTGCACAAGGGGGCAGGCAGAAAGCAGGACGGGAATGAAAGGATGGGGTCAATACAGGCAAGCTAAGGCGGTGACTCAGTTCATCCAGGCTTGGAGTTGTGCGTATGTACTCTAAAGTTGCAACAAGGTGAGAAAGATGCGTATGCTTCAGCAAGCAGAGAGACGCCATGATTGGTCGAGGAAAAGAGAAGCACTGGAACAAACCACTGTTGCAACACATTAAAATAAATGAAACGACAAACACATAATCTACTTTGCCTATATGACTTTCACCAAAGGAAAGGAAAGCAATAAGCAAGCTACATGGTTTGAGATAGACAGCACCAAGTACAGGCCAGGGCTAGCATTACCTCATAGCCGCACCCAATTCTCCCCAAATTTTAACCCTTCAGTCCCTCCCTACGACACACACACAATAGGAATTGGGGCAGAACATTTTCTGTTTAATCCAAAGCCAAACAACAGCTAAAAGACAGTCATGGTAAACGAGCAAAGAGTGTGTTCACATCTGCCTACAAGTCAACAGAATAACTGTTTGAAAATAAGGTCATTTTTCAGTTTACGTCAGATAAGCAGAACAGACGTATGTTAAAACTGCAAAACTGACCAACAGAGAGCCTGAACACTGATGAGCAGTCAGTGTTGTCTTCAAGTCTTTCTAACTATGAAGAAAATATTAGTGCTGTCACTACAACTTTAAAGTCCAAAATACTGTCAGATTCCCTCTAAATGTAGGAATCCAATTCTGCTTATTAGCTCAGCACAGAGCTCACACTGTGAGATGTCTTAAAAACAAATGATAATCAGAATTAAAACAGAAAAACTGTTTTGAAAACATGAAACATTTCAGTCATGCCCCATTTGTGTCACTATTGCTATTTTAGTAGGACTAAAATGGATATAACTCTCACTATGAGTGAATACCTAAATTCACAAATATAAAATGAATAGGATTTGTTTACATTAATACAGCACGTTCATGAAGAACTAAACACTGAATGTGATTTATGTCATTTATGTCTTACTAGTGAAGTATGTTTGTTTTAACAACTAATCTCATAAGATGACTAGTACTCCATGAAGGTGAAAACTTCCACCTAGAGGTGTGAGAATCATTGCAGTGCATATTCCTGTACATTATTACCATTACCAAGTGCAAGTGAACACGCAGACTTTTCCACTATTGTATGCCAACTGGGTGTGTTTCCAAGAGACCTGTCCAGCTTATCGAGCTGCAGTGTATATGAACATGAAGAAATTACATGTGTCTAAAGGCACATCAAACAGAAAGAATGAAAGAAAAAGCAAGGTAATGACTGACACCTTGATGAGTTATAAACAGGACATGATGACACAGACGTGTCTATTTTCTTATGTTTACAGCCCACAGATACACTAAACTGCCCATGTCTGTGGTTGCAAAGTCTAAAAAAAGAAACAGCAATCAACAGTGCACCATGAGCCAGCAAAATCTAGCACCAAAACAAGAAAAGAAAAAACTAAATAAGTACTGGATTACTGACCGGAAATTCTTCCACACAGGAATAGGAAATCTGGGAAGCCTGAAACAAAAAGTGCAGTGACCATGAATATCATGACATGAAAATGTTGCACTTGTCATATTGTTCTCCACACCAGATGATTATTATTAGGTACAAAACATACACACACAAATAGGAATAAATAGATGAGAGTAAACTCTCAATGATATCTCCAGTATAAATAAAAGTTGTGTATATGAACAACATATATAAAAGAAAATACTCAGCAAAATAGATACAGACTCTAAGTATGTAATCTATGCTTCATTATACTTAAGTATAATGACAATAGACAGTTCTGAGTTCTGATTAATGAACCTGACATCATGAAATAAGTCAAAATGCAAATAAAACAGTGATGCAATTATTCCAATTTTAGCCACTGATCAATAAAAATACTTCGTTCAACACATATAACTGTTGTAAATAGACTACGCATGGGCATTTAAACAGTAAAAATACAGATCATGCAGATTTTGCATAACCATCAACTCCGATCATGCAGTTTTTATTACTGTGGGGTGAGGTCGCCAGACTCAGCAGCGGAATGTAAACACCTGACTTAGAATAAAATAATATCATATAAAATAAATGTTACTACTGTCAGATGTTTGAAGCTAACAATCAACAGTGACTACAGTATGACACCGAGCAGCACATTAGCTAGTTAGCATGTTAACTGCTAAACTTACGTTAGTCGATCCAGTTCGAACAATGGGAACTCTTCTTTCCTTTACTTTCTCACAAGAATTGAAAACATGGGTGCGTTTGAAAAACAAAAATGTTTTAAGGCGAGAATATGTAGGTTATCCAGTTTGACGCTACATTATCTTACAACTTTTACATAACTTGAATTTTACTTGGGAGGGAAAGAAGTAAAACTAAGCGACCGCAGCACGAGCGTATGTGTTTTGTACAACCAGCCAATCAGAGGACGACATTCAAAGATTAGCTCCGCCCTGAGTAACTGTCATTGAACCAATCGATTTGAATAGAAAAGAGATGACGTAGTGTTGCACTGAAGCTGCCATTATATGAGATAATGACCTCAAAAATACTATATATAACTTTTTAGTACCAGCTCATAGTATTGTTTAACATTCTTTACCAAAGTTTTACTTGAACATTAACAAATATGTGTAAAAAAAAAAAAATCACATTTACTGGCAAGAAAAATATTGTGGTGTACAGAACTCCAGTGTCTATTATTTTGTGATTTATCTGTGTTTCACATGGACTCAGCCTTTTGTTTTCATTATATTGATTTGTATTTTTTTCAAACCACACATTATTTCAATGAATAGTTTCTGTCTGAGGTTTGTTGTTGTGTATATTTTTAATTTCTTCTTCCAAACTACACAAGGCACGAATGGAAGTATAACTTTAAACTAACAAGTTAGATATATCAGCTCACTATAAACAAGATACATTCAATAGATTGCTTATAAAACATACTCTATTATCAAAAGCCACATCCCTATTTACATAGATTATAATGGATAATAATTACAATGGATCTCCCTGAAATCTAATTAATAATTACTGTCGATTAATGAAGCCATTTATTTTACAATTCTGCTATTAAACGTTCATTTATTTATGTTTTTGTTTATCATCGTGTATCTTATCTCACGCGTCAAACGGAAGCCGAGCATGGGTGCACCCACTTTGTTTTTCCACAGTGAATCTTTTGGCAGTTAGTAATCGTTTCAGGTCTAAAGGATGTAAACGTCGCTGTAAACTAACGTCTTAAAAGCGACACAAATTGTTGATTATGTATAGTTTATAAAACACCAACATGTGCGGTCCAAAACTGGCAGAGTAGAGGGTTTCACGACCGTTACCTAGCAACCAGACGCTGCCCGACCGGCTACAGATGCACAGCGCAAATCTCTTCATAATTAATGATGCCACAGAAACTAAACCTGTCACAAAAAACATACTGTATGTCGTGAAAGAACAGGCGCACATAAACTGTTCCTGGTCTGAAAAACATGCCTGAGGAGAGCTTCAACTTCAACCTAATGTCGCGAAGCTGAAGGAGACATCAGCACAGTAAGTCATCACCAACACCAACACCACCACACTGTAGCCTGTCACTGTAGCATGTGGCTGAAAAGGGAGGCTAATTCAGACCTGAAGTACATACATGTGTGTAATATTGTAGCTTTACAAAGCATGTATTATTTCTGTACGAGTACTCGAGCACTTTTAGTACATTTACTCAATTCTGTGCTTAAGTACAACTTTGAGATACACTAGGGCCTAGTGTATACTGTATTAATGCCCCACTCCACTATGTCCTCTTCACCTTTTTAACTGTTTTTTAATGCTAATACCTATCAGCCAATTGCATGGCACAAACAGTACATAGGCACGTTGACATAGTCCAGACAACTTGAAACAGAGACCAGCTGTTCTCTTTGTTGATGTCAGAGGTCACTAACACGTTTACACAATCCGGCAATAATAATCTAAAACAACCACTTTGCTGCAATATTGGTTATTTTACCTTGAATAGATGATCACAGATATGCAGAGCTTTTACTTGTAGACTTCATACTGTATGTGCTGTATACATACAGGATCTGAAAACATCTACTTAAGCACACTCACTGAAATTCAATCAGCCATTAACACCATTCGCACGCTTACTGTATGATGACACGTAAACCTCTCCCCACACAATGTATTGATTGTTGAATAATTAACAGCTTAGCACATTTTGATCCAGTGTTGTCAGCTCATGTCGTGTTGCTAAGTGATGAACAGGTGTTCAGTTCTCTTGTCTTACCCCCTTATCTTGCCACAGCTGAAAACACCCTGACATTTTCTGTTACATAGAAAATGTCCATGGAGGGAGATCCAGAGGATTCAGTTGAGGAGCTGTGGGGATCCACTGTGCTGTGGAAGAAGTGCATCCAGCAGACCATCGTGGTCGACCTAAGTGAGGATGAAAGTCTCCATCTCAGTGACTTGGAGGGATCTTTAGCTTTACATCTGTCCCAGGCCGAGTCTGCTGGCTCAGACCACAGTATCCATCTAAGTGGTGAGTCCTGGTGTCACTATAATGCGCATTTGTCTACTGTTAAAAAAATGACTGTTTTTTTAACACATGTATCAAAGCTGGTATTGAACATAAAGCTGGTTACTACAGGCCTGTATTATTTTTATTTTATTTATTTGACACACAAATAAAAGAAAAACAAGGAAATCAAGTAAAACTAGCACAAATGAAGGTGCAGCAGAAACTGAGATGGGTGTGAAACCTCACCCAGAATAACATACAATCTACCATTTCAAATAAGACACGCAAATCATTATGTTAAAAAAAGACACAATTGAATAACTAAGGAAATTGAATAATATACTTTATATTAAAAAAAGCAGGACTACAAACTGTGATTAAAATAGGTGTAATGTTTGTAGACACCAGAGCATTTCTTAAAATTTTCTGTACAAAGTGAGGCAACAAAGAATCTATTAAATGTATGTTTTGTTTCCACAAGATAACCAGGAACACATGAAAACTAGAGCATGAAACCAAAGTAACAGAGACGACAGAAACAAGTGACATGAGACAACAGGCAAAACACTGAGGAAGAGAGAGACTAAATATACTAGGGAGGCAGGAACAATTAGACACATGTGAAAATGTCAAGATAAAACAGGAAGCAAAGACAACAGGAAACCAGAAACAGAACTTAAAACTCAAGGTAGAGAAAGCACAACAACAAAAAGTCCAAACTGAATAAATGTTCATCGGAAAGGACCTGAAAAATTCTGTGTATTAAACTGAGTAATCCATGTGACCCTTTAAATCATATTTTATGTGCTGTTTGCATTCTTTGATTTGCAGGGAGTGCTGAGTTTTCAGCTTTGGATGACACCTCCTCAGAGTCCAGTAATGTGACCAGTCCAAGTGAGAGGGTGCTGGAGAAAAAGACCAAGAGCAGTATACTGCACGTGTCTCTCCAAAAACCAAACACAATGCAAGATGCTCCACTTTCAAAGCAAGATAATGAGGATTCAGGGCAAAATACAAGTGACGAGGATCAGGAGGATCTACCATATGATGGTGACCTCGGTAGCCCATACTTCAACCAGACACCAAGCACTGAGGGCAACACAAGCTCAGATGGAAGAGAAACTGTTCATGAAAGTCCTGGTGCTACAGGTCTACTTCAGTTGGCTACAAAAGATAGAGATGATACCGGTAAACATTTGGTTTTAGATGAGCACACTGTTGACTTCACTTTATCACAAGAGGATGTCTGCACCAAACATGATGTTCCCAAGCCAAGTGTTGTTGCAGCATCATGCCCTCACCTTGCTGACATTAACCAGTTGCTGCAGAACTTTTCCTGGGAGGATTTGGTGTTGCCTGGCAGGCTGATCGAAGCGGAGACCCTGCCAGAGGTTTCCCTGCTGGAGAGCATGGACAGCACCGTTTTGAGCTTGGCTCCAACCCATAACAGCCCAAATAATACTAATAGTAACCATTCAGAGAATGTAACACTGAGTAAATCTGAGTATTACTCTGGTGGGACTGATGAAAAGAGTGAAAATGTATCAAAAACCTTAAGTTTACATGAAGAAGCTGAAAGAAAAATGAATGTCGTCTCAGCTGCTGACAGTGTTGCATCCAGCGTAGACTCATACCACAGCAGTAGAGACAACAGCATCATAGATGTAGTGAAGCAGGAAAAGTCTGAAGACCATGATCAGCTTCAGAGAAACCCACTTGTGCGTGCCAGGTCCTTCAGTGAAATGAAATATGGTCAAGGCCAAATCCATTACCCCCTTCCTGATTTTTCTAAGGTTGCCCCCAAGGTAAAAATCCCCAAAGCTCCAAGTGGACCATCCAGACCTGTTCCTCAGCACCTCAGCACCATGCACAGAGCCCAGTCTTCCCCAGGTATGTTAGAGGTAATCAGCAGAGTCCTGGAGGATTCAGTCCAACCACCAGAGAAGCCTTATATCTTCAGAGATGAGGAGAAACAAACTCCAGCAACACTAGTTCACCTGCAGGTAGAAAACCTCTGGAATTTTGTCTTTACAGAACACTGTCATTCCTACATCTTCTTCTAGAACAGAACTAATGTTCATTCTGTGTCTAATTTCTGTAGGCCGAATATGATAAATTATTAACTAAATATGCTGAGGCAGAGAATCTTATTGATCAGCTGAGACTGGGAACCAGTGTAAGTAAATCCTAAAACGTGTGTTTGAGAAATCAAAATAAATTCAAAGAAAACAAAGCACGATTTTTGAACTTTATTTCCAGATCAAGCCCTCTTCTGATCTGAAGCTTTATTCAGAACATGATGATGATCATCAGAGAAACGTAGCTGGGGGAAGCCATCTTGGATCCTCAGCTCCTTATCGTCCCCCATCAGGTACGTCTGTGTGTCTGACATCTGATATTATGATGGGTCACTGCTTTGCTTTGCAACCTGCAAATTATGCAGTGAAGTGCAACTGGTTTCCATAGAGACAAATGGGGTCAAATGACTCTATTCTACAGACAAACATCTCTATTTTGCTTTTGGATCACTTTAATTAACTGGAAAACAGCAAGGACAACATGACTGGATAAATATTTGACTTTGAATATCCATATGATATTTCTACATTGCAAGATCATCTGAAATTGTATGCATCACAAACAATCCAAACACTATTTACATAGATTTTCTTTGTTTTTTGAGAAAACCTTGCACAAAAGGGAAGAACAGCTGTCCACAGTGGCATTAAGGGTGAAGCTTTTTCCTGCCTCTGGCAACCTGAGGTGGGTCCTAGTGAAGGAGAAAGAATGACTGCAGAGCTAAGAGACATCATCAGTCCATTCATTCAGCAGGTAAGTTTAAAATTATAAAGCCAAGCTATCAGTGCAAAAAATCCTCATTTAACAAACTGTCTTTAACTCAGGTGGAAGAGTTCAAAGGGAGTGTCAACAACAATTTAATGAGCACAGAAGAACAGCAAATGGTAAGATCTTATGCAATATTTGAGATAAACAGAGATCCCTTTTTACTTTTGAATTTTCCTTCATATGAAATGTGTCTTTTGTCAGATGTTGAGGAGCATGATGGAGGCTCAGGACCAGCTGGAGAGGAAATACATCAGTAAGAAGGAGGAACACAGAGCATTGGAGATGCAGAATTACAGGGGTTTGTCCAGGAATATGGGCATATTTGATCCAAACAGGTTAAAAATATATTTTTCTACGTTCACTATTTACTATTACGCTTATGTAAAAATATCAGTATCATGTTTACACATCCATGGATGTGTCTCTGTGTGTGCTGACATGTGTTCAGACTGATAGAGGGAGACATATTCAGGATAGGGATGCACCTGGACAACATTAAGGAGATGATAGACAAAAACATGTGTGAGCAGATTTCTCCACCTCACTCATCCTCCACTCCCACACCCATGAAGGAGGTGCTACATGTGAGCCCTAGTCCTTTTTGTACGCTCACACCCTCACCACCTCCACCATTCCTGCATCAGGTAATCAACTCAAATAATATAATTAACTCGCTGTGTGGTCATTGTATATATAATTTGGTAGAAGAATGGGAAAATATCAGTAGAGTATTAAAAAATGAATCATACTGGTGTTACATATTGTATATTTTATAGTAACTGTAATGTTGTTTTCATATTATACCTTCAAAAAACATACACAAACATATCCAATTGCTTGTTGCTGCTCAAGGGATTCACCTTCTGATATTTTTAGTCCAGTCCACACAGTAGTAACTCCAAACCATTGCCCCCTATGAGACCAAAATATAATGTTTTATAAGGACAATTTTAACTGCAATTTCCATAGAGGCTAATATTATATTGAACAAGGTAAACAACTCATATCCAAGCGATATAATTAGTAAAAATTTATGCGTTATTTAAAGCATTTTGACGTACAGTGTGAAACAACTAACCCCTAATGATATGACTGGGTTTCATGTTTCAGGGTCTACATGCAGATTTATCTGCAATTTATAAGATGGAGACATGCAAAAAGGAGCTAAAAGCAGAGGGAGTGGAGGAGACCAGTGAGGCACATGAGGAAGGTGGACAGAAGCAAAACTCTGCTCTCAACGCTGGACATAAAAGGTGTACGTCATGGTAATAAAAAAAGAGAATATAATAAATTAGAAAAAATGTTTTTATGTTTCTGTCATCAAACAGAAAAAAATGTTTTTATGTCCCTTTGTAATTAATATATATATATATAGTACAGTGCAAAAATCCTAGGCCACCATTAGATTTGTTGCTCTTGCAATGCTTTAATTACCATACAGTATAATTCAATAATAATTCTTTATTTGGATACTTCCAGATACTTCCAGAAATCTGAAAAATATGTATGTGATTATAGAATAATATTTTTTTTCAGAAAAAGAAGCTTCTGTTGATGGAATTATCAAGTATTTAGTGTGACCTACCTTTTCACTTGAACAATAGCACAACCCTTTAAAAACTGGAAAGGAACCATATTGATTTTACTGGTTTTCTTCCTCCTTCTATTTCATGTTGAAAAATACCTGCTGTGGAAAAAGTCTATTAATTTATTCTTTACATGAGGCTGACATACGGCAAAAGACAAACATACAAAGACAAGCATTCACTCTCATATTCACACCTGGGACAGTCCACCAGCAAGCTCGAAGAAAACCCACACGCACACGGGGAGAACATGCAAACTTCATACGGAAAGGCACCCGGGCAAACTTGGTCTCAAACCCAGGTCTTTTCACTGGAGCCAAACAAAGATGGTCTTGACCTGAGACCTTTCCACAGTACTGTCTGTGCAAGTGCATCAACTGAGTTAAACACGACCAAACTTCATGTATCAGCGCTTATCTCATAAAGAAAACCGAAATGTTAAACTGGTGAGGACACAATAATATAATGCAGCACTAATGTGCATGTTCTATCATCACTATTGTGCCCAGCTATTAATGATGTGAGTTGTGTTTCGTGTGTGTGTTTGTGCTCAAATAATAGACACGTTCTCAGCCTTACTGTGGGCAGATTGTGTTTCAGGTACAGGTACAGTGTTGGTGTTAGGTTCCACCGCACAGAGGCAACAGAGAGTTTTGGTCGGAGTGAGCAGTGCTTTTCCTCTGTCCTGTTTCATTCAGGGGCACACAGGAGTCTCTGGAGAGACTGGAGGACAACCAGAAAGCCGAGGATGAGGATGGCAAAGAAGAGGAGAGCAGCCCTGTGTTGTCAGAGGGGTTAGTTCATCATAACATCTTAGCGTGTCTGAGTGGAACCAGCTTATCCTCAACACAGACTCGTGAAAGGTCAGTGTGTGTGGTCAATGTGCTTTAACTTAACTGCTTCGCTCTTGAAGAATTTACTAATACTACTTCCGTATATGTGTGTTGTCAGTCTAAAAACAGGAAACATCATCATACTATCTTCCATAACTCCACAGTTTGGATTTAAATCTGTAATGCTTAATATCTTTCCGTTTGTTCTTGCAGCGCTGTGGTCGGTGTCACAGAAGGCGAATGTGATCTGGGCGATGGTGTGAGTCTGGCTGTGGAGGTCTCCACTTCCTCTGAAGTACCCAAACCCTCAGACACACACAGCCACACAGAGCCTCCTCTCAACACTTCTCTGGCTTCACAGGTCAGTTGCAGATAACAGTTGAAATCAGGGATGTTGGTAAAGTCTCAGGGTCACATACAGAGGCTGCATTATTTTGAGTGATTTGTGCTTTGTGGGGTACAGAGGACTGTGAGCCCAGAGGCAGACAGTGGATTTGGGAGCTCTTACTTGAATCAATCAGCTTCATCATCATTTCAACCAAATCTGCTTATTGAAAGGTACAAAGCTACATAAACACTAATCCAGTGACTGATCCACATGATTTGGAAGAATAGCACTATTTGGGTTTATTCAATTCCAGTGTGCCGTCCCATAATGATGGTCTAAGTAGCTCAGACAGCGAGAGCTGCTCCAAACTGCAGACTACCATCTATTCAGCCTCTCTGAACACCCAGAGGTGGGCCAAGTCTCACCCATCTGTCCAAACACAGTCCTGTGGTAAAGTGGAGCTGTGGGTAGAGAGCACCACCAAGGAGCCTTCACTCAGGCTGCAGGGTGAGCGGACATTTCTCAGTGTGACATTACTCATCTTCTTAAAGGTTCAGTGTGTAACATTTAAGAGGGGTTATTGCCATCAATTAAATATAATACCCATATATATGTTTATAGAAGTTTATACTTGCTAAAATGGCATTTAAATGCACTTTAAGCAAGGGCCTTGATTGTTGGAGGCCGTTGTCTTTTGCTGTCATATTTCTACAGAAGCCCAAATGGACACATTAGGTAGAGTGATAGCTTACTATGCGAATGAAAACGACATCCTTTCTGATTTGCATGGGCCACACACCATTGTTCCCTGACACCCTTGCGATGAGTGAGGGGTGAGTGGAGGAGTTACATCCTGCAGTCTCACCATTAGATGTCACATATTTTTTACACACTGGACCTTTAATCTTATTTTCATTCATTTGCTTCATTGTAACAAAATGCTTCCCTAACACTCACGCAACAGGATCTGACCCAAGCCTGCCTTCTCAGCTCAGTCACTACGTCTCTGAACCTGCACTCAGCACTTCCATGAATTCAA
Organism: Brachirus orientalis; assembly: GCA_016785285.1. NCBI lineage: Eukaryota > Metazoa > Chordata > Actinopteri > Pleuronectiformes > Soleidae > Brachirus > Brachirus orientalis. Next base: position 532,236 of record JAFBJR010000101.1, read on the forward strand.
TGGAGAGAGGCAGCCAAGCAAATTCCTGCTCCTGTAATAGGTCAGTGTTTCCTAACAGGTAAGCACTGTTGGTGACTGACTGCTGAAAAATATGCGGTTGTTTCATCAGGGTTGATAAAATAATCATCACTGGCTATTCTCGCCTCTTGACACATAGAACATTGGAATGTCTGTAGCTATGCATTCATGTATGTGTCTTTAGTGAGGCCATACTAGCCCTGCAGTTAGAAGTAACCAGGCTGAAAAAGGAACTGGAGGAGGGCTTAGTCCAGCTGCCTCACCTAGCACAGAAGATGGATTATCTCACCTCCAAATACAGACAGGATCGTCAGGAGCGCAGGTCCAAAACAAGAACCCGGACTCACCTAAGACCAGTTTGTCACAGGTGAATCTGACTTTGTCTTAAATTTTATGAGAGTATTGGGTTAAAACCAGGTGAATGATTTATCAGTTTCAGTCATTCATTATCATTATAGTAAATCCATTAGTATATGGAAATTATCAAACAACAGACAAAGTATTAATAATATTTCTTCCAGTCCAGCGAGAGTAGAGGACTGGATTTCTTCAGACATGGACCCCAGTAAGAGCAAAGGTACTCCATCTCACCAATAACCAGATTACCCATGTAGTATGACTGGACATCTGTGTGGACAGACTGGACTTTATATGGATCTTCATTCATCATAAGTTTGTTAATCTCCTCTCCAGGTACGGACAGTGAAGATACAGCAGCCTCAGAAGTCATGTTGCAGTTCCACAACTCACCAGTAGGGAGCAGAAGAGGCTGCAGTGTTCTTTCTGGACAAGGAAAGCTGCAGACCAGCAGAGGTCAGGGCCATCCCTGCATTACAGGGCATTCTGCATTTTTTAAAACCAAGATTGTATATTTTGTCCAGATTGAATGACCTTGGGCAGCAAAACCATATGTTATTCCTTTAGGTGCAGAAGGAAATAGCTCAGCGAAAACGCATATAATCACCTGCTCCAGAGAGAAAGGGGAAGCTTCTGAAAGCTCTGGTAAACAAATGCCACAGAGTAAGTACATTTTCTACCATTTTGATTTGTCCACATCAGCTTTATTTGTCCAAACTGGAAAAGAGCAACTGTTTTACAACATCAAACAAAACCGAAAACTGAGGCACTAAGACAGATTTTTGAAAAGTGGACACAAATTTCATCATTGTTGTCACTATATGACTGACCAGCAGTTATATTTATTCTTTTTATGCATTTTTTGTATGTTAACTTTTATGTAGTGTAATATGCACAATGTAGTGTATTATTATTATTATTACAATATGTGCTTCTCCTGTTGGTAGCCACCATTGAGAGTTTTCACTCCAAAGGAATGTGGCCTCCCCTCTCCTCTCCATCTCTCCAGATGCCCCTCCTCCAGGTCAACTACTGCTCTTCCAGCAGTCTACCTGCCAGGTAAACACACAGGTAAACTAACAGGTAAACCCATCTATCCCTCACCTGTTTGTGCCCCCACTCTTTGGAAACATACTTTATGTTTCTGTCATCAAATCCAGCTATAAAGTGAGGGAGCCACTGCTCCAGTCCATGACCCATCACAGGAAACGATCCACCCAGTCAGACACAGCACTCCTGCCCAGCAATGTTTACTTCCAGCAGACACTGTCTCGTGTCTCAGTGTCCTCAAAGTCTGTCAACAGAAGAGGCAGCAAGGTGAGATGTCTCATCTGTCCGTACATGCATATCTGCGGAAAAGTGTGGAATTCTAGAGATTTTTCTGGTATGTGAATCTACATTATATACAGTATATCTCGTTAGAACGTTTGCTGCCATTTTACAGGACAAAGACATGAACAAAACTCTGGACAAGGCTATTGAAGTGGCTCACAGCATGAAAAGAACCACAGACAGGATGGCCAAGAAACTGTCAGCGGACCTGGCCAAAGCTGAACTCCACAGGAAACTGCGCGGCACACAGCCACTAGGGGGAAGGAAACACCATCCACTGTGACACCCAGGGAACAGGTGTCTGTTCACCTAGCACTCACCATACCTGTGATATACTGTATGTTATATACAATGAATCTTTATGTCATGAAAATGTAGTAATTTATGAATCTGTTTGTTGCTTTTGTACATTAGTGTATATTTTTAATAGGCAAAAAAAATCACCTGAATAACACTCTAAAAATAAAATAAATAAAAATAACCTATTATAGCTCTATTTGAATTAAACATTTTTAACTAGTTGACAGTGTTTATTTATATTTAGTATATTTATACCACTAATTTATCCATAAAAACACAAAGGGTGGCAGTTCATGCAGAATGTGTTTTTCCATTTCTGTGTACAAGACTGAACAAGAATGGTAGCTAAAAGACTGTGGTGTATAAGGAAGATGATTTACCTATAAAAAATCAATAATTCTGCATATGCACAGTGCATTAACAATTATTGTGCGAACCAGAGAAACAAAAGGTGTTTCAACAAAGTAATACACAGATACATTTTGTGCATTTTGTGCTTTTACTGGCAACACCAGTAAAACTGGACAATTGTCTTTCAGCAGATTAATCCATAAACATGAACTTTATTTTTAACCATGGTAGGACACTTGACTCAACTAAATGTTGTTTTCTGTCAATCAAGAACACCCAAGCAGCCACAGGGTTGCTAGATTAAGTTAAATCAAATTTAATCTAGGTTATACTGTTAATATTGTTTTCCAGGAAAACCCCCCAGTGCCTTTACTTCAAATAAATATAATCCTATTTAGCTTTCAGCAAATCTGCTAATTTGATGCCTCTATTGCTGTCCTGCTGGCCTGTGGGTGCTCACAAAACAGTGTCTTCTTACTGAGTTTCTTTAAGATGGCTTCGTGACCCTGTGCCTGTCTCTATCACAGCCTGCTGCTGAGGTGTTTGTTGTTGGGTATTTAGTTTCACTGTTGTTCTTAAGGGGGTATCGGGAGAGGAGATGTGTCCAAACAACATTCCTGCACTGTCTCATCTGATTGTTCAAAGAGCAGGCGAACCTGTGGATCCCTACACTTGTCACACTGACTTCTGTTTATTGCTCACTTTTTCGTACAATGGTAGAGTCACCACCCACACACCCTCCATCCTTTCCACAGTATAACTGGTTATCATTTCAGTGACTCATGTTGAATGTATAATAAAACCAGTTTTGGTTAACAAAGTTTTCACTGTTGTTGAAAAGCTATGAGCGGTAAAATTCTTCTTTTCCTCAATAGCACAAGTTATGATATTGATGACAGTATCTAGGTAAACGATGCCTCTGTCATTATAGTGTAAAAAATCCCATTAACAATAAATAAAATGTTCAGACTAGTATAATTTAATCAGTAAAGGTTATTATTCATTTATTTTGCTGATGTTTTATTCTGACTCTGTTCTTGGTGAACAGAAACAATGCCACATTATTTGTATGCTGCATCCTTCATTTGAAAACCTGCTCTGTTAATCAATATTAACAGGCCTGACCCCGGGAGGTTTTTTTGGCATATACAGCAGCAGTGCAGAAGTAGGTGGGGGAAAGAAGCATTTATCCTGTCAAACTTTGAACTTCTGCAATTTGAGAACAGTAGAATTCACTTTTGAAACTTTTTTTGTAGACACGTCCATGTGTCTTTTTAGTCATACCCTAACATGTTTGCAGCTGTCTCACTTTAGTAGTGCAATGGTACTGTTGCCTTCATCCATCTTGACATAAAAGGAGTCACTTCTTGTGCGCACCACAGGTACATTGCACTCAAGAAGTTGACACAAGCTCTAAGCAATGCTGTTCTGAGAAACACATTTACCTTTTAACGACTGACTAACACAAAGAGAGAGGCACAGAAAATGCTGCTTGTCACTGATACCTATATTTAGGCTGGAGGGTACTTTTTATTTCTCTACTCGGATGACCCATTTTATGCAAAGTGAGCCTCGGGATGGTTGTGTTTTCTTATTCGTATCTGTGGGGGAAACGGACCAGCATGAAATTTAATTTACTGTAGAAGCTGTCTAGTCCTTTTAGGGTCTGTAGAGATGATTCTATTAACCTTCAATTAAATTGAAACTTGACCTGAAAGGAGATTGGGACCAGGTTTTGATCATCAGGAGGATTAGTGGTCCTGAGAAGGACAGTGTTGATACCAGAAAAGGTCCTACAGAGGTATCAAATACAGGAACACGCACACCTCTGCCACTTTATTAGGTTCACCTGATTAACTGCTTCTTATTGCAAACATCAACCAGCACTATTTGAGTTCTCACTTCATAGTTAAAATTGGTTGAGGACAGATAGTGTTCATGCATGCTCTGGAATGTAACCGCATGTGGCACCAAGTCCTTTCAATGTGACTTTTGTCAGTGGACCTGAGGAAGCGCTCAGACCTTAAGAAACTGGATGAATTAAAGGTCTATTCATGCTACTGCAATAAGAAACAAGATTTAAAGCTGTAGAAAGAAAGAAATCATATGGCTGCATATAATTTAACATACAGATGTAAAAAATAAATAAAACAAGTTAGCAGAGACAGTGGGCTTTGTCGCAAGGACAGTTTCTGTTCATGCATGCCATTCATACCTATACTTATAACATGATCTGCATGTGATCATATTACTCAGGACAGATGTACGTAAATGCTAGGTCTGAACAGGGGATTTATTGGGTGTCCAATTGGGTGATTGGATTATTCAGGATGGATGTCAATTCTAGGTTTGAATAGTGCCAAGGTCAGTATGACCTGCTGCTGTTCAAAAAAACGAGCATTAGAATGAGGAAAAGGTGGAAAAACATGGAATGTTTGAGTTAGTTAGTGAATTATAAACAGTAACCTTGAATCCATATAAAGCTTGATATGATCATCTTTCCTCTTTGGCCTTTCCTCACAAAAGCATTTGTCCACAGCTGATCCTTTCAGGATCCACCCTGCCCATTTTCACAATACACACCTGACGCAGATACTGTGCCACTGGGGAATAGGAAGGAATTACTTTACATCACATATTTAATGGGGTGGCTAAAATAGTCAAATCTGTGGCTTTAAATGTACATACAGTAGTACAGTGTACAGTATTACATTATAGATTATTTTAAAATCTATAATGCAATATATCATGCTGTTTAACTGTTTACAGTAATCCTGAAAGGACAGGTATCCAAAATTAACAAACAGGATTTCCACA
>JAFBJR010000101.1:537464-591116 GCA_016785285.1 Brachirus orientalis
ATTTATTAATTTTTTTTTGTTTTTTTGTTGTATAACACAGGAGATGGATAAAATAGAATGATTCACTTCATGGGCATTCACCTAAAACACAATATCTTTACATCCGTTACAAATAAATATGTTGCATCTTAGTGTTTCCTCAGGCGATGAAACAAGATACCATAGGCACGGAAACCAGGACAAATCAAACATTGCTGGGATGAAACCTTAATACACACATTTGACAGAAATGGGTCTTCAACGCGTATCAAGTCATTTTTTAATGTAAGTTGTGACGCTGCCTGCCTCCTTACTGTCAACACGATATATTTAGCTGAATCAAAATATTTGGCAAATTTAAGAGAGAAAACACCATCTTTTTTCTACATTTTTTAGGTCATGCAGACAAAAACAGCCCGTTTGAGGTTTTCAACAGGTGTTTTTATCTGCACCCTCATCTGTCACAGGTGAGCTTCCTCCTCTCGCTGGGATACACCACCCATACGCCCCTGAGGGGAGGAGTTACAGCCTTTGGGCTCTTTGGTATTTGCTGAAACAATAAAGCATCTGTCGATTCATATGAGAGAGAAAGAGGGAGGGAGGGAGGACCTAGGAGGAAAAAAAAATCAAAAATAATATTAAGCTTGAGCTGGCTCCCTGAAGTCATTTTGAGCAAGCATCCTTCCTCTCGCCTCCAGGCAGCAACGTAGAGCGACGCTGAAGGCATGGGAGCAACACAGTTAAACATGCTAAAACTTTTACTTTTACTGACCTTTACAGAGGTAAGAGATTATTTCTTTATATTGTTTTATTATATATTCATTTCCTATGAGGTGTAAAGAATTATGTGATGATATTATACACACTTTATACAGCCAGATAAAGAACAGGGAATGCCTGGAGGACGCCTAAAAATGAACACTGGCTCTTTTGAAAGTCTTTGCTTTCAACAAGCGTGTGTTGTGTATCCCAATGTAGCTCAATAGACAAATTCATTTCAACCTGAAAGAAATACCTGCCCTGACCTGTCCTGAAATCTGTGTTGAGTGAAAGTAATGTACAGCCTGCTGTGTCTCATGCTCCAAGGACATGGTCCAGGACATAATTAGGATAAAATGTGAAATACAATTAAGTTGCTGCTCTTAGAATGATGTCCTGCATTTCCTGTCATTTTATCTTCTCATGTGCTGTTTTATTTTTCAGATTATTGCCGCTGGAAATGGTAAAGCTATTTTTTCCCCCCTTTGTATTTTTGATCAATTGTGATGATCATAAACGTGAATAATGTATTTCCAAATGCTAGCTACAATAAACAAATCTGATCAGATATGAAAATACATGTCCAAGAATCATTTTTAAATGTACCCCAACATTGTTTTCCTCTCTTTTCCCTTCAGACGTGACATTTTCAGTGTTCACAGTCACATCTAAGAGTATAACGATAGAGTGGAGTGGCCCCACTGGTGCCAGCTCCTACAAGATCACAGCAACGCCCAAGAACTCCTCAAAAGTTCCCGTCTTTGCTCACTTCAGTGGTTATACGGTGATGGGCTCCGTCAACTCACTGTCACCAAATACGCTGTACACAGTGCAGTTAGAAGCCTTGGACAATGATTCCAATGTCCTCAGTAGTGCAAGCACCGAGGAAACAACAGGTCAGTAGAGAAAAGACAGTAATATGTGTTGCATTTATACAACAATACCACAATTATGTGGGTACGGACTAAGTATAAATAAAAGTCCTGCATTCAGTATTACTCATTTGAATACAGTGTGAATTTTTCTTACAAAAGAAGCATGTCATTAAATGAAGTAAAGAGCTTTTTGCAAAGCAATACCTAGACTATCTGGATTATCAATTAATTAAAATTTTTAACATCATACATATAATTTTGTGGCATCACAGTGAGGACCTTCTGCATTTTTTTTAACTATTTCAGCAGTATAATAATCTTGGAGAAACTAGTGAAAAAAAGCATAAGCATTTAAGAAGGCCCTTCACACTGGCAGGAAATCTTTTTTTTTTTTTGGTTCGTTATCTTTTTTAGCATTGTAGCCACACATCATTGGTGTTAGTCAAGGAGTCCCTCAGGGTTCTGTGCTCATCCCAATTCTATTTATCCCACTCATCATCATCTCTATCCTCCACATCAGGGACACAAAAGCGGGGTACACCCTGGAACCAAAAATTGGTAAATTCTAACATTGTTAAGGTTAATATAGCAGAGCAACCCTCTACTAAATTATATAACCTTAGAAACAAAATGGAATCAGTTAGTGTAACAGACAATTTTCTGTTATCAGACTAAATTTATGGTTGGCATTGCACTTGCATCCAGTGACATAAAACTGATTTAAAAAAAATTAACTGAGGCTTAATTATCTGAAGTTCATATTCAGAAGTTAGGACTGGCTCAGGTCTGCCCAGTTCACCCCTTAGTTATGCTGTCCCAGACCAGATTACTGGTTCCCTTTTCTCCTTTAGAGAAATAAAAAGATTCTAACCTCTTACTGTATCCAAAATGTTTTCATATTGTCTTATACTTGTTTTTATTCTGTCTGATATTTATTGTTCTCCAGCTCCTGAGGTCCCCACCATTATAGAGGCCTACTCCAAACAGAGTTATGGCATCATTGTGGTGTTCACAGAGGTTGCTGGAGCAACCAGCTACATCTTGAGGGCAGAGGCAGAAGATTTCTTTCTTGAGACAACAGTGAGCAGCTCCCCAGGCACCATTGTGCTTCTGCAGCCCTACACAAACTATATGATAAGCGTCATGTCCGTCAACTCAGGGGGGAGGAGCCAGCCCTCATACTCTGTCAAGGCCAAGACCGGTACGGATGAAAAGTCTAAGTTAGAGTAAATGCCTGGCTTTATGCTGTGGCTAATTCTACTAAAACTGTAGTAGTAGATGGAAGGGATGTTATTTCATAGGTAGACCTACTTACCCTCACTAAATGCATGTTTACACAAATTTATAGACTACGGATGTTCTGACAAACACACTAGGAAAAATGAATTAATGACATTTTCTGTCAACTTTCCCCTGTTCAGAGAAACACATTACATGCAGTTTACTGAAGGAGATATTTGTTGTATGAAAAGTGAAATGCAGCCTTTCTGTTGTTCCTGTTGAACAATAGATTATTATCACATTCTGCTGGCCATAACGGCATGTCATTTCATGCCTATTGTCACACAGTCTCTACTCTTTGCAGCCAACTTGGTAGGGTGGAAACCGTATCCATCCCTCTGCACTATTCTGTTCTCATGACATGAAAAGAAAAACCATGAGAACTGGGTTGTGTCTCTTCCTGAAGGAGAAATGAGTGTAATATTATCACAGGGAATTTGTTTCCATTCCACACCTTACAAAAAGATAATAAGGAATCTGTTTTGCCATTGCAATTTTTGTTTTTATTATACCTCATCAGTCCTTGTTTGACCCTTCCTATAGTGGTGACCGCACCCCAGTTGAACAGCACCTCCCCAGACAACAGCACCATCGTTGTGACTTGGCCCCCAGTTGAGAATGCTGTCCTCTACACGCTGAGCATTATCAAACAGGGCTTCACCTCCCGCCTCGATGTGAACACCACTGATACCATGTGGATTTTTGACAACCTCGAAGGAGGGACCACCTACTGTATCAAGGCCACAGCCTATGACTCAGAGGGTCGCCCTGGAGATGACATCAATGAATGTCAGATTACACGTAAGCAAAAGACATGAGCTGGCGAACATGTGAAAGAAAACCACAAACAGAGTGGATCATTTGGTGGTAACAGCATTTCTATTTGGCTTTCATTTGCAGGTCCACAAAGCCCAGATCTGTCCTTTGTTGAACTGATGCAGGGACGGTCTATCGGGCTCACTGTGTACTGGCAGCCAGTGCAGGGAGCTGAGACCTACATGGCTTACACTTCAGATGGTCAAAACTGTTCCTCAACATTTAACCCTGTGTGTTACATCTTATCTGTGGAGTGTGGCCAGAACCACACAGTTTCTGTCACAGCCTATAACAGCGCTGGTCCCAGCAGCCCTTCTGACCCAGTTCAATATATTACATGTGGGTATATTACACACAACCACAGCCATTTTTATCACCATAAATGTCAAACATTGAAGACTGGCTTTTAGGTTCTGACTGAAAGTTGAACAAACTACATTAACTACTTTGGTTTTAAAGTTGTTTATGGACAGAAAACAAAACAAACAAGTCTTGGTTAAAAAAAGAGAAAACTTTCACAAATCTGAGGTGAAACATCCAAAGCTGAAATATATGGTTACACCATCTATTTCAGTGTTGTGCACAATGTATATTGAACCGTTGTAATATTGCTATTGAAGAAAATTACATTGTGATGTACAGTATATTGTTATTGAATTAATAGCCCTATTTAATTGATAGCCCATTCGATTCACCCACTATTTGGATAAATTTAGCATATTAAATACAATATTTTATAACTGGCCAAGAACAAAAAAAAGTCACAAATATAAAGATGTGATTTTTCTTTGTTTATTATCATATAACAAATATATTCTGTAACATCATCACCATGTGTATCATCATGAGGCTGCAGCAGGAGTTACTTATCTTAGCTTAGCATATACAGTAGATGACAAAACAAAGCCCTGGTTCTGGCTCTTTCCATCTGCAGGTACGGTCTCATGGTAAATTGTTGTATAAAAACCCAACTAACCAGGCATGTAGCCTCATTTTTATGATGTTTGTGTTTGAATTAAACAAAGAATGCCCATGTCGTACACAAACCAGGAGAAATAGTTCACACAGTTAAGTCTTTGCACAGGTAACCATCTCCTGGTTACCGTTATGTACTGTATATTTCAAACACAATATGACACTGGCAGGCAATCATGCATTTTAATCTCATTAGGAAACTGAACCTCCATCTCCCTTTTTCTCTTCCAGACCCATGTCCTCCAGAGAACGTCTGGGTGGAGGAGCCTGAGCCTGGTAACTGCTCGCTGATGTGGGATGAGGTGGTTCTGGTGGAGTACTACATGGCTTTTATGAAGAGAGATGATGGAATAGAGCTACTGTGCAACACCACTGAAACCAGCTGCTCGTTTTTCTGCATGTGTGGCTACACGTACCTCACCAGTGTCTTCCCCCACAACAGCGTCGGCTCCAGTCCTTACTCACCCATCAGCAACTACACTACCAGTAGGGCTCCCACATACTGTACAGGCATCCCAGTATAGTGTAGCCAATAATATCTCAAAGGACCATTCAAATGGTTCTGCATTATTTGTACTACCTTCCATTCATTTCCCAAAGCAATGTGACTGTAATCGTCTGTGTAACACGACACTCGGTATCAGTGACAGCATTTCATTACACAATATGAAATTCAAGTTACAGACACTAACTTGGGATAAGGCATAGTTCATCACAACTACTGTGTAGTATGAGTTAATATATTAATGATGTCATGTGGGCAGACTGTGTCCTCCTTGAGGGTGCATGAGTTTGATTAACCTCCAAATTACACAACTGCTAATCAATTCAGCAAGAAAAAGCCAAATCATCATCGTCCTCGAATAACCTGCTTTTTTATGGTTTGGTTCTCTGACATCATACCTTTTGCCTGTAAAATCTCAGATGTCGGAGCCCCGCAGAGAGTTTCAGCATGGCATTGTTAAAATACTTCAGGTTTCTTGGTAGATACATTGACAAACTGTAATGGGAAAAGCACAGGTGTAATTTATAATGCTGGCTCTTTTCCATATAACCTGGGTCAAATTTGACATAACACGACATCCTTGGTACAATGCACGTGCCATGGCTTCTAGGACACGTGAAACATCCTGTTTTCATGTAAAAGTGTCAAAAACAAAACAAAAACAAGTCAAAATATACGTTAGTAATCAAAGTATAATGGAGAACAACAAATTGCAGTGGATAATCAGATTGTACTGACATGAAGTGCAAACAATGGCTCATCTGGAAGGTGGAAGAAAAATATATAGTCACCAGTATGGTCCTTTGCCCATTGTTGATTATTATCTTCACCCTTTTTTTGTTTTTTTTTTCCCATCCTATTCCCCAGTTCCTTGTTGTCCAGAGGATGTTGTCATAAAACTTGTTTCCACGGAAACACTGGAGATCATATGGTCTCCAGTCAATGGGGCCGAGATGTACGAGACGACAGCAGAAGAGACTAATGACATGATCCAATGTAACGACACCGCACCAGTGTGTGCCCTGTCAGATCTGAGGTGCAACACGGTTTATTCTGTGACAGTCACACCATGCAGCGAGATACGAGGATGCAACCACACCTGCACACCACACACACATGAGACGGGTATGGACAAGGTTATTTTAAAATACATATCATAAATGAAGTGATTCTTTAAATAAGCCCACATTTGATAATCTGGGACATTTTAAGGTCCAGTGTGTAACATCTAGTAGGGTTTATTGGCAGAAATGGACTCCAATAGTGATAAAAATACACATCCATTATGGTGGATAAGTGTATACTCACATTAAACTAAAATTGCTTGGTTTTTATAGCCATAGAATCTTATTTGTACAGTACATACAGCTAGAGTCTTGCTTTACCACCATGTTTTTACAGCACTTCAGTTTTTGATGCACAAACATAAAAAGTATGACATTATTTCTGTTATGAGAAGGCCACTGACATGCTTGGGACAAAGATGCAAGCGGAGGAGTCCTCCATTTGTCCTCCATTTGTTACCATCTGCAGTCTCTCCATTATTTATAAATAGATAAATAAATAATCATGAGTGAACGAGTACTTTATGAAGACAGAGTTGGACAGAGCTAAATGAAGTGTTACCCTGTTTTCAGTCTTAGCTGCAGGAGGCAGTTTCATAGATATTGTACATATCAGTAGTAGATCCTCTCGTCTCAGTCTTGGGAAGAGAGTGATCAAATGATAAAAAATGATTTCTCTCTCCTGATAAAGGGGTTTTGTAATAACATTCTCAAACCCCTGTCTTGCTTGTGTTTCCACAGCTCCATGTTCTCCTGAGATCCTGAATATGACTCAGACAGACAGCTCCACATACAGAGTCCTCATCACTAACCCCAACAAACACAACACAAACTATACCATCACAGCCACTGGGCACTATAACACACACACATGCAAGACAAGCCACAATTACTGTGACCTCACACAGCTGCCTTGTGGTTCAGTCTATGAAGTCACAGCAGTGGCCACAACAGGTGTGGGACAGAGTCTGCCCGGATTCAGTGAAACTTTGGAAACAGGTATGAGAGCAAAGGTTGGTTATTGCTACACTTAACAGTACGTAGCTCAGAACCACCAGTGTGCATAAAAGAGTCGTGTGCTGATGTCCTATTAGATGTATCCAAGTTGTAATAAACATCCCACCAATATCATAAAAATGCCTGCAAAACTAGAAAATGTGCATAATTCCTCAAATGTCAGCTAATAACAGAGGCAGAAATGCTGAATAATTATTTAAAAAAGCTGATGTTACAATCAAGCTTTCTGATAATTAAACATTTTTCGTAACAAATAGAAATGCAGTTAAACTTGGCACTGATGGCTCTGCTCTTTACATGCTCCCTGGATTGGCCAAGCAGCACGCTCCAAGACAAGACTTTTTTGTACCTGTCAAACTCTGACCTAGAAAATGTGGAGGCTGGGGTGGTGGCGGCAAAGCTCTACCAGCAGAAGCAGTGTGATACTGGTTTTGGGGCTGGTTTAGAGACTGCCTAGGTGTGAGATTTCTGTATTAAATTTTGTTTTGTCTTCCTCTTCCCAAGGTCCATGCTGTCCCACTTTTGTGAATGTGACCCAGGTCACGCAGGCTATGACAAATGTGACCTGGTCCCCTGGCACTGGAGCTCGCTCCTATATCACCTCACTGACATCATTGCATGGACATGCAAAATGCCACACTCTGGGAACCCAGTGCCTGATGGGTTGCATCACCTGTAGCACCAACTACAGCATTACACTGGAAGCCATCAGCAGCACAGGACACAAGTCTGAGTGCACATATCAAGGATTCTCTTCAAGTGAGGACAATATATATATGCATTTATTTCATAGAGTGTGCATTAAAAATTGACATACTCATGAATGGAGATCTATGGGAAAATGACCCTACTTCTCACTTGATTTACAAAGTCAGTTTTGGTCCCATTTAGAGGAAAAGAGATGATAAAGCACGGCATTCACTGCAGAGATGGACACCTGTATCTGCCAACTATTGTCGTGCAATAGGACCAGTTGACTTTGGTGGGTTTTCTGGCTTCAAAAAGTGACGTGACGCTGGTCAGATCACAAATCTTGGGGCTTCATGAAAGGAGTTTGTTTCGAAACAAAAGATGATTTTGTCCATTTTGTATATAGCGTATGATTTCTGACCACACGGCTGGTGTAGTGGTTAGCATTCTTGCCTTTGCAGCAAGAAGACCTCTGATCCTGGGGATTAGGTAAATTGGACACTCTAGATTGCCCATAGGTGTGAATGTGACACTGAATGGTTGTCTCTGTGTGGCCCTGTGGTGGACAGGCAACCTGTCCAAGGTTTGGGCAGTGAGTGAGTGAGTGAGTGAGTGAGTGAGTGAGTGAGTGAGTGAGTGAGTGAGTGAGTGAGTGAGTGAGTGAGTGAGTGAGTGTATGCTTTCTGAGGAAAAAAAAACATAATTGATTAGCCAAGTAGTGACCAAAATCCATTAACTTTAGCCTGAGGCAACCATGTCTGGATGCTCAAAAAAAAGCACAACTCAAACAGCAACAATAATGGACAAAAAAAAAGAAAGAAAGAAAGAAAGAAAGAAAGAAAGAAAGAAAGAAAGAAAGAAAGAAAGAAAGAAAGAAAGAAAGAAAGAAAATGGAGAAACAAAATGTATTAAATCATTTTCACATGACAGCAACTTGAATCAGATATTCAAAATTCTCTCTCTTTCTTTCAGGCCCCTGCTGTCCAACAGGCGTCAAGCTCTATCGTAACTCTAACAACTCTCTCAGGGTTCACTGGCGTTCTCTGGGCCCTCGGATCCACAGCCACACAGTACAGATGAACGAAACAGGAGCCAACCACACCTGCATCGCACCCCCTGCTACCACATATTGTGATATCCAGGAGATACAATGTGGCAATGTCTATACTGTAGTTGTGATACCAACAGGACAGAATAAGATGACAGTCAACTTCTGCCAGCCCAGGGTATTCTCAGGTACTGTAGGTTATACTAGAAATGCTGTGAAATGGCTAATATTACACATTTGTTCTCATACCTTGTGTATGATTTTGCTCTAATTTGGTTATGTTTTGTCTTGTATTTTTTTTCAGTTCCCTGCCCAGGAAGTATTTTAGGTATGGATGATCATTGCCCAAATGTCACTTCACTATTGTAAAGTTAAGCTGCATGGCTTAGCATTGAGAATTTTAAATGGGGGAGAGATTGAAAGCACTCAGAGAGCACAAACCTGCACCGAGGCCACTTCATATTCACAGTCACCCATCACACGAGACTAAAAATTAAAATCTGGATCTGTATTCAAATCATCACTTGTGACATACTTTACATCCGCACATGACACATCAATCTTTTTATCGAACTCTCAGCAAAAAACAAGACAAAAACAAAACATTATGTACCTGAACAGTGAATTGTCTCTTCAAAGTCTAAGTACTGTAGGCTATCAGCAGTTTGAAAACTGGTCGTACCTAACCGTCATCTCTTTCCTTCCTTCTCTCTCAAGACGTCTCTCGTGGATGGAAAATCAGCGAATAAACATAGTAAGTGCACGTTGATACTCAACTTCCTTTTTTACAAAGCGGCATATGAAAGCTGAGGGAGCATACTCTCCTTTACATTATCGTGTTAAAGAAAGAAAGCACTGACGGCTTCTTTCACATGATGAGTCCATTGTATCTCATCGATCATAGGGTATCTTGTGACAGCATCACCAGCTTCCACAGACTGACTCTGTCCATAGTATAACAATAGGTGTGAGGAGATAAACGAGCAGCACTGGTGACTGGATTTACTTCTGAGACATCACGTTTCTATACAGTATATGTCTATAAAACCTGGAAGCAATAATGACTGGACTGTGACCCATGTATAGGAAGACGTAGATCTGTTTGCTGTGGGAGCATGACATGGCATTCTTACTGAAGAGTGGTAGTTGAATGACACAAATATGATATTTACTATGGCAAAACTGGTTATTTTCTCTAATTTAAGTGTGATGAATCAGTGCTGAAACTTTGATGAAATTTTGACAATGAGCACTTTTTCCCAACCGAGTCCAGTTTGATTATTTGCCTCTATCTTTTCTTTCTTACATAAGGATGAACACCTCCACCTTTATGAGACCAGCATGGGCAGAGGACTGCATTTACATCAGCGAAGACTGTGGAGACCTAATATACCTAACTGAAACACCACTCCTGTTTAGAAATATCCCTGTTTTATTCTTACAGTTGCTCAAAAAACATTTGCATTTTGGAATGAATAAAGCTAAAACAATGTAATGTAATGATATAATGTAACTCAATGTAACCTTGCCATGTGGTTGACCAATAGAGTAAAATGCAAAGGCAGTAAGAATTGAAATGTAAACATACACTCATGGCCACATTGGTTTTAAATTAAATCTAAATTTAAAATAAATCTTTAGGATATCTCCAAGTAGAAGACCTTCATATGGCTACTGCTTGACGTGTCTGGGTCATTTGGTGACCAAAAACATGGTCATGCTGTGTGTGTGTGGGGGGGGCAGCAGATATCCATGTCCTTGGCCTGGAGTCATGCGTGAGTCCTGTGGATGATATGTCTGATCAGATTGTTTTCATCGCATTTGTTTTCTCCAATTTGACAGACCACAGCAATAAAAACCTTGTTTTTGCATTACAACACGGTTTTCTTTTATGAGATGCACATGTTTAGTTTCGGTGTGTGGGTTTGGATACATGTTCACTGTCTACCCTTTTATCCTTCACTTGAAGGTTGTGGGGGCCGCTGGCTGGAGCCAATCCTAGCTGACATAGGGCGAAAGTAGGGGTCACACTCTCGACGGGTCGCCAGTCCATTGCAGGGCTATAGCTTTAAAATAATCCAGAGTGAAATCAGATAGGAGAATTTTTGTAAAACAGACCAAACCTGTTATGGAATACGTGAAATGTAGAGTGGCCCAAAGCCTGAGTCTGACCAATTCTAGTATTTTACATTTTAGGGAATGAGCTAAGTGGTTCAATGTCTTGATCAACTAATATAAGAGAAAAGCTTTGCAATTTTATTTCTTAAACAAGTTAAATTCATAATATTACAGGCTTTGCTCAGTTGCACAACATAATTCACAAAGAGAGTAACTGAATGTCCCCAACCATATTTCTCCTTTAATTTTTAATGTGAAGACTTGAATAGAAACGTTTTCCTTCATGGTACACTATGTTGTCATATTAAGAAACAAAGTTGTTCCCCCATGCAAGTGTAAACAGGTAAGTGGTGTACTATTAAATCATTGTTAAATAATAAGTAAAATCAGTGCATCACAATTCTTCACTAAATACATTGTATGTATCCACAATCTAACCAACTGTTATTTTTAGTTGAATTGTTGTGAACCAAATGAGGCTGCGAAATAAAAGGAAATGTGGAAAAATACAATGCAATACAGCCACGGAGAACTGTTTAGTTTGCTTATGCCTTGGGCTGCCTGTGAAAACTGTGGACCTATTATGAAGCTCTTGGTTTTGTTACACATTGCAACATGCAACATACATTCAGTTACATAATACTTTCAACTGAAAAAAAAACGAGCAAACAATTAAGGTACAGCATAGAGTGCGACCAAGTCAAACCAAATCCCTGTATCTATTCACTTAAGCTGGCGAGGAAATTATAAGTGTATAGCTCCTGATGTCTTTAATTCTGTTATTTAAAAAGAAATGCGGAGAGATTTGTGTAACTGCCATACAAAAGTATTAAAAAATCTCCCAAGGCCACTCTAATTTTGTAGTAATGTAAAAGTGCCCATACAACGAATATTGATATATAAATTGGTAAGTTATGTTCTGTTATGTTTATACTTTCAACTTTCTTCTAATATCTAGTCAACTCTTTGTAATCCAATATCTGTTTTACGCAAATTTTCCTGAAATCTATTCTCTGTTATATACAAATAAAACCATATTTCTTGGTACTTTAGATCTTGTATTGAAAAGTTTCAGAAGGGAAATCGTAGTTTTTAAACAATGTTTTTAAACAAATTTCTCTTGACCAAACTTTTAAAATTGAATGACTCAGTGAGGAACATTTACAATACTGATCTAGTCTTTATCTTATCTCTTTAAATAATGAATAAATAAATTAATTAACTCATAAAACAGAGGGATTTTTGGCATCTGTTTCAGTCACTTCACTCAGCTGTCACTTCATTATGGCCTGTCTTGAAAATGTACTAATGGGTTCAAATTGTTACAAAAAGTTTTTTATTGTTACAAAAAGTACAAAAAGTGACAGTTTTGAAGAAAAAATTAAACCAGTCTGAGAAGGAAGAATGCAGTTGGAGGACTTAGTAATTTGGTCATATGAATTACAGCAGATCATGTTTCATTACAGCGGGCCAGTCCAGTTTTTATACAAAGGAAGGATTAGAATTAGTTAGGAAAATACATTTAAAATGTGGTTTTACAGCTCATTGTATGGTTTTACATTCATAGTGAAATGGCTAAGCTCAGACAGACATACAGACTCCAACGTTGCACGTGAAGACATGAAACAAGACGTGAGACATAAAAACTTCCAGGAACAAGAAAAAAGTGCAGTTTGAACATAATGGGATGATGGGGGATTTGAAATCGCCCCCACCTCCAGCCAAAAACCACACACTTTGTTTCCTTCTCATGATGACACGGAGCCCACAGGCGAACACTGTCCTCATTTAGGAGGCCCTGATTGGTTCCCATGAAGTTGATCTACAGTCCTCATTCTGTTAAGATTTCAAATGAACTGCTGAGTGCAAAAGCTGCACGTGGATGTAACTGATTGAGACCTTCACCCTGACAAAAGATACAATGTGGACGCTTTATTTATCAGTCTTTTTTTTGTCTGTCATACAGGTAATATACACCTTCAGTTTTGCTGTTATTTGATCATGTAAAAGTTTATTTATCTTAATTAACTTTCTCTTTTTTGTTTTCCTCTTTGTTTTTAGATACAACAGGTTCTGTCTACAGGTGAGTGACACAGTTTCGGTAAGAATTACGTTTAGCGGCTCAAGTTCCCAGACATGCTCTCCATCACTGTTTAGAAACGTGGGATTGATAATTTAACTCAAATATTAGCACAGTAAATTTTTATACTTCACCTATTTGTGGTTTATTATTTACAGTTAATTACTTTATAAGATCTTCTTGACTTAACCAAGCAGAATCTAGGTTACAATTGATACTTTCTTAAATTGTTTTTAATTTATATCAAAGAAACACTAAACAGTATAGGCAACAATTTTCTATTTTTATTTATTTATTTAGTTATTTATTTATTTTGTGTATGCCAATTAAGAGCAAAGTTGTGCTGAACAGTATTTTGGAAGAAGTACAATAGCAAAATAAATAATAACCTTCAACCTGTTCGCCGTATTGAAAGTGAAAGTGAGTGTATCAAGTAATATGAAAATAATAATATATAATGAGAGAGTAATAAAGCACGTTTCCAACACACAGGTCACTAATTTTCAAATAATAAACATCACATCTAATAGTCACTGTCACCATCAAATCTTTTTAGTTATGCTAACATAGATTTAACATGGTTAATTAGATTTTATTCAATTAAACATGTTTTTGTGTTTCCAGTGTAAGTTGACAGAACACCAAATGCGCGTGTGTGCGGTCGCCAAATGAAATGAGATATCCTAAAGAGTTATTTTAGATTTAGATTTAATTTAAAACCAATGTTGCAATGAGTATATGTTAATGTTTCAGTTCTTACTGCTTTTGCATTTTACTCTATTTGTCAATGTATGGCAAGGTTACATTGAGTTACATTATATAGCCTTTTTCATCATAAGAATATAAAATAGGATCATTATACCATTTTGTGTGTTTTTTTCTGGCAATATTTGCTTCACATTTGTTTTCTTAAAATTCTACAATGTTATTTAAAAAAAAAAAACAGTTGCTTTCCTCTTTACTGTATGAATCAAATGGCCCTTAATGTTTTCTCTTGGTCTTTTAATCTCTTTTAGGATGCAACATTGTGTCAGTGTCGTCCCCGTCAGCATCAACGCTTGATGTGCGTTGGGGCAGCAACAGTGATGCATCAAGTTATAGACTGGAGTTCAAAGTTCTGAACTCTACCACTATCTCCCCTGTGCGGATAGATGTGTCATATCAAATCACACAGAAGGTGGTTCAAGGGTTAAGACCTGGAAGAGTCTATGAAGTTACACTGCAAGCCTTTGCGTTTTTCACAAGGTTGTGCACCGATGTTGAAATAACAATGACAGGTAAATACAGCATTAGAGGAAAACCATAACATATGAATAAATCAGCAGAATACCTTTTGTTGAGTGACACTGAATTAATCCAGTCACATTACCACAGTGCCTGATGTGATGCAGACCATCTCTGCTGAGGCTATTTCGAGTACGTCTATAAAGTTTGAGTGGAGCAGCGTGACAGGGGCGAGCAGTTATCGCATGACTGCCGAGGACTATTTTTCACCCACAACAAAACACACCAAGACTTTCACTACCTTGTCGGGACAAATAGACGGCCTGGTGCCCTCAACATTATACAACTGTTATGGCTATGCCATCAACAGTGCTGGAAGCAGTGGAAAAAGTTCTATAAAGACAGTCGAGACGTGTAAGTTCACCTAAGATGCTGATTCATTGGAACTTTGGTTGATCTTCAGTCTAATCAAAGCTTAAGCCAACAGCTTAACCAAAAAAACAAATGTATTAACCGACTATTTACACAGCAGGATAAATGAAAACAAATGCAGTGGTTGTGAATGTCTTGAGGTAACAAAACCTGTATTTTTTAATTTTTTTTTTTTTTGAAAGTGATGCCACCACCAGCTGCTGTTAACGTTGCATCAACTGGAAAGAGTACAGCTCAAGTGACGTGGACCCCAGTGAGTGACGTCCTGCGTTATCAAGTGACCGTGACTGACACTGACAACCCCAGCAACACCCCAGTCATTAGCGACACTTCTGCCACATCCATGGATATTAGTAATCTGGAACCTTGCACCACCTACACAGTTGGAGTATCATCATTTAATAGTTTCTCGGTGCCTGGGGAGACCACTACTGTTTCACACTCAACTTCAAGTAATTATTCCCCAAAATCAAACCACACAATTGGTTCTAGCAGTATAGTTTCTCTCTCTCTCTCTCCCGCTCCGTCCTGTCTCTCTGTGTGTGCGGTACTTCCTGGATGTACAGTTGAATGTGTGAATATGATGAATATCAGTAAAGTAAGTAACAATTGAAGAAGCAACATTAAATGTAAGTAACAGTATAGTGATAGCAGGTATATTCTGTAATAGGAAGGTAATATTTAGGTCAAGCGTTTTCTGCTATTTACAGCTTGGTGACAAAAATGTTAATAATACAGCGATGAGGAAACAGTGCTACAGTCATACCATGTTATTGTCAAAGTAATATAGACATAATTTCATGGGAAATTATTACACTAACGATAGCCTATAGTAATTATCACCAGGCTTAATGAGATATAGATATATAGTTTTACTGTAATGGTATATCCTTAACGGACAAATACCAGTGTAACCCCATGTACTATTAAAACATTTGTTTTAAAAATGAATAAATGTCATGAGTTAACATAGTCATGCATGCAGACCTAGACACTCCAGGAAAGATTAAGATTAATCTGAAGAGTTACACTAAACCTCTGTTTTACCTCTTCACATTTACTTTTTTTTTAATTTTTTTTTATTATTATTATTTTCAGTTATACAGTCAGTGACAACAATCTCTGTGGACTACAGCTGCTCCAACAGCATGGTGACAGTGAGTTGGGATTCAGTGCTTGGGGCCGACTCGTACAGGGTCACAGCCATTGACAGTACTGGTGTGTCCCTTGACTGTACATCTGCTTCCACCAGCTGTCCCATCACCATGCTCAGTTGTGGTGAGACGTACCACGTCTATGTGACTGTAATTTCCAACAACTGTAATAGCACATCAAACACCACCACCTCGTTTGAGACAAGTGAGTCCAGCACATGCTAACTTGTGTTCATTTTTTTGGTCAATGCCAGCATTGTCTGTTTTTCATCACCTGACCTGTGTGTACTGTATGTTTGTTTCCACACTGGATGAACCCACCTACTCATTGTATCTGTTGCTGTCATACATAGACATAATTAAGGTGCTTCATCAATCACCGCCTCATAGGTCTTGCCTGTTGGAGGCCGTTTAAGTTTCGTCTATGGTGTCCCATGATCTTTTCGCATGCTGAGAGGTGAAATACACCCTCTTATTAGCCACCATGGCCTGCAATCCAACACCAGTCAATCCACAGCTTTCTACAGTCTAGTGAAATCAGGGAGCTGTCCCAAAGGTCAGCTACCACTCTGGGAAGATAAAATGATGATGGAAATATTCAATGTAAATTCTGCCCAAGGATATCTCTATCTCTCACTCACACACACACACACACAGGTTTCCATGACTTCAGAGGACATTGCATTGACATTCATTTCCTGGAGACTTACTCTAACTTAACCATAATTCCTAGTGCCCTAAGCCTAAGCCTAACCCTAACCCTAACCCTAACCTTAGCCTAACTTTAAAATATGTTCACCTTAAAATGTAGTCATTTATCTTATGGGGACTTGATTTTTGTCCCCATAAGGAAGACAAGTCCCCATAATGTGACTGTGTAAACAGATTTAGGTCCTCACAACATAAGGAATACCAGGTACACACACAAACAAGCACTCAGATGCCTGGTTTCTTGGATGATGTTTGTGGACACCGACACAAGCTGATTAATAATAATAATAATAATAATAATAATAATAAGTTATTGTGCAATCCTGTCCACTTTCTGTCATCTCCAGTTACCTGTGCTCCAGTTAATATCCAGACTGATCACACATGCTCCAGCAATGTTATCATCTTCAGCTGGGATCACACCAACGAAACACATCATTATGAAGCCACATCAGTGGACGCAAATGGCATAAAGACCACATGCATGACGACTGACAACTATTGTTACTTCACTAATGTAGACTGTGGTCAGTTCTACACATTCACTGTGTTTGCTGCCAGCTCTGAATGCAACAGTGAGGTCAGCCAGCCCAAGACTGTCCAAACAGGTGAGTAAGAAAACAAGTACTCTCTGAAACTATAAAAAGACAGAGATCAGTGGGAGACAGACTAAGACAATGCTAATTATTTTTCTTTTCATATTTGTTATCAGTACGAAAGACACACCAACCATTGCCAGTTCAATACTGTAATTGCAACAGGTTTCAGTACAGGTCTTGTCATGCCAGTTGATTGCTATTATTATTATAATGACATTTGTTTCACTATCTTCTATACAATATCAGCTTGTTGGAAATCAACACACACTGTTTGATTCTTCCCTATGTTTTCCCTGCAGCTCCTTGTCTACCAGCAAATATACAGACAACAGATCATTGTCTCTCTGACAAGCTAGTCATGATCTGGGACTCTGCTGATGGAGCTGATTCCTACACTGTAGAGGCATATGGAAACACCGACGAAACCTACAACTGCACCACAACCTCCACTAGCTGTGAGATGACTGGTATACCATGTGGTGAACACCTCAGTATATATATCACTGCATCCAATGAAGTGTGCACCACACCTATGACCGTGGTAACGAATGCTCAGACAGGTATGTACTGGGAACTTCAAGACACAACTGTGTGGTATTATTTACTGTGAAGTTCTCAAGAAGATTATCTGTAAATTTCCCCCCTTCAGTTCCCTGCCCCCCGCAAAATATCTCAACATCAGTCGACTGCAGCCAAGACTCTGGAAGGGTAAACTGGACAAAAAGCAATGGTGCCATAATCTACGTTGCTCTTGCTCAGGAGTCAAATGGAAACATCCACTGGTGCTTTTCACTGGGCTCCACCTGCTTGATTAGCACCCTGACATGTGGAAAGAATTACACGATCAGCGTTCTTGCCACAAATTTCCTCTGCAACAGTACACAGAGCACAGGGTTCCCCTTCAGGACAGGTAGGTTGTATTTTTATCAAATGTGATTCTTCTTCTGCCTTACAGTATGGCAAACTCAGATGTACTGCATCCGCAATCTGACTGAATCCTCTGCATGTTCTCCAGGACCGTGCCCTCCAACTGACATCCAGGCACTTAGATCCTGTGATGCCGACTTTACTCGGATAGAGTGGCAGAACCATCAGCCCACTGGCCTCTACACAGCAAGAATGGAGGATCAAAGTGGAGCTCAACTCACCTGCACCACTGATGCAGTCAACTTCTGTACAATCAGCTCTCCACCCTGTGGAAAAACATACAACGTCAGTGTTACCAATTCAGATGGAAACTGTGAGACCACCTCAACGTCCGTCAGCGTGGACTCAGGTAATGCCCTCAGAGCAATTAACTGTTTTCTCTTTGTGAGCGTAATGTCCAAAAATTTAAATGATGTGTGTGGTCTTCTCCCAGTGCCATGTAGTCCCGAGGATGTGATTGCAAGCGTGGCTTGCGATACCGGAGAACTGACACTCAACTGGACCATCTCCCACCCTGTTGAAAATTTCACTGCTGTCATTACCGGAGAGACGGGTCACTCTCTACACTGTAACTCTACAGGGACACAGTGCACCATGGGAGGGTTATTGTGTGGAAACTCCTACAATGTGACTGTCTCATCCACCACTGGGACGTGCTCCAGCCCGCCGAGTACAGAGGTCACAGTGCAGACATGTGAGAACAAAAATATTATGAGCTGCATTTCCACAAAGCACAACAGTGCATCTTTTCACTACATAGTGTGTAGGTTAGACGAGGAGTTTTCAACTACTGTATGCAAATTGAGTGACGCCATAACAATTAAGTGAAGAATGCAACGCTGTAAACTAAAATGTACTGCTCGGCTATAGACACAGCTATAAGACTCTGAACAGCCTCAAGCCTCTTCTTTATGTTTGTTTCCCTTCAGGGCCATGTACTCCCACCAACGTCACAGTCATTAAAACATGTTCTTTAGCTCCTGTTCCTGTGTCATGGGCAGCTAGTGATGGTGCTAAATACTACACTGTTGTTGCCACCAGCAGTGGAGGTCACAGGACAGAGTGCTCAACCAGTCAGACTTCCTGCAGCCTTGCTGGGCTCCACTGTGGAGAGGTTTACATTATTGGTGTCTCAGGAGCTAATGACCACTGTACAGGTCAACTGAGCAACACTGTGTCTCTGGATACAGGTAACAAAACACTGACTGATATTTATGCAACACTGCAGTCTTAATAAAAGCACCAGATGGACATCTCTTCGAGAAAATGATTTTCATTAGTATAATGATACCTGTTCATCCATCAGGCTCTGATTATTAAACTACCAGAAAACAGAAATCAATGTTACTTCACCCATCACATGGACTAAATCAGACCTGCTCATCCAACTCAACTGTTTGGATATTTTTACCTGTTTTTTTGAGTAAATTGCAATTTAGAAAAACTACTTGTGCACTTAATTTTCATCATACTGAGTCCTCTTGCTGCTGTGTTGATTATTTCTACCCCTCAGAGCCCTGTGTCCCCACAAATCTTTCCATCCACTACAACGCAACCACTGCCCAGGTGATGTGGAGTGCGGCCAGTGGTGCCAGTTATTACTCTGTTGAGGCTGTGACTGATCAGGGATCATTGTTGTGCTGCAACTCCACAACAACCAGCTGCCTCCTGACTGGCCTGCAGTGTAGTCAGATTTACAACGTCACTGTGATGACACAAAACAGGGCCTGCAACAACACTGTGACTTCTGAATCCTACCACCTTATGACAGGTGTGTCACCTGATTGGAATACATGTGAACTGGCTGAAAGCTTACAGTGCATCCAGGTTTGGGTTTGCATGTCTTTCTTTCATGTATAAAAGTGTTTGTTGTATCCCTTCATCCAGAACCCTGTCCACCCACCAATGTTCAGGCCAACATGGCGTGTGAACAGCTTACTGCAGCTGTTTCGTGGGACCAGAGTGACCTTGCTGTGAGTTATGTTGCTTACTTTGACAACCAAAGTGGCCACTACACTTCCTGCGCTACCACTAACACCCAGTGTACGGTCTCAGGACTGACATGTGGCACAGCGTATAACGTGTGGGTCAAAGCTCTGGGACAAGAGTACAACAGCTCTGACAGCACAGTGGTGTCTCTTACATCAGGTAAGGACTCATTGAGAAGGTGTGTAATTTTCTGTGCATTTAGGATTGATTTGCCTCCACTAATACTCGTGCTGTTTCCTCAGCTCCGTGCCTGCCTGGAGACATTGAGGCAGTAGTTAACTGTAACTCTGATGGTGCTGCCATCGTGTCATGGAATACAGTTTCTGGAGCAGCAAACTTTTCCCTGACAGCCTTTGTCAGTGGAAGTCTTCAGACTCTGTGTACAACTCAGCAAAACAGCTGTAACGTGACAAATTTAGCATGTGGGGAAACATACAACGTCAGCCTCACTGCCAGCAACACAGAATGCAGCCTCACAGCAATGATGCCCACTAACGTCACCACAGGTGAGTCTTCTTTTTTTTTTTTACTCACTGGTGGACTTTGTTATTTTGTGTTTGGTTTGTTGAAGATCTGACCCATATCTGACCCTCTGTTCAGGTCCTTGTCCACCACAGGGTGTAGCCGTTGACCTGGAGTGTGACTCCAGCACTGCAGTCTTATTCTGGGTGGAGAAATCTGATGTTGAACTGTACAAAGCAACTGCCATAAAGGCATCAGGAGGAGAGGTGACGAAGTGTAACTCCACTGGCTCTACCTGTGACTTCCCGAGCCTGGTCTGTGGAGAGACCTACAACTTCTCTGTCACAGCTGTGAGTCAAGGCTGCTGCAGCCAGGTCAGCAGTACCGTTTCCATCCAAACAGGTATGTCTGATTATGATATTCAGCAAGTCAGCATAAAGAAACAACATTATCAGTCAATCCGTCAATGAGTCAGGTGTTATTTGTTTAGCACTTTTCAAACAAGGGGAAGCATTGGGAAAGTAAACCCACAACCAGAGGCACAACTGAATAAAGTTCGGTTGTGAGCAGGTAAGACAATAAAATGTAAAACCAGAAGAAGTTAATCTGTTACATCTGGCCCTTGGTTTGGTTTTCCTGTCACACTGCAACACTTTGTGGCTTCTATTTGGAGTCTTCAAGTATTTGACATATTTGATTAAACTTACACTTGCAACGGGTTAATTATAGTTACTAGTTATTGTTTTGCTGATGTAATAAATTGATCTAAACTAATACCAAATGATGAGCTTAACTTATGCAACCAGTTGTTTGAATCCAATTAGTGTTTCTTCTTCTCCTGAAAGATCTGAGTGCTTCTTCCTCAGTGTTTCCTCTTTCTCCTCTCAGAGCCTTGCCAGCCTGTGATTACATCAGTTCAGACACTCTGTCAGAGCGAGGAGGTCCAGATCTCCTGGAGTCAAACGGCTGGTGTTGTGAATTACTCAGTTACAGTCAGAGGAAACCTTAAGTATGTGAATGCCTACAACACAACAGATACCCTTCTGTCAGTCACTCTGCCATGTGGACAGAACTACAATGTCACTGTGCAAGGACAAGGCAATGAGTGTCAAAGTATCCCCAGCAGCCCTGCCTTTTTTAAAACTGGTAGGCTTTTTTTATTTTATGCCACAGTGCTCACATACAGTACATGAAAGTTAGTTTTGAGTGTCACTGTGTAGTTGTATGTTTAATCTCCTTCTCTCTCCATAGGCCCATGTATCCCCCAGAATGTGACAACCTATGTGCAGTGTGAGTTATATATGGGGTCTGTCAGCTGGGGGTCAAGCGACGGCACAGAAACATATGTGGCTGTGGCCACTGGCCTTGATGGACACAATCACCAGTGTATCAGCAACACCACCTCCTGCACCTGGAACCACCTGCACTGTGGGGAGAGCTACACTGTTGTAGTGAGAGCCACAGATGACAACTGCACCAGCCTGCCCAGCTCCAGCTCAGTCATCCATATGGGTATGTTATGCAACTTTTGTTCCAGAAAGTGCTGTGTAAATAAACATGTAAAACTACAGCCATTAGTATTCATAGTGAGTACTACAGGCCAAACTGGAAATGAAAGTGTCTGCTCTGAGCCGCAGAGTCAAAGCAGCAGGGAATTATCATATGATGAGGCAATAATATTGTACAAGAGAGAGCATCACATATTATAAATATAATACAAATAATACATTTAAGGAATAATTTGATTTAGTTGGTAAACTAACAAAAAGATGTGTTTCAAAGTGTCTGAAACACCATATCCATCATCCCTCTGTTTCTCCAGGTCCCTGTGTACCAGAGAACTTGGTTGCCGCTGTGGACTGCAGCATGGAAGCTGTTTCTCTGATCTGGGATGCAAGTAATGGTTCAGAAACATATTATATAACTGCTGAGGCGGAAAACACAGCAGCTCAGCTCATGACTAATGTCACCACAGCCCACCTTCTCAACTTAGCCTGTGGACAAAACTACAACCTGAGCGTCACACCTCACAGTAATCACTGTGCTGGCACTTCTAGTGAAGTGGTGCTGATACAAACATGTAGGTCAAATACCTTTAATGTGTCAGGTATGAGTTTACTTTAGGTTAAAGGTCAAACAGGTCTAATGTTAATTCTTTTCCCAGGGCCGTGTGCACCTTCAGGAATCTCAGTGGAGCAGAACTGTTACTCTGGCATCGCCCTGGTATCATGGCAGACCAGCAATGGGTCAGACAGCTACACGCTCTCCATGCAGAGTGACAATGGCATCACTCACACAGCCACATCTGTTGTGAATCACTTGAATGTCACAGGCTTGGACTGTGGGTACAACTTCTCTGTGTCGGTCACAGCTTCCAATCAGCAGTGTAATGTCACCGCCAGTGAAAACACATTTCTGCAGACCGGTGAGCATGAAGTAGTGGTTACTAAGGAAAACATGCAGTATTTATTTTTTTAATAACATGGATGTCATACAAGAAATCATATCACAAATGAACAAAAGAACATTTGAAAGGTGCGGCCAAACCTAAACAACATATGTGTACACCATTAAAACTCGTGGTAATCAAGAGCTTATTGATATTGATATTGTATTGCTATTGGAATCTAAAAAAAATGGGAGAACACAAATTTGTCAGGGAT
This sequence comes from Brachirus orientalis, assembly GCA_016785285.1. Taxonomy (NCBI): domain Eukaryota; kingdom Metazoa; phylum Chordata; class Actinopteri; order Pleuronectiformes; family Soleidae; genus Brachirus; species Brachirus orientalis. The sequence continues at coordinate 560,833 of JAFBJR010000101.1, forward strand.
AGCCACAATATTAGATGTGTCAATAAAAGGTATTTTGAGGCCAAATAACTGGATTTATGCTGCTTCCTTTACATTACCATTATTTAACTAATGAATGAATATATGAATAAATATAAGAAATCATTTATTTCCATTTGGAAAAATAAGAATGTTATCAGGTTGTATTGATCTTTACTCTTTGAAGGTTGACCTATATTAAATCTTTTACACTTAAATATTTTATATCTGAGCTGAATATTAAGTCAGTTATTACACACTTACTTATTTACTCTTCATCTACAGTGCCATGTGTTCCCACTAACGTCACAGTTGTGATGGACTGTGTCAACAACTCCGCTCTCGTATCCTGGTCTGCAAGTCGTGGGGCAGCACAGTACTCAGTGACAGCCCACAGTAGTGTATGTAATAACACCAGCAGCTGCCAAACGACTAACCTCAACTGTAACCTTGACAACCTCACATGTGGCAGCAGCTACACAATCCAGGTGTGGGCCATGGATGACATCTGCTCTAGTGTCCCAACCCTGGCACTGGTGTTAGACTCAGGTGAGACATGCAACACAAAAACAAACAAAAAAGAAACACACTCATGAGGAAAAGGCACTGGGCATGGCTGTCAGCAGAGCCACCAGGTAAAAGAGACTTTAGCCGTTTAACGAGCATCAGTAAAATGTTTGCCTGCTTATTAGAATTTAGTCCTAAGGATATGTCACTGTGAAGTGACTGTAAACTCAAGTTTGTGTCTCTGACACCTTCTTCTTCTCCTCCACCAAAGTCCATTGAAAAAAATCTGTAGTTTTAGCTTGCAGGCACATGGGAGCTGCTGGCATGTTGGTGCCTCATTTGCAAAGTTTGGGTCAATCTGAAAAGATTTCAAACACCGAAGTCACGAAACAGCATTTTAACTTACTGATGGAGGCAGCACTGCATCAACACCTCCCATGTGCCGTGATGTAAAATCGCTGTTTTCTTTTTAGTGGTTTTGGTGCAGGAGAGTGAGCTGTTGACAAAGCCACACAAAATTTAGTTTTCAGGTAGAAAAGGCCAATTACCAGCAAGATAAAGCCATTAATACACTCCTAAGACAGTGTAAACTTAAGCTGCCACTTTATATTAGGTGAGCCTTTTCTTTATTGGCTAAAATCAGTTTTTCTTGCTGTACCTCCAACAAACCCCATTTAAAAAAAATCTTGAACTACCACTTTAAATGTCACAGCTTTGTAATCAATATATCCTCTTATCCTCAGCCCCTTATCCTCCCCAGAATGTGAGTGCCCAGTTCAGTTGCTCCTCAAATGTCATGACAATTTCTTGGGATGCTGTTGGAGAAGCTGACCACTTTCTGGTGTCAGCAACCGCAGACAATGGAGGAATCAGTGAATCGTGCAACACCACAAACACGTGGTGCTCCTTAAGCAATGTGGCGTGTGGAAAAACCTTCACTGTCCACGTCACGTCAGTCAGAGACGACTGCCACAGTCAGTCCAGTCAGACCCACAGCATCCTGTCAGGTATTAAACATAAAAACTTTGTTGACATGCCATTACCAAAATACCACCACTCCCTTTTAGGTTCTACTGAACTTCAGTAAGTTATGTGTATATCTGTAACAAACAAATGAACTGCTTCTAAACTTGATACAACTGTTGTATATTTGCTCCCGGTCTCTCTCTTCTGTCTCTCCCTCACCTCCCTCTTTTTCTTTCTGTCCCCCACTTTCCTCTCACCCCAACCGGTCGAGGCAGATGACCGCACTTCTGTCAGAGATTTCTTCCTGTTAAAAGGGAGGTTTTTTTTTCTCTCTCCACTGATGCCTAGTGCTTGCTCATTGTGTGAACTTTTGGCTTTCTTTTCTCTCTGTAATATTGTAAAGGCTTTGTCCTTACTATGTACAGTGCCTTGAGATAGTGCATGTTGTGATTTGGCGCAATAATTCAAATTGAATTGAATTGAAAAAATAGCTATAATTAGAAAGACAGGGCTAGACATTTGGTGCTTAATCGGTATTGTGTGGACTCGTATGACAATGATTTCAATATATATTTGTTTATATTTAAAAGTTACGCAACACGGCTTGAAGTTTTATATCTGCTCTCTAGCCCCCTGCCAGCCACAGGGGATCAGCGGCACCATCGACTGTGTGACCGGTTCTGCCTGGATAACATGGTACGCAGCTCTGGGGGTGGACAGCTACACAGTGTCAGCTGTAGGTGGAGAAGACTACACAGCTAACTGCACCACCGCCGCCAGCAACACTACATGTGAGGTAGAGGACCTGGCATGTGGTGTTCATTACAATTTTAGTGTTACTGCTAGAAACAGCCAGTGTGAGAGTCAGCCGAGCACCAGCGTCGACCTGCACACAGGTAACCAAAGTAGTGGTGTGAGGTGTTGCCATTCCAAACGTGAATATGTCATTGACACAGCACAGTTAATGACATGTTCCCCTTCATCCAGCCCCCTGCTCCCTCGCTGCCATCACGGCCCTGCCCCAGTGCCACAGTTCCTCCATCCTCGTCATGTGGGAACTGACGGAGGGCAGCGCAGGAAACACCATATACACTGTCACAGCAAAAGCAAGTGATAACACCACCTTATCGTGCAATAGCACGGGCAGTAGCTGCTACCTGCATGGAGCACAGTGTGACCTTCGTTATGCCATCATCGTAGCTGCCTCATCAGACCAATGCAGCAGCATGAGAAGTCCACCCTACAAAATTAACATGGGTACATTTTGGTTTGTTTTCTGCCAAACATCAAAAAACACATTTCATATAATATTCATATTTACATATTTAACAGTAATTGAGTAGGTCATTGGTTTCCATTAACACTTACACTAATCTGCAAGATGTGTTTTTTTTTTTAATAAACTGTAGCAAAAGTATTATTATTGATTAGTAGTGTGGTTTCATTCATTCTTCCACTCAGAGCCCTGTCCACCTCAGAATGTGATGCTTAGCTCCTCTTGTGAGGACCAGAGTGTGATGGTGTCCTGGACTCCTTCTTCTGTGGCTGAAACCTACAGTGTCGTCGCGCTGGTGGCAGAGGGACATGTGCACACTTGCAACACCACCTCCAGGAATTGCAGCATAACAGATCTCCACTGTAGCCAGCAGTATACAGTATTTGTCACTGCCCACCATGAGAATTGCTCCAGTGAAGCCAGTCAAAATGAAACACTGAACACAGGTACTTGTCCTTATACAAATAAATCCTCGCGATACGTTGCGGTTCATGCAGCACACAGCAGTAATATACAGCTCAAAAGTTTAAGATGTTATTCAAAATCTTACTGTGGGTAAGTGAACACAGGTGATACAGGATGAACAAAACTTACAATACAGCAAGGAGTCTGGAAACAGCCAAACAGAGCACATACAGTATATTCAAAGCACAAACTGTATATTTACGTCTCTTCAGGATTGTAAAAGGGGTTTGAATAGAGGAGAAAGGCACCATCTTCTAATCGTCCAATTTTGCTAATTTCTGCCAGTTGTTCCAGTCAGTAAAGGTTATTCAATGCGAATGATACTCTGGTATTTGTTTACATTATATGTCACGAGTAAATAACACCAGAATTTAACATTTTCTGTCCAGGTCCTTGCCAGCCCAGTGGAGTCTCGGTCACGTTCCACTGTAATAACGAGTCTGCAGTGCTGTCATGGATGCCCAGCATGGATGCTGTAGAGTACTATGGCTGTGCCCAGGCTGAGAATGGAAACATGCTGTACTGTTATAGCACATCCCTCAATTGTACCTTTGAGGGACTTGACTGTGGAACAATTTACAATTTCTCTGTCCAGGCCTCAGATGGGACATGCAACAGCTCCTTCAGTGACCCAGTGCAGCAGGGTGCAGGTAAAATGGCTGGATGTTACTTCTTGACTCTTTGAAGCTTTGTAATGTGATGAGTTAATACAACAATACGGTCCTCCCATCTCTCCCTCAGTTCCCTGCCCTCCAAATGATGTGGAGGTGCAGCTGCTGCCAATGCAGATGATGGTCCAGGTGATGAGATTCACCTGGACAGAGGTCTCCTGTGTGGACAGTGGGTACTTGGTGAGGTTAACAGGGAGTCTCCTGGGAGACAGTCAGGCCCTGTTTGATCTCTCTTCCTGTTGGACAAACGTAACATTTTTTGAGTTTCCACTTCCTTGCGGATCGTCCTACAGTGCCACAGTGCAGAGCAGAAATGGTGCTGGTATCAGTGATCCTTCTGTGCCTCTCAGTGGACTGACAGGTACATGACGCCTGAGCTACTTTTTATTTCATTTCAGTTGTTCATGGCGGAGTTGCTGTGCAAAAGCAGTGTGCAAACGCAGTGTGTAACTGTAAAAAAGCTTTGCTTTACAGAAGCATTCATCTTCCGTGCTTTTTACCATTAGATATCACCAATTTAAACACCTTTAATGTTGTTTAATGAGCACAGTTATCTCTCTGCAGACCAAGTTTCCACTATACATTAAGCATGTCAGTGGAAGAAAAAGAAAAGTAATGACTGAAATTAAACAATTGTTTTCAGCATTCTTTTCAAATATCTGCCATGAAAAAGTACTATTTTACAATTATCTAATAATAACAGTATTTAAGACTGGGGTTTCCAAACTTTTCAGCCCCTTTAAAATCTTGTCCAGAATGACTGGACAAGATTTTAAAAACATCATTCTGTACCGTGTTTTACTTTGCTCTTTTAATTGATATGCTGCAATCATGCTCTCAACTCAGAAGGTAGTATATAAGTAGTAACGTTCATAATTTTTATGTAGAATGTCCTCAATTATATTTTACTTTTAAAAACTTTTGTTAGCGCTCTGGCTAAAACGTGTAAAGCTGCTTTCATATTGTATTTGATTTGTCAAAATTGCTTCCTGCGGGTCTCAACCCCCTGGCTGTGATTTAAGGCATAGTTATTTATAGTTATGTGGTAAAAGCTTGACTTTGTTTCAAGTGCTTTAAATAACTCTTCATCTCTCTTCTCCCAGCTCCTTGTCCACCATCAAATGCAGTGTACACTAGTAGCCCCGTTGCCACAATTTCGTGGAATGCATCAGTGTTTGCCTCTGCATACACGGTGTATGACAACAGTACCACACCAATGACTCAGCTGTGCAGAGTGTCGGGGCTGTCCTGCAGCCCCTCAAACATCACTTCCAGTAACCTGGTCATCACAGCCAGCAATGCAGCTGGAGAGAGTGAAGAAACAAGTATCACAACTGGTAGGAACTGAAGTGCATGTAGAAAATTAAAAGTTAATTTGTAAAAGCAAATTAAATGATGATTTTCTTCATGTTAACAGAGTAACACAGGAGGAGAGGTCTTAGTGGAATGTAGAATGGTGAGTTCATGTGCCCAACACTCTAGAAGTACTGATTTTTTTCTGTTCTCAAAGCCTTTTTTTCCAGCATTTTTTTTTTTTAAATAAAAGGGATGGTCTAGATACTGAATATTAACATTAATACAATCTCAAAGTCTGTTGCAGAAATTCTATTTGACACCTGTCTTCTTCTCCCTAGAGGACCTCCCCGATCCAACTCTTCACATCAAACACCAGACCTCCACCAATGACAAGGAATGTATCCTGTATCCTGTATGTAGAGACTATGTATAGTATCTAACCAATCTGAGATACAATTCCACTTACTATTTCTCTGTCAGCCAGCAACCAAGACATGGCAGGGGATGAACAATTGTAGACTGTGCACAGAATCCAATTCAAAGTAATGGTCTTGTAATCAAAGATTCAGCACTTAATGACATTTGCTCAGAAATGTATAACTTTAGATCATGTAGACCATAGTTGTCGGTGTTGGTTGTTTTGACAGATACATTTCAGTTGTTGTTTCTGTATCTCAGTCATGTAATTAAACGCTAGACTGCAATTACTACAATTTAACATACAAATGACAAACGATGTAAAGTTTGTAAAATACCCGTGTAGAGGTACATGATTTGTTATCAGGGGCTTCATTATATTTTACTCACTTCTGTAATTTATATATTGGTGACATCAGTTTCACATGTGTATTCCCTTCTGAATGTATATTTAACTATGAGATTATTTTGACACTACACACAAATAAACAGCTTCTGAAAACCATTGTTTGCATTGAGCACTTCTATTTCCACTGTCTGACTGTTTCTACAGTGTGCTGTGATAGTGTGCTATTTAAGAACAAAATGCATGTTAGTAAAAGTGTTTTAATAGAAAACAAAATGCAACAGAGCAACAACCCAATCACAGCACAAGCAGGGCTCAAGTGTGTGTGGTAGAAAAAAGGAAAATTATTACCCTTTGCATACTGCCCTTAGGAGAAATAAAACATTTTCCAGGCTGTGTACACACAAACCGTGACAGAGCTCTCTCAAGCCGTTGAGCCACATCACAGCTACTCTCAAGTATGAACTTTTACCGTCAGCATTGGACTGTCCAAAGCGTGTTGGAAAACAACAAAAACAGCTTAGATATGAAGACATTGCAGTCTTAATCACTGTAATATAGTGTAAAAAAAAAAAAAAAAAAAGTGGGCCTTAACATAACAACTATTCGTCATAATTTATGAGACAGCAGTGTTGAGCTGAGTTTCCTACATGGACAGAACCCACTACAGCGATTAAGGCCATTGGGACCACTTGTGATGTGTAGACAGCTTCAAAAACATTATATACAAACCCAATTTCATCCTGGGGCAAAAGAAAAAAAACCGTAAAATACAATTTTTGCCTCTTTTCAAATTTCAATAGATGATCTAATCTTGTGTGAAAAAGGCAGAAAAACATTAAAAATAATAATAATAATAGGCTAAAGACGACACATCCAGATGTCCGGTGTGCTGATGTACTTAGTTTTCAACACAAGTGTCAGATCAGACAACCGGGTAAAGATAAAAAAAGAAGAAAACAATGGGGAACTGAAGAAGTAATATTGCTGCAAGGTGACATTTACTCAGTGCTGTGACTCCTCCTGCGATCACTATGTTTACTATGATCATTACTGGACTCGCGCTGGTGATGACTCCTGTCTTTGCTACGACTACGTTTGTGAGAACGCCGCTCCCCGTCTCTCTCCCTGTCTCTATCTCTGCTGTGGCTGCGCTCTCTTTTCCTATTCTTCTCCTCTCCACTTTTGTGCCTCCTTTCCCTGCTTCGACTCCGACTTGTCCTTTTGGCCTTCCTCTCTTCTCTGTGCCTGTCCCTGTCATCCTTGTGCCTCCTGTCATCAGTTTCTCCCCTGCTCTTCTTATCCCTGGACCTCTCTGTCTCAGTGCCTCTATCCTTATGATGCTCCCTGTCCTTCCTCTTGTTTCTGTCTTCCCCACCATCTCTTTCTTTGTCTCTGCGTTCGCCTCTTCGCTCTCGGCTGCCACTGCGACTTCTTCTACGTTCTCGCCGGTCATGGTTTCTGTCTGTGCTGCGGGACCGTCGTCTCTCTCTGTCCCTATCCCGGTCCCTGCCCTCTCGCTCCTTTTTCTGGCGATCACGCTCTCTCTCCAGCTCTCGGTCGAAGCTGGGGCCGTGGCGGTCTCGCTCACGGTGATGGCTTCTGCTCCTTGACCGTTTGGGTGACCTTCGTGGGCTTGGTGTTCGCCTGGGTGTCCTACAAACAAAAAGGAGCCACAACTGTCAGGCAAATATACTTACTCATACAAAATAAGTTACAGATTACAGATACAATCACAGTAACAGCATTTGAACAATAACTGCACAATTTTGTGAATGTTTCACCTGGAGCGCCATCGTTCCCCTTGCTTCCCTGAATCTGCAAATGTGGCTTCTTCTTCTTCCTGCGTCTCCTTCTGAACAACCTTACGTGGCCTTGCCTTCATCTGCTGGTCAATAATCTTCTGCACAGGCACAGGGATTCGGGGGAAAAGAGTAGAGAACCACTCCAGTTTGGTTAGGAATGAGCGCAGCATCTCTCCTATGGTCATCACACAACCACCTCCTGCCTTTACATCAAGCTCCTATAAGGAAGCATTGGCCAAGAGCCATAAAGAGAAAGTTAGCACACAAGCAGGAAGGAGGCAGATCTGATTGTTTTTACAAATTGCAAATCAAATCAAAATGCAATTTGTGATGACCAAATACTGAACCTTCACCTCTGTTCATCTAGCTTAATCTTGCAATCAATGAAATGCCACTTTTTTTTTTTACCATATCTGCCTAGAGGAAACAATATTATCAGTATAACAGTTTGCCTTATCTAGCCTGCCTGCTAGTTCCAGGAGTCTGCACTTACAAAGTGAGCTCTGTTGATCAAGCTAACTCGGTAATAGCTAATTAACCATTGACAGATCCTCCCTTCTTTGCCCGAGATGATCTATTCAATAGAAACAAATAGAGTACATAATACTAAAAGAAATCCCCACTGAGCGTGAGGGACCAAGACAAAGAAGTCTTGTCTTCCGTTATTGTTACATTTTTGATTATAGCAATGCTCACAGTGTAAGCACAGGTTGGAACAGGTAGGTAAGTGCACACCAGTTGAATAGTTATGTGACTTAAAATGGTAGGGAACAGCTGCTTTGCACTCACACACGCAAACCAACACAGTGCTGAGATACAATATCCAATTCACCTGCCGCACAATAGGCATCTAAAGAAAAAAACAGGGGAATTAACCAGTTGAATAGAATTTCATATGATCAAATATAATGCAACAGAACATTAGAGGAGGCCTGGTTGCACAGCATTTACATTTTGAAAAAGATCGGATTAAACAAAGTACAATAATGCCAGGTTTAACATGTGTAATCAGTGTGTTTGTGTGTATGAATTCTCCAATTGCAATTAATCAAAATTTAGATTTGTGCAACAAGTCCTGAGAACATTTTTTCATAAAAAGAAAGCATGCCTTGACATCACATTGGACTAAATAATTGACTCATCATTACATATGGTACTTACCCTGATAAAACTCAGCAGCAGAGCAGTGAGCAAGTAACATAGCTACTCAGGTTTAGATGACAAAAACTGAGGACAATTAAGCCAAATGAAGGCAAAGGTGAAAAATCAGTTATGAGCATCACACTGGGGAACAGACAGCTTTTAATGTGTGTTGTGAAAGTGTATTTTATGGAGAGAAAGAAACATTAAATTATTACCCGAGATGACATACCTCCTCATCATCCAGGAAGCCATCGTACCAGTCAATTAAATCATTTGGGGGCTGAGTGTACCTGAGAAAGAATAAAAGAGAGGTCAAATCACTCATTACACCATCGTGTTGGATACAACTCAAATAAATGTCTATTATACTGTTCTAAATTCACTGTAACAAGTCCAATAATTTTCACTTATTCGAGATTGATATACATCCTAATGCTTCTAGAACAGGTTTCATCTGAATATTTGTCTGGAAACATCTTCTGAAACGGATTGGAATCTATTATCAAATTATGTCTTAACCAGTATGTACAAAAGGTCTACCACTACACAGAAAATGTGCAAATACAGTATGAAGATACCCACAGAGTAGAGTTGTAGTGAAACATACCTTATGTACATGAAGCCAAGTGCTCTGATATACGGTGAGTCTGTGTGAGTGATCAGACCCATCAGCTGTTTGCGAGTCAACTTGAGAGTGAACAGTTTGTATAGAAGACAGAAAGCAGTAGACACAATACCACCAGTTCCAACGCCACGTACCTAAAGGAGATGAGGATACAGTTGTAAAGCACTGCAAATCATTCACTGTGGGCCTATCACAGGAATCCAAAAAATATGGGATCCTGTGAAGCTTCAGAAGGACCTGAAACTTTAACCGGGCTACTCAAGAAAATATACAAGGGGTAAGAGATGGGGAATAAAAGGCACGTACTTCTCACTTACCCCTCCGCACATTCCAGTCTGGCCTGCAGTCTTTCTACTTCCCTTTTCCCAAGGCTCAACATGAGTTACCTGTGGACACAAAGAAAAGAACATAATCAAACTTGTTTATAGGAATGGAACTTGTTGATGTCATGATACAGCATCTCAAGAACAAAAGTGCCTCGCTGCTCTCACTGACATCTTATAGTATCAACTGACAGGTCAATGGGGCAAACTGTAGTTGTGTTTCCAATGTGGTGAAACCAAGCTCATGGAAGTGGGAACAACAGAGACCATTGGCCCATGAGTACTTTTCCTAGTGTTAGTGGCAAGAGTGAACATAGCAGTGTTGTAGGGGAGGGAGACAGAGAGAGGCAGACAATTATGGATGGTCCAACACTTTAGTATCTGACGCTTGGAATAATTTTGATTTTCCCACGTCAAAAGAAGAGAAATGAGAAAAAGGTTATGGGCAAACAAAGAACATAAACACAGACAACAGTGAAGTAAACCAAAGGAAATGCGAATTAGAAAAACCACTTGGCAAATTGTAAAGCTATCCGTTGTATTGAAACAGCTTATGCCCTGTCCACATCAAAACAGTACAACAATGTAACTGAATTTGGAGAGAACCAGGCGTCACTTTGAACTAGAGTTTACAATGCCACCTTTCCCGACGCATACAAGAAATGAATTATTTGATCGCAATTAAGTAAAAATCTGAAAAAGTCGTTCGGTTAAGTGACATCAGTTCAACGCGATCGGACGCCGTTTCTCTTCTTTGTCGACGGCAGTTCAACTATCGTCACAGTAACGCGTTCTTCAGTGGACACTGGTTACCTAACTAGCATGCGGGTTAGCAGCCGCCAATGTTACCTTGAAATAGATTTCGTCCACAACTTCATGGTAGGTCTTCAGTTCATAAAGCTGAACTTTGAAATATGGAGAGGATAGCACGTTGGTTAGAATCATGGGGTTGAGGTTCATAGTCTTCTCGTTGCCCCACAGGGGCAGTACATTTCCATGTTTCCCGGGCGCAGGCTTGCTAACGGCCTGTGCTGGTAGCTGGTTTCCGACGCTAGCCATGCTAGACGAATCCCACGTCGCTACACTTGAGTAAAGTTAGCGTATTTCCGTCTACAGGTCCATTAATATCAGATCAGGGATTGTTGGTTTCGAACAATTTCGGTAGTTCAACCGTTGATTATCTATGGCTAAATCGATAATAACAACTTCCCGCCGTCGGCGTAGCTCAACTCTCGCTGCGAGGTGGAACCGGAAGTGTACCGATATTGGTGCAGTGTGAGAGGAAGTACTGCTGTGACTGTCCGTCACCACGGTGACCGCTTCGTTTAGAAGTATCAGTTGCTGTCGTTTTGGTCCCTATTTAGACCATTTCAACAATTCACACATGGAAATCTCGTTCGTGGTATTCTCGATTTATTTACTTATTTTTATTAATTAATTCATTCATTTATTCATTCAAATTTTTATACCCTTGGAACTTAGAAATTACTGTAGAGTATGTTCTGACATTTTGCCATCAGAATAGCTTGCCGGTCGTGCAAACTTTATAGCTATTTTTATCTGTTGGGGCTACTTCATTAACATACCTACAGGTATTTACTGTACAATTTTATAAAATACACTGTACTTAATACAGTCTTCTGTTATTCTGATTTACTTTAGTTTACCCTATAGAATAAAATGTAGCTTTGTACAGTGGTATGTTGTTCTGGCAGGCAAAATTTACACCATAAAATACACAATTTTAGACAATAAAATACTTTTATTTTAGACAATAAATACATTTTTAATGTGCTATGATCTTTATATGGGTTGATTTATTTGACAGAATGGGCTACCTGCAGTTTTCTATAGTGGTATGCTGTTCTGGTGGCTTTATTGGACACTGACAAAATAAAATAAAATACCTATAATTTAATGTGTGCTGTGCTATGTTTGCTTTACTGTACAGCGCTTTGGTAAACCATGCTGTTTTAAATGTGCTTCATAAATAAATTAGATTAGATTGGAATGGAAATAATAAACCTTAATAGCAGTGCAATATTGAAAAGGGAAATACAGGTATTACAACAGTATGACATATTTACATGACATGGCTACCATATGGAAAGCTACAGTTTGGTAATAGGATGGAATTGGAAAGTGTACAACAATACAGTGCAAAATGATATATAGTCATGTTACAAATACAGTAGCAGAGAAAAGAGTGTAACATAACCATATTATAGGATATATACTTTTTTTACACGGTGTAATTAAATGTGCAATGTGTAAATTCTACTAAAATGTATTGGTGAAGTTGCATGTTGCAGCTCTACATTCTTCACCTCACCCTTTCTTTCCAAGTGTGTTGGAGCAATTATGTAGCCTTCAGTTAGCATCAAAACTCAGAAGGTGATCATTTTATCCATTCGGAACTACTGTAAAAACAACTCTGAACATGGTAAGTGCTGACCCACCTCCTAGTATAAATATAAAAGGCTATAATAGTATAATATCTACAATTACTGCCAAAGGAAAATTGTTTCACCTAAATTTTACAAACTGGACGTTTAAGTTATAATATGATGAAATAATATTTGATAATAAAATTCATAAAATTTGATTCATAAAATTAGAATATATGCACCATATGACTGTGGTTAATTTTTCCCTCCTGCCACATGCTTACTAATAACCTTCACTTTCACCAGTTTCAAGTCACTGTTTCAACTTCTATTTTCTTCCTACCATTTAACTTTAGATTTATAATACACTATTGTAATTTTTTTTCAACTTTTATTTCATTACAAATATTGATTACTGTAATGAGTAGTTGGGAGTGATCCTTATCCAGAGTGCATATCTTCTTTATTAACAGATTTGCCCTTAAATATGCAGTCAACATTCAGAAGCTTATAGATATCTTTAAAAAAAATATTTTGTTTTACACAGCCCATCTTCGTTATATGGACCATAGCTTACTTTTAAAATGACAACAAATGTACAATCAACTCAATTCGGCCAATTTACAAAATTGAGCTAAAACTACTTTGATTACAGACAACACACATGCACCCATGTACATACAAAACACATATTTGCAGTCATGCCCCCTCACAACCAGGTGAACAGAGGTGTTTTGGGTTACAGACACAGAGAAGAGCCACCTAACATTAATACCAAATAGTCATTTTTCTGTTAACCGAGATACAGCATATGACAATGAGGACAACATTTGTCCCAATTTGTGACATCATCTGTTACATAGTAAATGTAGTACGGTTTTAAGAAAAAAACCTGCAGAAACTCAATCACAACCTCTTCATATAAAATATATAAAAAGTAACCAAAAAAATCAAAATGATACCAAAACAAAAATGTTTTATAGTTCAATATTCTTTTTTAAATTGGAGGGATACCCCAACATCCACCCCCAGTTCCCAATACACCCTGGTAAAGAGGGGATGCGCGGTGGAATTACAGTGTTAACAATCCCATGTCTCACAATTCTGTAGCACACAAGTCAACCCGTAGAAACATGTCAGTACATCAGTTATTTCCATCACTACAGTTTCATGTTCAAATAATGTGGCCTTCAAATACTCTACATGAACACTAGAGGGCTCTCCCGGTCAACAGAAGTCGTGGGTCAGATGCAGAGATTGCCTAAGAGAAATGAAATATCCTGGAATGAGGCCTGTAAATTCCTTTGGCATCTCCCTTACTCAGTCTTGTGCCCACTGCATCAGTGTAATACAGCAACTTCTATGAGTGGGACATGCTTACCACAGCCACAGACTTCTTACCATAGCCTAGCGCTTGATCACCACCTGCTCAAAAGCTCCCACTGCAACCCTAAAGGAGAATATTACAATGTGAATTACATGACAGGAAATGGGGTGCTTATCTGATCTGACTGTGGGTATACCTTAATGAGCAAGTCTAACTATGTAATGGAACTGAAAGTACTGCATATTAGTACACGTTAGAGAGAAACTATATGGTGGCCAGTTTTGTGGTTCACAGTTAAGCATGTTTGCAATTCATGTATTTAGTATTAATAGCATACTTAATATTTATAGTCAATGCCTATGTCATCAAAGCTTCCAGTTACATAATCACACTTACCTCGTGTGTTGGCTTCCCAAAGCAGTACTCCCACCAGGACCAACAAACAAGCTGAGCCCCTCCTCTGTAGCCACAAGCACATGCACACAAAATGTAAAGACACTGGCAACCAATTTACACAGCTGGATTTAAAAAAAAAAATGCCTGGCTCACACTATGGTTATAGGATTTTTACAGTGGACAACAAATAATGACAAAATAATGTACTGAACACGGTTACCTCAAAGAACATCAATGGGAGTAGATGACATTTAAGGTATAGGAAAAAAAGATGCACTTCTACAACTAAAAATGTGTGTGACATCAATATCAATGAGGAAGGACAACAACAGGGTAGCAGCACGTTGTGCTGTACTATAAAATAAACTGCCAGTGCATTACTCAAAGCTGACAAACAACTTTATAGATCCAGTGTGTAAGAATTAGTGACATCCATTGGTGAGACTGAGAAGTGCAACCAAATGGTTGCTGCATTTACACAAATACACCAAATGCAAACAAGCATATGGGTATTATATAAAACTGACCAGACTGGACCTTTTAAGTATATATCTTATATTTAATAACCTCTAAATTTAGGTTGGGTAATATGAAAATATGGTCCAACTTAATGTCTAATTTATGATTTACCATCGTAAACATTTAATCATCACTCATCATGTCAAAGATGTATTTGTGTAGTGTTGCACTGCAATGCCTGCAAGTAATGTGATCCCAACAGCAGCACAGTAGGAAACTTTCCAGGCGTGCATAGGCAAATCCAGATTGTGTACACACCCTCTGCACTGGAGTCCAAGAAGCCATGACTGAAATCCTGGCTCTGCAGGATTTTCTCTATTATGTCATCGGCATCCACCCTGGTGGCATCGACTCTCTTCAACTGATTCTCCATGGAGTTTTGCTTTACAGGATGTCTACTGGAGAAGCAGAATGTGGAATATTATATATGAAATGACATTCAAATCAAAACTCATAAGACAATATTTTATTGGACTGGATAAACTTTACATCTCTGTGGCCCCCTATAATAATATTACACACAGGGAAAAAAGGAAATAAGTGGAAAAAATTAGATGCGAGTAATAGAGAAGAAAATAAAAAGTAATTCATTCATTTTTATATAACTTAAGTGTAATGCCTTGGGCAATGTTAAGTACTTGATATTACATACTTAGCATGTCTTATCAGTTTGCTGTGACACAACTTTTTAATGGAAAGATAAAAGGAATGTAATGAAAAAATAGAAAACAGGAAAAGATGCTGCTGTTGTGGATGTCATTTTTCAGTCAGTCATTGTAAATGAGTGTTTTACCTAAAAGGCTTGACAGGGGTAGTTGGGTTTTCAGGTGCATGCTGACAGGTTGCAGAGGTCGGTGGAGTGGACCTGCTCTCCCTCTCTCCTTTGTCTACCTGCTGATCAGCGGGTTCCAGAATGCTGCCAATGCCTGTAGAGGCCGAGCTTCCTGATGCGCTCCTCCGATGGCTCAGATCTATTAAACTGGAGTGATTTGAGCTGTAACCTACATGCAAGAAAGAATATGTTTATCGTTTGTGAAACTGCTGTATTAAAAATTGCTAGGGAATTAACTATGTACCTCAGTGTGCAGTACCTGAGATTTTTGACTTTTGACTTGCATAGCTGGATGTTCTTGAGTGGCCATAGAGAACCAGCTCCTCTGGGACTGACACTGACTTCTTTGGAATTTCTAAAAATATCAAAAAAAATGTAAAAATGTGCACAAACCTATATTTAAATTGCTTACCTCTGACAGTGTTGGTTCTTCATGGTAAAATGAAAGAGGATAAGGTTACTTTTCTTAAATGCTTTTAATGCTGAACAAACTACTGCTTAGTAATTGTACATCATGTAGGAGGGCAGTTCTTTAAAGAGCTATGTCAAAACACTCCACCACAGTAAAATGAACTCAAAGGTCATATAATGTACAGAAAGGCAAACTATTCCAAGCCATAGAACAAGTACTACATACCAGTGAGAGAATGGGATACGTGCATGTTGCCACCCTTTCTGTCCTCTAGGAGGCGCTCTCCTTCATACTGTGGGATTCCCAGAGTCATGGCTGTAGATGGAGGACTGTACACAACACAGAAGGCAGCTCAATGTAACTTGTCAATCTCTAACATCATCTGATCAGTGATAGAATGAACAATTACCGATTCGTTAATTGTAATGGTAGGATACAACGAGACGCCCCCTCGGATTGTGATAAACAAAACCATCTAAACCAGTTTAAAAGTTTTAGAATAAATTACATTAAAAAAAATGTCACAGATTGTAATGTAATGATTTGAAATTATAGAAATACAGTGGACAGCGGATAAAACTATTGTTTTATGTTTTGGTTGTATGCTAATGCAAAAGAAAAAAAAACACCTTTATACGTATTTAATATATAGACTCTTGGTATTTAAATATATCAACAAGCAAACAACACAGCCAGCAATATCTAGTGGTAAGCCTAAGATACTGTACAAGTGCATAAGAAATAAATACACATACATTTGTTTATTTTTAACCACTTTTCAACTTAGAAGACACTCACACAGGAAAACCCCTCTTCTCTGTTTCTGAGTTTCTACATTAAACAAAAAAGTCAGGGCATGGACAAAGATGAAAAGTATCAGACAGTGACAAAGGTGTAACTGAACGTCACCTTTGTGCTGTAAGCAGTTAAGTCTTCCACATACAATGAGTAACACTGCGTGGGATGAATGACTGTGCTATCCTGGAGCCACGAGTGTGATGAAACATCATGTCCTGTTTGACAAACTGCCCAACCCAAAGCGCTCGTCTTTAATGAAAATACAACATCAACTGCTGCTCACTGCTAAGGCTGGGGAGATTCATGTCTGACTAAGGTGAGAGTCAGAGCTCTTGTAGTCTCTGTGGTCAGACCGCAGCTACAAAACAGCAGTTCATAACTTGGTGTCAGGCAAGAGAGTGTGCTTTTGGTGTCAGACAGCATGTGATGACAACATCTTGTATATATGAATAAAGTTAAAAGTAAAAGCCACCACTTCCTTGTTTACAGTTATCATACCAAATAAATACAGTAATTTAAAGACGATTGAGTTGAGGAGCACTTACGTTTTAAAACAGGGATCTCCAGACATAAGTTGTGTGGTAATGATGACCTGAAACAGAAAATAAACAGTACCACTTATTTTTCAGCTGATATGCAATTGAACCTTTGAGGTTTCCTGTGACGTGTGTGCTGGTCAGTAACAACACTTTTTCTGTTACTCAGAATAAGACTGACACATGCAAGATAATGGTAGATCTTTGCCCCAGGAATAATCGGCATACTTTAAATTTGTTCCCATGTTTAGACAGGTAACAGGCTCAGGCATGTCTTGCAACAACAATAAGGACGCTCAGCTTTTCCATTGATCTCATCATTTCTACTTTCCCAAACTCAAGAACTGGTGATTTGCTTTAGATCCGTGCGGCATAAGTGGTTCTGTGTGTATTTCATGTTCGAGAAACACTATAGGACACAATCAAAAACAATGGCAGTGTGGTCGATACTCCTAAGGGCACTATTTAACGGAGGGCTGTGGGACTGTGTGTGTTACTTCATCACCGTACCTTGAGAATTGAGTTGTCCTGTCTTGTGTTCTTTGTGTCATATCCCTCAAGGAGACACCGTCGAGTCATGCTGCCGGACCCAGCAAACTCTGACAGGTTTAAGTCAGCAAAGCCCAGCTGCACACAAGATCAGATCAGTGTGAACTGTGTGGTAGTCTGTTTAATAAAGTGTTTTAAAAAATTATTCAGTTGAAAATGTACTGATTAGCGCTATTAAAGTTTAGTGCAGTGCAACTAAAGTGGTGGCAAATATCAGGCCAAAACATGATGCTGTGAACTCCATTTAAGAAAAACCACCAGATTTAAAGAAACAATGCAGGTGTCTGACCTTCAAATTCTACAACTGATTATTTAAGTTATTGATTCACATGGTGTCAGTTTTTAATCAGTAACTAAAGCCGGAAACTAGATATAAAAACATCCTCAATTCACAGATTCACCTCACCTAAAAAGACCTTTTTAACGGGTCACCTGTACTTGAGCCGCTGTTTAAAACAAATGGCAGTGTGCACATTTTAGATGTGGTATTACCTTTGCAAATGATTTTCCACCCTTCAACTCCTGAAATGAAAAAAAACACAACAAGAAGTTTCATAAAAACTTGTTGCTGTGATACAGTTACAAACTACAAGTGCAGCCATTTTATATACAATTATTGTTGGCACATTTAAACTTCAGTTCACAGTTCGGACCCAACACTGCTATGGGAAAAGAAAGTACTTAAGTACATTTTTCTGGTGTCAGGTATCAACAAAACATGATGATGGAAATAAAGGCATTTCCTTTACCTTGCGGACAGACACACGGCACATGCAGGGGTCTAGTACACCTGTTCCAGTATTAGCACTCATCTTACACATGAAAGTGAATCGTTTCCTCCAGTGTACACAGTTGGCTTGGACTGGCTCCCTGAGAGAGAAACACACATTAATTCTATATATTAAACTGTTAGTAAACTTAAAAAATAAATTTTAAGTCGTTAATATTTTAGATAATTTAGCGCTTATTAATAATCATAACATTCCTAGAAATATTGCAGTATTATATAGCATAATGTACATAATTCATATAACTATGTTTTAAATAAACAATAAGAAAACAATAAGAAAACAAGCAGCTGTGGTCGGAGCGTGCTCAAATGAAATTAACAGTGTTTACACTTTAGTTTGTTGCAGCAGACGGTTGCCATGGCAAAATACTGACCCTGTGTCTGTTTTTTCCACAGTGACTCATTTCAGTGCTACAAGCTACGAACAGTTATAATCACAGACCCAGAGGAAGGAATGACCATGTGTGCTCCTTTGAAACTGAAGTCAATCCAGAACAACAGGAAAATAAATAGATAAATAACAAACACTGAAACAAAAAGAAGTACATGTTCTTGGGCCACATTAGTCACAATAATACACTATCTACTACATCCAGAAATGATTATAACAAGGGTAGAAGAGGAATAAATAGATACAGGTTGTTTCTTTATTTTTTTATATACATTATTTATAAATCAGTTTATATAACATTGCCTCTTTATAAATATATACTAAACATAAATAGATTGCCTGTTAAAAAAATATACACACACTATATATAGTATATATGTGATTTTGTACTAAATCACAGCTTTTCTGCATCAGTTCTTCAAGATAAGGTGGCATAAAACAGCTCTCTGTTTAGTTTGATCCTTTAGCCAAAGCAAAATAGACAGTAGTTTTGTTAGCTTTTCTGTAGCTAACTAATAGCTTAGGCTGTAGAGCATCGAACCAAACGGGAAAAAGAAAACAAACAAGAAACACTTAAAGACTAGAGGCTAACCACGCACTGGTCAAAACAAGTGAAGCTTAACTTCAGCTCGTTCCAGTAACCAGTCAACTATAAATAGCAAACATTCTTACCGGGTCGACTCTTGGGCGAAGCCTCCGTCTAAAAGTCGGACTTTACAGAACAAAACTCCATTCACGAAAGGAACCGACGACAACTCCTCCAGATCAAAGTCCACTTTAAACTTAAACCTCTTCTTCTTCGTGAGGATGAAGGACATGGTGTTCGCGTGCTGACAAACCACAGAGACACAGACGGAGACGGAGACGGAGACGGAGACGGAGACAGCTGTGGTGTCACTGCTGCTCCCTCAGCTGTCACCGCAGCAGCACAGTGTTGCTGCTGAAGTCTGCAGTCTCAAAGTTCAAATCTCCTCCTTCACACCCACTGCAATAGCAGGCTCGTGACGCGGAGAAGACTCTGCACTCTGATTGGACACTGCAGATGAACGTGAAAAAAAGAGAGAGAAAAAGAAAGGACACTGACCTATGAGGTCACGACTGTAATGACACGTCTTTTTTTTTTTTTTTTTTTTTTTTTTACAGCCACTCACATTATACTTATACTTATAAGAGAAATACAACTGTCTGCATTATTGACATTCTTTCATATAATGAGTAACGAATAATGAGAAGATAACATGTTTGAATACAGGGGTGTTCCATCTGGTCAGACATCAGGCCAAGGAGCTGTGTGTGTGTGTGCGTGCGTGTGCGCGTGCGTGTGTGTGTTCTTGTACTTGCTGCAGAGTGAGGCCCAAAAATCGTATAAACCCTGCAAAGTGAGGACATTTTGACAAAGTGGGAACATTTTGGCTGGTCCTCACTTTTTTTCACCCCTTAAAATGGCTTTTGCAGGGTTAAGACCTGGTTTTAGGGTTAGGGTTAGAATTGGGTTTAGGTTAAGGTTAGGGTAAGGGGCTACGAAATGCATTATATCTATGAGGGCCCTCACACTGATAGAAGCAAGCTATAAAATCTTACATCTTTGCAGAAAATTGAATGGGCAAGCGGCGAGCAAATGAGAGAAAAAAACAAGTTGTATGTCACTAACATACTTGGCATATTGACATGTGTATTTTGTAATGATGTTCATAATTATGATCAGTCCCTTTTAAACTAACATGAAACAAAATGCATTTAAATGGGCAAATTATTCCAAAGGAGATACAAGGAGGTTCCTGGGAATATATCTTTTATCTTGGGTACTACAGGTGATCCATGACAGGTCATTTGTCATTTTGTAATCAAGCTTCAAATAACCATATATTTATATATATCATACATATATATATAGTCAATTTGGATGATTTTTTTTACCTTTAGGCATTCCTTTAGATATAAAGAAATGTTTATGAAGAAGCGCTGCAGCTTTAAATTACATATAATTATTTAGGACTTTTGTATAACTATTATCACTGGATTTGTGGCACTGGATTAGAATTGTGATTTGTTTGTTCGTTTTTTGGGGGGCATGATTGGGGCAGAATTAGTTTGGGATAATTGTTGTAGAGGCGATTCCCTGACTGAGTGAGATACAACTCGGAAGTTCAGCTGTTGGACATCCGCAGTTTGTCCGATGAAACACTGCTCTCTAGTGGCGACTTACGTTGTTGCGTTATAGGGAATGCGATACCGAGTGTTGTGAAATGACACGTCCTTTCAGATGAAGAGATTAGATATCCTTTGTCATGCCGCTGCACATGTAGGACGAAGCAAGAGTCAAACAACACCACAGTTAGAGGCGCGCACCAGATTATATTTTCAGATAACCCGGTGTTTGTGTACGAAACCGATTTCCCTGCTTTTTCCGTCAAAACGTCGAGAGACTCCGCCAGCTCGTTGACTCCGCCCTCCTCGGCTGCTGCAGAACTGAAACACTCCGTTGTCGCCTCTTCACGAATCGAGGAGCGGAGTGAAGTCACTGCAGCGCACGAGTGTTTCGTGGATTCATGGGTGATTTTCAGCATGGATTAAGCAACATCACAGCCCGACCTGACTGCAGGAAGGAAGGCTTGTTTGTTTGTTTGTTTGGACTTTCACATTCACAGTGACCATGTATGAGGCGCTACGGGCGGCGTTACTGTCCAGCGCTCGGTGCTGGGATTCCGACAGTAAGAAGTCATACCAAGACCTGTTCGAGAGGCTCGACACCAACAAAGATGGGAAGGTGGATGTTGCTGAACTGCGAGCGGGCCTCAAGGCGATGGGCATGTTCCGCCAGGGTGCTGCACAGGTGAAGTAAACAAACGTCATGGTTGAACATACAGTCAGGGCGTCAGATCATCTGCTCTGCTGCTGCTGCATATATGATATCCGGGTAGTCGACCGATGTGTCCATTTTTTTATGACCAATACCGAGCTTTGGACATCATGGCAGATATACAGTTTGATGTTTGGCCGGTTAAAAAAAAACAAATGATACACAAAATACCTTTAATTAAAAACAAACACTTGAACTCAAATCTGCGTTTTGTGTCTGCAATGCAGTGCACTTGCTTGCAGAAAATAATGTACTTCCCAGAGGGTCAGTATGTTTGTGAACATGTAAATAGCTTTTGAATTAAATTAATTTGATCTTCTTAGCCTTAGAATAAGCCTTACATACTGTATGGACTTAGACAAGGGCCTTGCTTTATGGAGGCCGTCATGTTTCTATAGCATCAATCATCCTTTCTGGTTTGCAAAGATCACCTTAAGCAGTGGTAGAGTTTAGTTTGATACGGTAC
Source organism: Brachirus orientalis (assembly GCA_016785285.1). Taxonomy (NCBI): domain Eukaryota; kingdom Metazoa; phylum Chordata; class Actinopteri; order Pleuronectiformes; family Soleidae; genus Brachirus; species Brachirus orientalis. Next base: position 582,933 of record JAFBJR010000101.1, read on the forward strand.
GGTTTGGAAAGGTAAAGCCCTGGGTCAGGCTTGCGTTTCGACTGAGACCAGTACCTTTAGTTGGTAGGTGGGTTGTGGGCTGTGCCCAGCGAGATATGTAGTGTGATGACATACCAGTGCATTGACAACAATGACATTGAACGCGGCACAGCAAACAACAACACAAAGGACAATAATGGAGGACACCCAGCAGCTTGTTTAGTTTCCTTTTTTGGAAAATATAATATGGACGTCAAGCTTTAGACTGCGGGAGTTGAACGAACACTGGTTACAAGGTTGTCACGTTTTTCTGTTGCCCAATCAGCTGTCTGTCGTGGGTAGAGCCAGTCTAGCTTCTCCTGGACCATACTGTACCATTTAGTGCTGGTATCCCAAGGAAAGAGTACTAAAAAAATGAAACAGCTGGGGCCAGTTATTTCCGTACTATTCCTAATGGAAACCCCCCAAAAATAGGTACCAAACTGTTATACTCGGTGAAAACATGACCTAAGTTTCCTGCCACACTTGGGAAAGAGATGAGTGAGTGAAGAAGTCCTGAGTTTGTTACAGTATAGTCTCACCATTAGATGCCACAAATTCTCACACACCAGGTCTTTAAATACAGACAATAAACAGTGTAAAACTTTTGAATATACAACATAGTCCATGTTGTTTCATTGAAGCAATTACCAAATAAGTCCACACAGTGCTGATCGGTGCTACAGGAAGTGCAAGGAGGAAGCACAACAGCAACGTTGGGCTTGTAAAGCAAGACTGCTGCACTAGTTTGAAATATGGCTGAACAATGTCAAGAACCACCCACAAAAGGATTCAGAAGTGAATTCTACAGTTTAAAAAAAAATGCTGGACATTCAGCAGTTTGATAGAATAAATGCTTTTAGCAGCCGGGCAGTAGATGGAGGGGGTTAGTGGGAGATCACCCAGACTTATGCTATTTGAGGAGACAGCATGAGTTTTGGTTGATACTCTGGGGTAAGAGGTGTTAAAAAAAAAGTAACATTTTTGGATAAAAGAATAAAGTTGTATGGCACTTAACACAATTTATCATGTTCCTGAGAATAAATGTGGCCAATTGTGAGACATTACTTGTTCAATGGCGAATACTGAAAAGAATTCTGAAACTTGTCCCAATTTGCCAACCAACCAATTAATCTAATGACTGTAGAGCAAAAGGTACAACGCCCTCGTCAGCTCCAAGCGCCCCATTGGTTGAACTAGTTGGGATCTATAGACGATCTATGATCTTTAATCTTTGGTCTTTGATCTTTGCAGAAGATCGTGTCGTCTGGTGACCAGAACAAAGACGGGAGTCTGGACTTCAACGAGTTCACCAGATACCTGAAGGAACATGAAAAGAAGCTGCGGCTGACATTCAAGAGTTTAGACAGAAACAATGATGGTAGGCAGTGAGTGAAATGTTGCCGCAGCGCTGAAGTGCTTGGCATGAGTGTTGCAAATGTCAGAGAATGTTTACTAAGCCACGTGCCTATTGTTTACAGCGGCACATATTTCAGTAGAGGGTTGTTTTTATATTGCCTCAGGCCGCATTGATGCCACAGAGATCCAGCAGAGTCTTGCAGAGTTAGGCATGGATGTCAGCAGAGAGGATGCCCTGAAAATCTTACAGAGGTTTGACTTCCACCTTTACCCACTATATATATGGAACATTAATGTGTTTTGCAACATAATCTAAGTAATCTGTTGTTTCTCAGTATGGACATCGATGGCTCTATGATGGTGGACTGGAATGAGTGGAGGGAACACTTCCTGTTTTACCCTGGCCACAACCTGGAAGAGATCATACGCTACTGGAAACACTCGTCGGTACAAGACTCACACACACAAACACAGTCAAACACAACAACAGCAGGCAAACACAGAGGGTAGTGCAGGGGGATAAATCACACTCCTCTGGTGTTGGATAGTATGGATCTTCACTGCAGTCCACTTTTTGTCTGTAGTTTAAAATGAATGGACTCTAAGATAATGAGGTCAGAGTACCACAGCTCCTCTACATAAAGAAAGTAACTGCAGTTTAGAAACCACTTTGTAACAAACCTGGACAGAATTGCATTCCTAATATATCTTACATGCAGTACAATGCATGACTAAACCACAGCTTCTGTGTTGCAGTGTATTCAATTGCTGCCATATACCATGTTTGTAATACAAACTGTAATTCTTTTAGGAGAACAGTGAACATGTTTATTTGAAACAGGTAAAACGTGCTCGATGAGGGCTCAGTCAGCTCAGTGATTATGAATTCACAAGCACCTCTAGCTAAAGGATAAGAAGTTCAAGTCATTGTTTGTTTGTTTGTTATTCACCTGATATGTACCTTCTGGCTAAAAACGTACCTTCAAGTGTTATCTCTTTGGTACTAAGTTTAGCAACTTTGAAAAAAAAAAAACATGCCGCTCCACTGTGTTGCTTTAAACAAGATGTGAAAAAGAGAAGTGCTGCATCACCACATGAGTTTTTTTTTTTTGCTCACAATTACAACCACAAAATGACAAAAGAGCGAGAGAACACAACGTGAGTACGTGTAATTGCTCTATATTTGAATGTAGCGCTTTTCTAGTCTTGGTGACTGCTCGGACTGATACAGTTTTGCCATTCACTCATTCACACACACACACACACACACACACACACACACTCACACACACATTCATACAGCACATCTGTGTGCAGTGCTTTTTCAACTATCATACCCATTCACATGTTGGTAGCACAGATGTCAGGATCAACTTGTGATTAAGTTCCTTTCCCAAGGACAGATTTGTATGTAGACTAGTAGAGCCATCGATCAAACCCTAAAATAATGTGTGTGTGTGTGTGTGTGTGTGTATACATACACACATATACATGTCTCCATATTGACTATATTAAAAGATAACTACTAAAACTAAAACTAAATTATTTCTCAGTGATTGCCATTATTAAAAAACATTCTTTTTGCTCCAGTGACTGCTTCTGGTACATCTATTATCACATAGTGGCAGCAACAACAAGCTGTAGTTGGTGTGCTTGTAGAAGTGATGACATTTTTTGAATGCATTATGAAGCAGCCCCTCTTCACTCAACATGCTGTGAACCCTAACAAAAATCTCTGGGACTCTAATGGGTAGTAGAGAAAACACCACCCTAGTAATAATTCATGGCCATCGTGCGCGCGTGCTTGTTTTGTCATATTTTTACTGTTGATAATATTCAATAGCATTGAATTACTAAAGGCGCGTGCCATACTGTACTGCATATCTATGTGAATGTGTAGCTATGAAGATCTTTATTTATCCCAAAGGAAATTCTGATTCCAGTAATTGCTTCACCCTTCAAGTGAAACAATATAAACATAATGATTTAAAGACAATAAAAGTAAGCGAGTAAACATGTTTTTGAACTCACCAGATGCTGGATATAGGCGAAAGCTTAGCCATTCCTGATGAGTTCACAGAAGAAGAGAAAAGCTCTGGTGGCTGGTGGAAGCAGCTTTTTGCTGGCGCTGTGGCTGGAGCCATCTCTCGCACTGGCACTGCTCCTCTGGACAGGATGAAAGTCTTCATGCAGGTGAAATATGTAAAAATAAATAAATAAAAATAAAAAAATGACCAAATGTGTTCTCCTTCTCAACAGATGAACATGATATTTCCATAGCTGATGTTGTTATCATCTTTTTTACTGCAGGTTCATTCCTCCAATACCAACAGGATTAATCTGGTCGGGGGCTTCAGGCTGATGATAACAGAGGGAGGTCTGCGTTCACTCTGGAGGGGAAATGGAATTAACGTTTTAAAGATTGCACCTGAGACAGCAATCAAATTTATGGCATATGAACAAGTGAGAGAGTGCCTCTGTGAAGAGAAACATTTATACATATACAGCGTTTGCATGTTGTCCCTGTGTGTGTGTGTGTGTGGATTTTCTCCGAGTTGGTGTGGGGATTAGGCGAAATTGATATTCGCCGCCTTTCTCACTACTGTATGTCAGCTGGGATTGGCACAGCGCCCCCTGCGACCCTTATGTGGAGGATAAAATGGTAGAAGATGAGTGAATGAGGGAGTGATGTGACAAATATTTCTTGCTTTGTGTTTTTTTTGTTGTTGCAGTACAAGAAGCTGTTATCATCAGAAGGCAAAAATATTGAGACTTACAAGAGGTTTATGGCTGGCTCTCTGGCAGGGGCCACAGCACAGACAGCCATCTACCCAATGGAGGTATGATTGCTACTATATAATGCTAAAACAGTCTGTTTTCCCTAAATAAATAAAAGGAAATGTCACAAATATAAACAACGATAGACAACTTTTCCTTCTTTTGTAATGTTAAGGTCTTGAAAACTCGACTGACTTTAAGAAAGACCGGCCAGTATTCAGGAGTGTTTGATTGTGCCAAGAAGATCCTGAGGAAGGAGGGCTTTAAAGCTTTCTACAAGGGCTACATTCCAAACTTACTGGGCATCATTCCTTACGCTGGGATCGACCTCGCTGTTTATGAGGTATGCAGGCTTTGTAACACGTTCTGCTTCTTAAATAATATTTTTCTTCAGAGTGCACTTTTTTAAATTAACTAATTGATATGGACAAAAAAAAAATCTCTGACTGCAGGGTTGCATTTAATTCAGTCAGAAAAGCCTATCTTTGTGTTTCGCTGATTGTTGCACATTCAACTCTCTCCTTTGTCCCAGAGTCTAAAGAACACTTGGTTGTCATACCACGCCAATGACTCAGCGAACCCTGGAGTTCTGGTGTTGCTGGGCTGTGGGACCATCTCTAGTAGCTGTGGCCAGCTGGCAAGCTATCCACTTGCACTTGTACGCACTCGAATGCAGGCACAAGGTAAACTGATAACAACAGCAACTGTGGTGATTATTGTCTCTCAAATCCATAAAATTCTTTCTAGGCTTGATTAAAAACTAATCTGGACAGATTTACTCCATATAAATTGATTTTCTAGCTTATTAGACTGTTTTATAGTACAACTGCATATCACAAAAGCAACAGAGCGCTCATCTTGCCCCCACTCCCTGCCTCTCCTGATGAGATCAACTATATGCCTTCCTGCACCAAGCATTCAATATGAATATTAATAAATAATCCATACATATACATTACATCTATTATTTACAATATGTGCACACAAGTACTCAGTAATTACACAGCATGTTTTTCCATCAGAGGCAATATAGACATACCTATTTAAAGGTATGCAACATTGTAATTAAATGTGAACTTTTGTTAGATTATCTGTTTAATCGTATTCATTTAATGCACAACCAGTGATAAATGGTCTTTATTGGTTTAAAGCTGCAGTGGGGGTGACCTTTGGTCATTTTTGTTTGTTGATGTTGTTATTCGGACTCTGTTAATCTCAGAAACAGTGTAACATAAGTTGATATGCTGTGTCCTTCATTTGAAACTTGATCCTGCTCTATCAAGAAACGCTATCACACAGGACTTAAGGTGTAATTGAAGGTCATGTGGAGCTAACATGCCTAATCAGCGCTGTGTGAACTCATTTGACAATGGTTTGTTTATATTCAAAAGTTACACGCTCCAGTTTTAAGTACTTTCTGCTGAATCATGATCACATAAATACTGATTTATTTACAGTATGTATTCACAAGTATATAAAGGGGACAGTCCATGGATGAGCAGATTGTTGCCGGTACAAATGCCCGCCAGGTCAGGGGCTGGGGTACCCGAATGCTCATTGTTAATTTGATACTGTAAATTGACCCCAGCTACAGGGGGCCACATCCAATGTACACTTAATACTGGTCCCAAGACTGGAATCATAATTACATAAAAGCTCAACTGTCTCTTGGACAATCATATGAAATTTGAAAACAACAAGTAACTTAATGTTTCTTTACAGCATCTCTGGATCCCTCAAACCAGCCCTCCATGAGTTCTCTCATGAGGAAGATTGTTGCCAAAGATGGTTTTTTGGGACTCTACAGGGGCATCCTGCCAAACTTCATGAAAGTCATTCCTGCTGTCAGCATTAGCTATGTGGTTTACGAATACATGAAGACTGGCTTAGGAATCTCCAAATGATAATGCAAGCAAATAGAGAAAGAACATTTGCCATATTTGTCAGACCTGAAAGTGAATGAATGAACGAAAATGTCTGAAGTAACTCCAAAAAGAGATGGCCATGAAACGCACAGAGCATGACTTCTTTGAGCTGGCACAGGAGTTCACTAAATGGAAAACTGCATGTGCCCCAGGGATGTTTGTCTGTAGCATAAACATTAATCATTTGGGGTTAGCATGCATTCAGTTTTGCATTCATTCTGCTATTACACATAACCCATTTTCCAAAGCAATACTTGAGACAAACAGTACTGTACACACTGTCAAACATGCATACGCTTAGAATTTTATATTGTTTAATTTATCCTACTGTTTTTCTTTTGAGACTGTGATCAACCAAAGTGATATCTCTGAGAAGAAAGAAAATGTTTTCTTCAGACTGTACATGCTAGGATTAATATCTTATTTAACTCCTGTTCAGGAACTTTTGCACCAGGCCAACGAATGCTTTTAAGTTCCCACTGGTTGAAGGTAATTTGACGCTTTTGAAAGTAAACATCTGTCCTCGAGAGACATTTTGCTCCTCACAAACACTGCTCTAGTCAACGGCTGTCGGCTAAAATTAAATGGCCATGAAAATCAATATTTAAACTGGAATACTGTGTGTATGAAAACACACCCATGCAATGCGAACATCTGTAATTTAAAGGTCCATGTTATCATTTAAATGTGCCTTACAGCCACTCGGTGTGAACTTTCTCACATCAGCAGGTGTTTTTTTTTACCGTATATAAGTATACTGTATATTTGTATTATACATGTATGTATACAGTATATTTTATAGTTATGATTATTTATGGTTTTAATGACAGTTACTGCTGTGTAATGCATTTTTTAAGGAAACACTACTATTTTTGTCACTCAATTGAAAAGCTTGTTGGAAGCATGTATGTGTCTTCCATCACCGCCATAAACATCCACAATGTGATCTTGTTACCTCTGTTTGTTGCTCTGTCACTCAACTAAGTGGTTTTGATTTGCCATTTTGCAGTCAGCTTTTTTTGTTTTCCGCCATGAGTTGTGAGTGTGGCTTTTCATGTACTGAGTAAAACTTGTGTCATTAACCAGAACATGTCGAAACTTCATATCGACGTTGAACATGGTTTTTGATGGAAGGTTTTCTTAAGAGCACTGATGTCAAGGTCACCCTCTTCCAGTGTGTTCTGGTTTAAAGTTTATTGAGGCATGTTAAGAGCTCCACCTTGTGGAGTGGATAATAACGAACTAAACGTGGAACAGCCACTTCAGTACTGTTTTAATGGTATTACAGTAAATAAACCAGATAATTAAAGTATTGGGGACACTGGTATTTTGGTTCTTGACTTATATTTCTGTTCATCACTATGTAGTTTAACCAAAATGTACAGTATACCAGCAGGTACAATGACAATATGGGTTGCAGTGGAAACTCAGAAATAACGTGACCAAATAAATAAATACTGAAAGTACCCTAATAAATGAGTGTAAATGAGCAGATGACTACTGTAGATCATGAAGGCATAACAAGCACTGTGTACTATATGTGTGATTTAAGTCACTGAAACGCTACATAACGCAGAGTTCTTCATTTATAGCAGAGGTTTTTGCCTCCTCAGAAATAAATGTGTGCGTTGAGAAGACAATAGACTTGTCAGTGTACAAATATCTAAACATGTATCACCTGTCAACACTGCCAGCAATCACAACAAACATTTTACAAATTTATATGGTCACTATTATCAAGAAAATAATTATCTTGAAGGTTTGGAGAGAGTTAGTCCAGTCTGACACAAAGTCAAGAGCGGCCCTGCTGCTTTAAAGTCATGCTTAGTATTTACTTAGTATGGAGACAAAAATTTTTATGGACACCATTATCAATAAAATGATCATCATCAGATGTTTGGAGACAAAACTAAACAGTCTGACATTAAATCAGTAACAGCACTACTGGATCTTAAGTCTAGTAGTTTTTGTCACTTATCAGTTGGGAGTCAGTTGGCCATTCCCAACTGTTGCTTTCCTGTTTCACTGTTTTCCAAAATTAGTTTTTTTACCCCTTTATTATTATGTTTATTATTATGTCATTATGAGCTGTTTCAACAATTCG